>JAODXP020000017.1:11983714-11991214 GCA_027497455.2 Sardinella longiceps
GTTGCGACCTAGAAGTATTTCAGTGAATTTGCATTTCATTAATTTGAAGGCAGGTGTAAGGTTTCAGTAAGGAGTATATTCTTATTTGTATTTTTATACATTTTTCTTTGCTTTACTTTAGTTTCTGATATAACCAAGAGGTTAGAGGTCAAGTGGCTAGTGATGTCATCAGTGAGCGCACAAGTGAATTGAACAGTGTTGAGCAGTAAGCTAACGTGACCAGTAGAGTGAGAGAACGAATGTATTAGCTGTGGACTTGTCTTTATTTCTTGCAACTCCAAACCTGAACTGTGGGTGAATAAAGTTGCCTAAAGAAGAACGAAGCCATGTGTCTTTTTAAGGGTGCAACATAATCTTGGTGTTTCCACCCAGTTTGGAGTTTTTGCCGAGAACAAAGCTGAGTCACAAGCGACTAGCCACGCCAAAGCTAGCTGCTAACCGACGTTGTCAAAGCTCCTTGCAAAGCAGTGAAGGTAAAAGTTTTCTATCATGTCGAAAGTACAACAGATGTCGTCTGACTGGGAAAAGGTTGTAGCGGAGATAGAAGAAAAGTTACTGACATTGTCAGCTCCGGATTTGAATGATGTCTGCGCAGCACTTAGTTTAACCGTGGATAAGAATGAAAAAGATTCATCTCGCTTGCTGAGAAGGCGTATTCTCGAGTATTTAGAAGGAGAGGATGTTACTTCAAGAGAAGATAATGGAATGGCGATGTTACTGGAGTTAAATGACAAGATTGACGAAGTTAAAAAGATAAATGCAGAAAGTGATGAATCATTGCCACCACCAGTAGTGCAAGAGCGCCACCGTGTGGACGAAAATGTTATCGCACCCGATGATTCAGCTGAACAAAGAGAAAGTAGTTTGCCTGTATTGAATGCTACAAAAGCAAGCCCTGTAGTTGTTCAGAGTGCTTCCATCGTGCATCCAATGTACAGAAGAGACTTGAAAATAATAGGACAAATTGGAGAACCGAATCAAAAAGACAAATTAACATACACAAGTTTGGAAAGACAAATTCAAAGAGCATTGAAAAAAGGATATGATGAAGGAGAAGTTGTTGAAGCTGTCATTCAAGCGGTTGCTCCAGGAATAAAACTGAAGAGTTACCTTGAAAGCAGAGTTGATTTGACATTGCAAGCGCTTAGACAAATATTACGGACTCATTACATTGAAAAAGATGCTACAGAGTTGTATCACTCCCTCACACGCGCTGTACAAGAGCCAAAAGAAACCCCAATTCAGTTTTTGATGCGAGCTATGGATCTGAGACAACAAATTGCCCTTGCTTCAGAGAGAGTCAAGTCCGGTTTGAAGTACAGTTCAGAGCTCATCCAGAACCAGTTTCTTCAGACAGTACTCACTGGTCTCCATGATGACACCATTCGAACAGACATGAAGACGTATCTACAAAACGCCAATGTCACCGATGAGGTCCTTTTGGAGAAAATGACTGCTGCCTACAGTTTGGAAATGGAAAGAAAGAACAAGTTGTCAACTATGTCGAAAGGAAAGACCATCAAAGTTGCAGCAGTAAGTGAGGAAAATGAAGATGTTGATAAAGAAAGTTGTGCTCAAAAACCAAAGAGTAAGAACAAACAAGCTGAAACAACCAAACGAGACACACTAATGGAAAAAGTGGATCAAGGCAATAAGGCCATATGTGACGCTCTGCAGAGTCTCACCACTCACATTGCCAGTCTTCAGCAGACCTCAACAGCTCCGGCAACAAGAGTGAATGACCAGCCAGACCGAAGACAGCGGCCAGCGCCATTGAATGCGAACCTGAGACAGTGTCAGCAGTGTCAAGCATCCAATCCAGAGGGTAGGTGCAATCACTGTTACAAGTGTGGCAGCACCGAACACTGGGCTTCAGGTTGCCGTAAGAAAAATGTTACAGCCAACACGTCAAAGATTGAAATTATGCCCCATCCAGATGGCAAGATGGACCATGCAGACCTGTTTAGCCTAAGAGCACCCCTCACTGGTAAGCAACGGCGAATGGCAAAGCTGGTGGGAAAGAGATGTCTGGTTCGTGCATCCTTGGGAGGCGTTGACACTGCAATACTGTGGGACACAGGCTCTCAAGTATCGATAGTGGGGTCGGCCTGGAGAAGGAAACACCTGCCTGACGCTGAAGTGAGACCAGTGGAGGAACTGCTTGAAGAGGGAGCTTTACAGCTCTCAGCTGCTAATGGGACCAGCATTCCATATGAAGGATGGATAGAGACTGAGTTCAGCCTGTCCAAGAACGCTGTGGCTGGAATGAGTGACAGACCAGTCCAGGTGCCAATTCTGGTTGCCAGTGGTGACATGGAACGGCCCATCATCGGCTTTAATGTGATTGAAGAGCTGGCGTTGAGAAGTGACACCTGTGGAGATTCTGCCCCTCCAGGCCACATGGTGAACAGACTGTGTTCAGCACTAGAGGTAGGGCGCAAAACCGCCAGAGCTGTGTTAACAGCTGTTAAAGAAACAAAAGCCTGACAGCCAACCTCACGTAGCCAGAGTAGGGAGGAGGCCAGTGACTATCCCGAGAAACAAAGTGATGTCAGTGCACTGTGGCTGGTTGAATAAGAATGTGTTGAGTGTGCCACATGTAGTGCTGGAGCCAAACCCTGATGCGCCATGGCCAGCAGGTTTAGTCATTAGAGAACAGTTAATTCAGCTCCCTTCAGAAGACAATACTAGACTAGAAGTGACTGTTGAGAACATGACAGACAGTGACATTGTGCTTGGCAGCCGCACTACACTAGGCTGGTTGCACAGTGTTGACGCCATCTACCCGTCACAGACAGTGTCCATGGAGAGTCAGGAACCTCAGTCTTCAGCCTGCAGCGTGTCTTCACCAGCACAGTTCAGCCAGACAACACAAGCTGAGCCCTGGGATCCACCAGTGGACCTGAGTCATCTGACAAGTGACCAACAGCAGCAGGTAAAGCAAATGCTCAGAGAGGAATGTGATGTTTTTGCAAAAGATGAATGGGACACAGGATGCATTAAAGATCTTGAGTTGGAGATAAAGCTAAAAGACGATGTGCCTGTGCAAAGAACATACAATGCAATCCCCAGACATCTTTATCAAGAAGTTAAAACACACATTCAGGATTTACTCAACCGAGGCTGGATACAGAAGTCCTGTTCTTCATATTCCTCGCCTGTTGTATGCGTCAGGAAGAAAGATGGTGGACTCCGCTTGTGTATCGATTACAGACTGCTGAATGGGAAAACGCAGCCCGACAGACATCCAATTCCGAGAATACAGGAGATCCTGGAAAACCTGGGAGGCAACTCCTGGTTTACAGTATTGGACCAGGGGAAGGCGTATCACCAAGGGTTCATGAGTGAGAAAAGCAGACCTTGTACCGCATTTATAACGCCTTGGGGACTCTATGAATGGGTGAGAATCCCATTTGGCCTAACTAATGCCCCAGCCTGTTTTCAGCGCTACATGGAAGGATGCCTGGGAGATCTCAGAGATGAAGTATGTGTCCCATATTTAGATGATGTGCTATGCTTTAGTTCTAACTTCGAAAAACACATCCAAGATGTGAGAAAAGTGCTGCAGCGACAGAGAGAATGTGGCATAAAGCTACGACCGAAGAAATGTGACTTCTTCAAGAGTGAGGTCTGTTATGTAGGACGAATAATCTCTGCAGAGGGATACAAGATGAATCCTAAAGAGGTGGAAGCAGTGCAGGCATTGAAGCATGAGACGCCATCTACTGTGAGAGAGGTGAGAAAACTGATGGGCTTCCTCAGTTATTACAGATCCTACATACAAGACTTCTCTAGAATAGCCAAGCCTCTGTATGAGCTGTTAGCAAAGCCAAAGTCTGAACAGAAGCAGAGTCAGAAGAAAAAGGGGGGTAGCCGCAAATCTGCTCAGTTGCCACCGTCCCATCCAGTCCAGTGGACAGCAAGCCATCAAGAGATATTGACAAAAATTGTAGATCAGCTGACAAATCCACCAGTCATGGCATATCCGGATCTAGAGAAACCTTTTGTGCTGCATGTAGATGCATCAGAAGATGGCTTAGGTGCAGTCTTGTACCAGCGTCAAGAGAGTGTTCTTAGAGTCATTGGATATGGATCAAAAACACTGACAGCTGCTGAAAAGAACTACAAGTTACATTCTGGCAAGCTAGAATTCCTGGCACTTAAATGGGCCATAACAGAGCGTTTTCGTGATTACCTGTTTCATGCGCCTCATTTTACTGTGTACAGTGACAATAATCCACTGACATATGTCACAAAGTCAGCTAAACTCAATGCAGCAGGACACCGCTGGGTGGCGGAGTTAGCGGATTATCGCTTCACTCTGAAGTATAGGCCTGGGTCAGCGAATAGAGATGCAGACTTCATGTCACGAAAAACAACAGCCATTGAAGAAATCATGCAGGAATGCACAGAGGAATGCCAGCAGGATGCCATCGAATGCATTGGTAAAGCTCTGAAAAGAGAAAAGGCAGAAGAAGTTAACTGGATCTCTGCTGTCACATGTAACATCGATGCGCTGCCAGAGGAATGTAACATCTCAGAGCCAATCCAGCCGCTTGCAGTCAAAGACATCAGAGATGCTCAAGATGCAGATGTAGCTGTGAGTAGAGTGTTGGCACTGAAAAGAACACATGCACACTTGAAACATAAAGACAAGATGGCAGAGAGTGAAACAGTTAGGCACCTCCTCAGAGAGTGGCCTCGTCTTCAGATTGATGAAGAGGGTATTCTCAGAAGAGTGACAGCAACCAGAAAACAGCTAGTGGTTCCTGAATCCTTAAAGCCTGTTGTCTACAAACATCTACACGAGGAGATGGGACACTTAGGTGCAGATCGTATGGTCGCTCTTGCTAGAGAGCGCTTCTTCTGGCCTAAAATGAGACAAGAGATGGAACACTATGTTACTCAAGTATGCTGCTGCATAAAAAGAAAGAAACCAAACAGAGTTACAAGAACACCTATCCAGAGCATTGAGACTTCTGCACCGTTTGAGATGATCTCCATTGACTACCTGCACCTAGACAAGTGTAAAGGAGGTGAAGAGTACATACTCGTAGTTGTGGATCACTTCACGAAATATGCTCAAGCCTATGCAACAAGAGACAAGTCAGGGAAGACTGCAGCGAGAAAGCTTTTTGATGACTATATCATGCGTTTTGGTTTCCCATCCAAGATACATCATGACCAGGGAAAAGAGTTTGAAAATCATCTCTTCCGCAAGCTCCAAGACTACTGTGGTATCAGTCATTCTCGCACTTCTCCGTACCACCCTCAAGCCAATCCAGCAGAGCGCTTCAATAGAACACTGCTAGGGATGTTGCGGACACTTGAAGAGTCTCAGAAGTCAAGATGGAAAGAACATCTGAACAAGGTAGTCCATGCTTATAACTCAACTGTAAATGACGCTACTGGATTTTCTCCATTCTTCCTTCTCTTCGGTCGTGAACCAACCTTGCCTGTTGATCTGATGTTTCCAAAGAGAGCAGAAGAAAGGAGCCAATCACACACTGGTTATGCTGAGAAATGGAGAGAAGTCATGCAAGAAGCCTATGCTATTGCGATGCAGAATATGCAGAAGAGTGCAAGAAGAGGACAGAAGAACTACAATCAGCGTGCATGGAGTTCCACTTTGCAACCAGGTGACCATGTTCTGGTAAGAAACCTAACGCCTAGAGGTGGTCCTGGGAAACTGCGTAGCTACTGGGAAGATGCAATCCACATTGTCAAAGAAAGAAAAGGTCCTAATAGTCCAGTGTATGTAGTTGATCCATTGCAAGGAACGGGAAGAAGGCGAGTGTTACACCGTAACCTACTTCTGCCATGCCCCTACCTGGTTGAAAAGTCAGAAGAGTGTGAACGCAACCTGAAAGAGCAAAACAGAGGAAACAAGCAGAGACGGGTAACAAGAAGACAAACCAAGCCACGTATTCATCAGACAGACACAGACAGTTCCAGCGAAGATGAGTGTGATATGTGGACACCAGTCAGATATGTTAATCCACCTCTCAATGCCAGAGCAGAAGAATTCTGTCCCAGGAGAGAAACACTTCGGGAAAGGCCTGAGCCAGAGCTCATACCTGAAGAGCATCCTGAAGAGGAGCAGGAGGAAGATAGAGATAGTGTGGAAGAGGAAGCTGAGGCTCCAGCTGTTGAACCTGAGAGTGAGCAGAGTGATGTTGAGACATGGAGGGAAAGGCCAAAGAGAACCAGACAGCCCAGACGTGTCTACACCTATGAAAAGCTAGGCCAGCCCACCTTCCAACAGTTAAAGACCTGTCACGTGTGTGTGAGCAGCCCCTCAGGAGTCATCCAAGAGTCTTCTGCCAGACCAACACTTATGTATCCTTTTCAGAATAAGTAGATAGATGTAAAAGAAAACACAGACATTCACACAAGTTAGTATAACCTTTTATTAGTATTTAAGTTAAAGTTCATGGTGATATAGTATTGACACATATTACAGAAAAAAGATACAGGTATTCTGTGCATTTACTTAGGTAATAAGCAGAGGAAAGGCTTACTATTCTAGTGTGCTTGAGATGAGATAGTAGTGTAGTAAAACACTTACAGTAAGGTGTACACTATGAGTTTACTGAAAGCATGGCTTTAAAATGTGTAGTCACATAACTTTGGGTGTACATGGTAATTTCCTTGCCTCGTTACGAAGATATTATGGTTGGGCCCGCCGATACTTCAATGGACTATTCACCCTTCAATACTGATGGACTATTGACATTTAGTTTAGTATTGCAGCCATGAAAGACTTTTGCCATGATTGAGAAAAAATAAGTAATCCTGAGAGGAAGTAATACTGAGAAGAATAGCCTTTTACCCTGTAACATGTGATGTGGTCTAATACTTACCTTTTTGCTCACCTTCTACCATAAGTTCTATTGTTGGTATATGTTGTGGAAAAAGAAAATGTTCAGCAACATTTTTTTTTAGTGGGGGAGGGTGTTGCGACCTAGAAGTATTTCAGTGAATTTGCATTTCATTAATTTGAAGGCAGGTGTAAGGTTTCAGTAAGGAGTATATTCTTATTTGTATTTTTATACATTTTTCTTTGCTTTACTTTAGTTTCTGATATAACCAAGAGGTTAGAGGTCAAGTGGCTCGTGATGTCATCAGTGAGCGCACAAGTGAATTGAACAGTGTTGAGCAGTAAGCTAACTTGACCAGTAGAGTGAGAGAACGAATGTATTAGCTGGGGACTTGTCTTTATTTCTTGCAACTCCAAACCTGAGCTGTGGGTGAATAAAGTTGCCTAAAGAAGAACGAAGCCATGTGTCTTTTTAAGGGTGCAACAACTACACAAACTAAAGGCACGGCAATGTTTAAAAAGACCATTTTTGCTGTAGAATATTATAATAAATGTACTTACTTGACGATGTAAGCCTGGAGCAATTCCCCAGCCTGCATACTGAACTTAACGTTCTCCCTGCAGAGGCGGGTATTCATCACTTGGTAGAGTAGAATTCCTCACTGCTTGTTTGAAGGATT
>JAODXP020000017.1:12001214-12003714 GCA_027497455.2 Sardinella longiceps
GACTTGTTTCACTGCACACCTCTGTAAAATGTTTCAGTTTCAAATTTCAGTTTTTATGTAGCCTACAGTAAACTGTTTTGTGGAAAGTAGCCTATTAATCATTGGAAGACATAGCCTATAGACCAACTTGTAATTCATAATCTGCAGGAGTAGCCTAAATAGCACAGGGAATTCTCTGACCAACATTTCACTTATCTGCCTACAAGCTAGGCTACATCAGCTTGACTGCAAAAACAGCTGTGACTGCTGCAGTGGTGTTATTAGTTGCCAAAAAAAAAACCCTCACTATCTAGGCTTACAGATAAATAGATATACCTATGGCTTCCAGTTTTAGAAATGTAGGTATTTGACAGCATGATCACAATGTAGAACTGTTTCCACAATACAACTGTCTTCACAATTAATTCATTTGTAAACCGTTTATTACCGCAACTAGTAACCACCAGAGTTATGTAGCCCTTGTGAAGTACTTTAATATGATATCTGTACAGCATTTGAGAGAGAAAAACTCTCCGAGTTATTAAATCGAGAAGTAGGCTACTGGTGAATTTGGACATATGCGCACCCACCGCGAGATCGCATCTCATTTTAAAATGCGTGTGCCGTTCGCTCTTAAATTTCTGCTGTTTGTCCTTTCGTGTTTGGGGTAACAAGGCTTCATAGTTCATCAACACCATAAGTCTAATTCAGCAACTTGTTTCCACACTTGGCAAACAATGCTCACCAGCAGTTGCAAATGACTGAACACCTTGCAGCTGAGCAGCCTTGTCGCAGTAGAAGCATCTGAAGGTGTACCGCTGAACGATTCGGACCATACCATTTGGTAGAAAGGGAGAGGGGTGAAACGACTATATAAAAAATAATTTGTGGGAAATATTCAAGAATATCACAACAATGTTTAATTTGCTTAATTGAACAAATACAATGAAATATTTCATTTCAAAAGTCTTCTCAAGCCAATACTGTTTGAAGTAATACTAACAACCCTGAAAGGGCCCCTTGTCAGTGCTGGGCCCTTAGAATCGTCCTAACCTTTCCCCCCCTATCGGCGCCCCTGTGTGTCATCTGGACCAGAGGGTTCTGTGTGTGACGGAGAATGAGGACTGGAGCGCTTGTCATCTGGACCAGAGGGTTCTGTGTCTGACTGAGAGTATGTACTGGTCTGGTACTGTAGGTCCAAATGTGTGTGTGTGTGTGTGTGTGTGTGTGTGTGTGTGGTTTTGTTGTTGTTGTTGTTGTTGTTGTTGTTGTTTTAATCTAGGTGCCATTATAAATAAGGCTAAGGCTTGTTGTGACTTTTGTAAAAAGACATACACTGAATTACATACACATACATACATACATACACACACAAACATACACACATCGGTCCTAGATTTTTGGTGCAGGGTAAACAGCCCTACAGTGAGCTAGCCTGACATAGCCCGCCCATAATACGGATGTTCATCCGTATTCATGGTCTTCTGGGGTGAGAAGACATCGGTAGCGAGACAACCGGCCAATAAGCGAAGCTGATTAGACGAGCTGTCCAATCATTTCAAACCAGAACTGAATGCCCGCCCTATAATCGTGTCAGGTTAAAGAACCTTCAGACCATGAATACGAATGAACAGCAGTATTATGGGTGGGCCATGTCAGGCTAACAGTGAGCCGGTTCAAGGTAGGTGTTATTTCCTGGGGGTGCATAAAAACAACCTTAAACAAGCTTTATGGTGACCTGGGTTGGGAAACATGTGTTATCACAGGGCTGGTTCTAGGCAAATGTGAACTAAGCGATCGCCTTAGGCACCAAATATTCAACATTTTTTTTTTTTTTTTTTTTTACTTCAGTTTTTCACTTGTATTTCTAGAAAGGGGGGGGGGGGCAAAACATCTGGCCTAGGGCAGTAAAAAGGCTAGAACCGGCCCTGTGAACTCAGATACATTGGAGATATGGTGGGATTGTGGAAAAGGTTTATTAATATATCAGATTCTTCGCCTGACATAGCCAGTTGATTAGGGATGCATTAATCGCTTACTGTAAGAGAGCGCACCAGATTTAGCAGCTTGCTAATTTCCATCCGCAGTCCCTGAGCAGGTTAGCCTGACATAGCCCGCCCATAAAACTACTGTTTATCCGTATTCATGGTCTGGAGGTTCTTTAACCTGAAGCGATTATAGGGCGGGGCGATTATAGAGTCTCACTGATTGGTCTGTTTGTTAACAGACTAAACCCTCCCCAGAAGACCATCTCCAGACCATGAATACGGATGAATAGTAGTGTTAAGGGCGGGCTATGTCAGGCTATCAGATACTAGATTAACCAAACACATTTAACTGAGACCTGTCCAACAGATACACCTGGTCCCAGACAGATGTTATAGGAGGAGGCTGATCTCCTGTTCATTTATAGAAATAAGTTGATGTAATGTTACACAGATTAAAATGTCCTTCTTTGAAGCGTAAATGGGCCAGTGAAGCAAAGCTACCAACTTTCATTATGTTCTTATGAGGACACTTT
>JAODXP020000017.1:12008714-12023714 GCA_027497455.2 Sardinella longiceps
CTCACGGCAGACATACAGTAGATGCTCATATTTTTATTTTCAGGTCTTCATGAACAGTTGTCTCTGCAGTCCCCTTTGAGATAAAAGAAAAACATATTTAGACAAACAATCTCATTTGTTGATGACAAACAAATACTCCACCTGAGGTGACCTCTACCTGCCAAATGCTGGTTCAGTCAGTTCACGTTAACAGTCAGCACAATTTAAACCTGTTCAACAGACTGATCCAAACATGATTTGAGACCATACTTACACAGTGATCAGAGATGAGCTCCAGTCCACTCTCTCCCATATACTCAAAGAGGCATCTCACAGTGACATCCCTCTTCTTCACTGTAGTGGCACTTGGGTCCTAGTTAATACAACAATAATAATGAGTGATATGTTTTCTTGGTAAATTCACCACAACCCTATAATGCCATCATTACTGTAGGTCTGTACTTTAATAGTATTAGTATTATTATTACTAATAACACTTGAGACTATTTGGGGAAAAAACTATCTAATCAAGAAATGTATATTAAAAACAAAACACCCAGATAAGTTAGACAATTGAAAAACACACAACTCATTGGATTAATATTGTACCTTGTATCTTTGTAACCATTTTTGCCTCACCTGTATCAGTTCCATCAACAAGTTTTTGATGCGTTGACCAGTTGCTCCTCCCTAGGCACTAAAGATCTCTAGGAGCTTTGAGGTATGCTTGTCCAGCTGTGACATAAACGCTGTTTCCAGGGGAACCGCAGTACATCTTCTGAACTCCTCGTTCACCTGTAAGACAGCATAAATTTGATTGTAATTTAAGGAGGTGACATTTGAAATGTATGCAAAGCAAGTTCTCAGAAGTGAGTAGTGTCTGGGAAAACTGAGTCATAACGTACCTGGAATGGTTCGAAGAGGGCAGGCCATCTTTCCTTAAATTCTGTCACACCAGGGGACTTGGCAACCACTTCCTGTCTGCTCCAGCTGTATGTATCATTTATGAAAACAGAGGACAGAGAGATATGTTATTCAACACTGGAGACAGATGTGGCGCTTCAATGTCACCATAAGCTTTCCTGGAACAATATAGGCAGAGGACATAGGCTACATCAGTAAGGCTTTGTTGCTCAACAAGAGTTGTGTGGTCTGTCTTCTCCAGGTGTTGCAAACGTCCCATACACATTTGTTTGGTGATCACATCCTATGAACATACACTTCACAGTCTCATTATTTTTAAGATGATGGCCTATGTTTTCAAAAAATTTTCATTGGGAAGTCCAGGGTTTTGACACAAAGGGCAGGTAAATGAAAGACTTACTTGTGGTGAGTTATGAGATTTAGCTTCTGGGTGGTATCTTGAGAGATGCGAGCGGAAGGAACTCCAGGACTTAGAAGAACATGGGCAATCTAAATGAATACAAGGCAAGGCATGGCTGTATCCAAAGGTCCCAATGCAGTCTATAGTGCTTAAAAATGTCACTCTTTCCTGGTGCCACAGTGCTACAAAATTTACAGGGCCATCCCATCTGTCAATGCAGAGAGTAAAAAAAAAAGTGTTAGTTATCTCTAGCCTTTCAAATACAAGTCCTTTAAACATACATTTAAAAGTGAAGATCATCTTGCTGAACAAGATAAGACTGATTAACTTTAGTTCATAGCAGAAATTATTTTAGAAAACATCATGTAGGTGCATTCTAATTTGGCTAACAATGGCACATGCTCGTGGTTTTCTTTGAACAGTTGTTATGTTCGTCAAACTCAGTAGGCTAGTATGTTTGCGGAGAACTAGGCCAAGACTCAGGCTCTGCTCAGACTGTTTGCACTTGTTCATGCACCTCAGGAGGAGACACTGTAGATAGCTAACGTTAGCATAGTTATTCACCACCAGCATAGACGTGCTAGCATCTATGATCCTAATAACAGATTGCATGGGTTCATTCACGCACAGCAGTGCAACATTAATTATTTGTTTTATTATTATTTCTTTTTACCATGGGCTAAAGACCATGTACGCTAAGTATAGTCGTTTATTTGCCCCTGTTCCTTACATGACGCAGAGCCATTTCCAAGGCATGCATCTAGCATTTTCTAACGTTAACGTTACTGTGACACGACAATGTTTTTGAGGAAGTTAACGTTACAAACACCTCTGAAACATTAAAGTATCAAACAAACACGTAGATTTATAGCTTATAGTTAGCGAACTGTTTTGAGATAGTCTTACGTTAGAGCACATTCGAAGTAACGTTAACCGTTATAGTCCTTGGGCCAAGGACCCAAAGTATAGGGTACCGGTACCATCTGGGTGGGCAAATACTAGTTGTTATTTTTTTATACCTACACATCCCTAGTTTATGTTTTGATATGATAGACATCTGAGATTGGTAGCTTTTTAGTGGTTATCACCTAATGAAGTAAAGCACCCCCTATAATAAATCACATTTTAGACACCTGGTACGTATCCTTGTTGAACCCATGCTGAAGACAGTTGTCAATGTTTAATAATATTGTGTTTGGTATCAATGTAAAGAGCACATCCTAAGCTTTCATTCAAATACTTTACTGAAGCCCTCTGACAAACAAAGAGGCCACTGGAGCCCTTTGAACCAACAAAAACACAACATTTTTAACCATTTCCGCCTAAACAATACATTATCTTTATGTCCAGTGGAATCAGGGAGCACTACAGACAGCAACTGACGGACTCTCAGGACTACAGGGATTCAGAAAATATATACTTCACCCATACTATTTCACTGGTGGATGTGATTTCAGGACCAAATTAACAAGGATGAATTTATTTTTTTCTCTTTTTTCTTATTTCGCCAACATTCCGCTCATGGAATTCTCTCCTCTCCTCTCATGCACTAATATCTATCAATGTTGTAGTGTCATATTTTGTTGTGCTATCCACCCTTTCCAGTGTTTCAGGGTTAGGGTTAGTTTTAGTATCTGTCTAATTTTTTAATCTTAACAATATTCCCCACCACCGCAAGGACTTGAAATGTGACCAACATACAATGTATGAATTCATGCAACAAACAAGCTGAATCAAACACTAAGCCCACCCAACGACTCCCTGTTCATATGATTGGATAGACACAGTCAATGTCTGAATACAATGGTTCCCTATGGTTGATCACTAGACGTACCTGCTGAGGAAATCAATTTTCTACTGTTAAGATACAGTACATGTAGATTTCTAAGCTAGCCTATCCACTGAATACACTTTTGAAAAAGAAAAAAAAAAAAAACACGTCTCAGGAGACAACAGAGGGTCTTAAAACACTAAACAAAATAAATAATAACAACAACATAAATAACTAAAACTAAACAAAATAAATAATAACAACAACATAACAGTGAAATGTTATAACAAACACAATATAACAACCCACATTCCAGCCAATCATTGTCAAGACTGTTGGGAATTGCAAACTTACTTCCACCCTTCTACCCACCAACTTGTCAGTGATTGGCTGGAATCTGGTTTGTTATATTTTTGTGCACAGCTTTTGTCCATATGTTGCCTCTCGAAACCAGACTTTTTATATTCAGGGGGCAGGCAGCTAGCTAGTTAGTTAGGCTTGATACCTACAATCACATTAAAACCATACAGGAATTCATAGTTCAGTTAATGTAATAGGTTGAAAGCTTATATCTGACCCCTGTTAAATGTAGTGGCATTGTAAGCCCTGTACAGAATTTTTTGTGGAAAAATCGAGTGAATGTTGGATTTATGAAATAGTTTAATTTGTCCCACAGGCAGGTTTGACGGTGTTAACTGCTTCATAATAACACAACGAATTGCATTCAATACAGAAATGTGCTCCTCTAATCGCTTATTGGCCGGTAGTCTCTCCACCGATGTAAACCCGCCCCAGAAAACCGTCCCCAGACCATGGATACGGATGAACATTCGTATTATGGGCGGGCTGTGTCAGGCTAGTGAATACCGGCACATAACCTCATGACCACCAAGCAGTTTGTGATAGGTTGAAGAAGAAAGTATAGTGCCTTCTAAAGAAGAAATTATTGCCAATGGATATGTTCCAGATTCTTTACACAAAGTGAAACGATGTGAAAATGGATGGTCAAATCAGGCTTTGGTCAAGTTTTTCAGCAATAGCCCTAAATTCATTATATATTCACCACCATTGTCACAGAACAGTCTATGTGGATAGATGCTTCACAATCTATTTGGGTTTCATGGTTGTCACTACTCTCCCTGCACTGAACCAAGATTAGATTAGATTGTCTTAATGTTGCATAGGAGCAATTTGTTGCACAGCAATAGTCAATATATATGTACAGTCAGACACAGTCCATAAATACAACATAAAGAGTTATCACACTACAAGAAAAGCATAAGCTCAAGACCAGCACATACACACATAAGCCTCAGAAGACCTGATGATACATGATGTAGCATAAATAGCCTAAAAAATAAAAGTTTAAACCATCAAGACATGGATGCACAAATAACTGAAAGACCTAGAGCTTATTAAAGAGCCCAAAAGCTGGAAAAAATGATCTCAAGTATCTATTGGATATGGCCTGTTTAAGACATACCTGATGGCAGGAGGCAAAACTCTTTGTGGAGTGGGTGTTTACTATTCGCCAAAATGGCCAATGCCCTATGCATGACTGACCTCATACACCTGCCCAATGCTGTTGAGGTGAGTGCCAGTGATCTTTTGACAGACAATCACAGTTTTGGACAGCCTTTTTTGTGACCCACACTCGGGCCTAGGGTGACCACCTCCAAACAGACAAAATGTGGGACATGTAGCATGTTTAAGTGGGACAATGTGGGACACACGTATTAACTTTAATTTTTTTGGGCCAATGGTCGTGTTTGGGCCAGGAGCCCAGGACTGTCTTAATTTGTTCAGGATATTGGGCTTGTCCAATTAAATCTAGGCCTATCATGTTAATGCAATGTGTCTTAAAAGTGTTATTTTAGCTCGTCATGAAGTTATTATTGAATAGAATCATGCTGGGCCACCATGGCCAAAAATACCATGCCAGTTTTTGGTCCCAGTCCAGCCCTGATCATCTCCACAGACCAAAGGCTACAGATGCTGACAGGTTGACAGCTTAAAGTATATGAAAAATAAAAAAAACACTATCATTCTCTAAAAGATCAGGCATTATGCAATTAAAAGTAAGCTCTCAGAAATTAGGTATAGAATCAAACTCAACTTAATATGCAAGACACAAAAAAAATATTAAGCCTTGGCTTCAAGTTTAACTAGGCTATTTCTGTGCAAAATAATATGCCAGGTCTAAATCTGCATGTTTGATCATTATTTTCAAAAGAAATGGTGACGTCTCACTTAGTTCCATGAAAATGCCATTGCAAAAATAGATGAGGTAAGGCAAGTATTTTTTTCATCTTGTGGGAAATTCAACAAGTAGCGGGCTACATTACCTTGTCTTATATTAATTCTTGAGTTGCAGCTTTTATTAAATGAATGTAGCTAATGATAAAGCTTTTATCCTTTGGCGCACATATGCATAAAACCATAATAAGCTGTGCGTGATTGTGCCCACAGCGCAGAAACTCACTCTCTCTCTCCATCCATTGACAACCAAGAGGCTTTCTACAATCGTAATTGAAAGCGTAGCCTAGGCCTATATATTCTTTTTCGTGGCAACATAGGCTCTCCGAAATCCGAACTGAAGTCGGACCTGACAGTGCGCTCTCAGATCTGAGAATTACTTTCAAAGTTGTGAAGGTGTTTGTGCGCTTTAATAGCTTGGTTGATATACGGGTCAAACTGTCAACTTGCGCTTCTCTGAACAGAAACAAAAGGTTGACGTATCGATGTGTCGAACGAACATGCGGGACTGATGTTCAATTTGCGTGACGCGGGACAATGGGTAAAATTGCTGTACAATCCAACACAAAGCGGGACAGGTGGTCACCCTACTCGGGCCATCCCAACAAATTATAGCAAAAGCTAAAAGTGATTCAATAAAAGCTGAATAAAAACTCCTAAGAAGTGAGCTATCGACATTAAATCCTTTCAGCTTTCTAAGGGAAAACAGTCTATGGTGGGCCTTTTCACATAGGGAGTCAGTGTTGAGATCAAAGGTTTATCATCTAGGATGGTACCTAGAATGGTCTCTACAGTCATCCCATACGGCAAATGTTGATAATCATATCTTTTGTTTTAGAGACATTAAGTTTTAAATATGACTTTTGATAAAGTTATCCAAGTCTGGACCATGTCCCACCTCCTGGTCCACACACACAATTACAGTCATCGACATACTTAACTATGTGCCTGGATTCCATATTGCTTTGACAGTCATTAGTATATAAGATAAACAATGCTGATGATACCTAGCTCTATCTTTCATTCCCACTTGACAATAATACGTTCTCAGTACAAATTTCAGACTGTCTCTCATATCTGCATGGATGAAAGACCAACTTCCCAGCCAAGCCAACCATACATCATAATATTTCCATCAAAACTGACTCCCTTCCTCTTTTTCCTACCAAAATAGCAAGGAACTTGAGTGTCAGAATTGATGATTGATCAGCTGGCCTTTAAAGATCATGTTGCCTCTAGCCCGGTCTTGCCGCTTTGCACTATATGGAAAGTTAGGCCATATCTAGTCCAACAGGCCTCCCAGCCTAGCCTGGCGAATGCCAAACTAAAAATCACGAGTGATATTTAATTTGGAGACCTACCTATTGCGTCTTTCGTAGCGGAAGCATAGTTTACGATTGTCCAGAGCCGTTTATTGAGCGCTATGAATATCTATCATAGCGTCTGTACATAGCTCAGAGCCAATACCAGAGCCACAAAGTGACGTAAAATGCAATCGAGGGCCATACTAGTCCCTTTTTGTTCTGTGATTGGATACCGAAAGCAGGTGAGAAAATCGGCCATCGACCATGCTGCTTTGCAGAGTGAAATGAAATAAGCGTGCAAAGGAGCATGGGAACTCCCAGGGTACTCCCAGCCTGTGTGTGTGAAACCATTATAAATGATCTTCGATCAACGCAAAAGGGCACATTCGACCTCTCTCCAAAGAAAGCCGTCTGGCCGTCCCAAGACCTCACATAAGACAATCCAGACTCTTATCTTGTGTCGTTCCACGCTGAATGACCTACTTAGTGCTACCAGAGCAGGGGCGGCCCGGTCTGTCTTCAAGAAACTCTTGAATCTCTCTTGAAAAAAATGCAAAATTAAATAAATAAAATCGAATTCGAAGTCCCACGAACATACAAGACACTGTGGCTGATGGCTATGATACTGAAGACTTCAAGTTGCATTCACGTGACATCGAAAATTAATCAAATCGCCCCTTTCACTTCAACGAGAGACATGAAGAAAAAAGCCTGTGAAGGAGGATCCTGCTAGGACAGTGTTCCTAATTATTAGAATAATTATAAGAAAAAAACATTTGGTGGGTGCATAGAAATTAAAGAGGAGAAGAACTTTGCTCAGTTGTACTCACGGTACTGAGAGCAGTCTGCCAACTTGTACAACTCTGTGGAAGTGACAGTTCATCTAAGTTCTGTGAGTTGGGACCACTTAAGTGAATTAAAACTGAATGATCGTGGTGAACCACTTAACCTGTGCAAGCTGGTAGGCAATGCCACATTTGTGGTAAAACTGTGTCATCCATCCTAAACACGGCAATATGAGCATGCAACTGCACTTATAACTCACCCAGTGCAGTTTTCTCAACGGGGAAAAAAACTCTATATGAGCCATCATCATCTGCCTGACAGTCCACAATAACCTCTGGCTTTTAATCGCCAAATCAAATAGGAACACGGCAGTGCAATAACGGTGCATGCAAAGTTAGGCAACAACAGCGTTACAGATTTAAAGCCACAAACGGTGATGACAGGCCCTCATACATGTTGTTCCGTAACACATATTTATTATTTTAGGGTGTTTTTGCATTATTTTTTTCATTATCATTATATTAGCTTACTATTCTATTACAGTATTTTTTTCACAGGGTTTGAACTCTGGCTTAATTAATGAGGCAGGTAAATTTAGATATTTTCTATAGCCCGGAAAATGCAGTAGTACTAGCAAATGATCTCAAAATGTCAATATTATCGTTTATCGCAAAAATGTCTTGGTCAATTCATCATACAGCAAAATCTGTAATAGTTACAGGCCTAAAATGGAAGACCCTATGAAATGTGTAACATTCAGAGCATTCTTTTTTTATTTTGTCTTTATTTTGCACGCTCGCTCCATATTTTTCCTGAAAAAAATCTGCGAACCAACTAATTAAATTGGTGTGGCCTAATCCTCTTTTGTAAGTTGCTTTTGATAAAAGTGTCTGCTAAATGCTTAAATGTAAATGTAGTCATATAGACATTTTTCTCCATACACCATTCTGGTGCATGCTGTGTCAGCTGACCCTAAAGCCAGGAAAGTCTTGGTATCAGATAATGATTTCCGTCTGTGCACAAGTGCTTGGGATAGTGGGGAATATTGTTAAGATTGAAAAAATAGATAGATACATACCTGAAACACTGGAAAGAGTGGATAGCACAACAAAATATGACACTACAACATTGATAGATATTAGTGCATGAGAGGAGAGGAGAGAATTCCATGAGCGGAATGTTGGCGAAATAAGAAAAAAGAGAAAAAAATAAATTCATCCTTGTTAATTTGGTCCTGAAATCACATCCACCAGTGAAATAGTATGGGTGAAGTATATATTTTCTGAATCCCTGTAGTCCTGAGAGTCCATCAGTTGCTGTCTTTTGTGTCTGTAGTGCTCCCTGATTCCACTGGACATAAAGATAATGTATTGTTTAGGCGGAAATGGTTAAAAATGTTGTGTTTTTGTTGGTTCAAAGGGCTCCAGTGACCTCTGTGTTGGTCAGAGGGCTTCAGTAAAGTATTTGAATGAAAGCTTAGGATGTGCTCTTTACATTGATACCAAACACAATATTATTAAACATTGACAACTGTCTTCAGCATGGGTTCAACAAGGATACGTACCAGTTGTCTAAAATGTGATTTATTATAGGGGGTGCTTTACTTCATTAGGTGATAACCACTAAAAAGCTACCAATCTCAGATGTCTATCATATCAAAACATAAACTAGGGATGTGTAGGTATAAAAAAATAACAACTAGAATTTGCCCACCCAGATGGTACCGGTAGCCGGTCTGGCCCATGGACTATTAGGCGGTCAAAAAGTTTGTAACGTTGAGTAAACCGTGATGTCTTTGCAAAATGCCAAACACAAACACGTTAATTTCGGTCAAATCTAACCTTTAACAGTACAAAGAGTTACTTACTTGTCGTATGTGAAGTATAAATTATCCGCCTCGGAAAAAACCTGTTCGAAAGAACTCCTGAGTCCTGGAACAGATGATTGCCTGGGCTTGTTCCGTTGTTGCAGGTGGGCGGGTTGTGTCTTTTTACGTCTGATGTAAACTTTTAAAACGAGTTTTGTAAACTCAATTTATTGTGAAGTCCAATTAAATTAATTTTGTCTTAGAAAATATTGAGTTACGAAAACATAGAAAAAAAATAGTTATTCATAACTCAAAACAACCAAGAAAGAAAATAAAATTAATTTATTTGAATAAATATAGTTTTTAAAATCAAGTTGTATGGACAATAGCACTGAACGACTTTTTACAGTGTACTGTCCCTCTCCCTCTCTCTTCTCTATCTCTCACCTCTCCTCTATTTCTCTCTCAGCCTGCTCTCTCTCTTTCTCCCTCCTCTATATCTCTCTCTCCCTCTCGTTCTCCCCAAAACTCTCTCTATTCTCTATCTCTCTCTCTGTCTGCTCTCTCCTTCCCTCTCTCTCTCAGCCTGCTCTGGGCTCGTTGCCTAGGCCTGCCTGACTGCTCAGGCCAGATGCAGCGAGGCCAGATGGAGCAGCTAATCACACCAGCAGCAGCAGGGAGAGAGAGAGAGAGAGAGAGAGAGAGAGAGAGAGAGAGAGAGAGAGGGAGAGAGATAGATGGAGGGAGAAGGGGAGAAAAAATAGAGGGAGATGCAGAGAGAGGCAGAGAGAGAGATGGAGAGTGAGGTGGAGATGGAGGTAAAGAGGGAGGAGAGGAGAATGAGAGGATGTGCAGAGGAGAGGGAGGTGGAGAGGATATAAAGAGAAACAGATACAGCATAGAGAGAGAAGGAGGGGTGCTAGAGAGTTAGAGTAGAAGAGAGGAGAGAGGGTGGGAAAGGGGGATGAATGGAGGAAATGGAGAAGGAAAGATAAGGAGGAAAAGAGCAAGAGAGATTAAAGTAGAAAGAGAGGAAGATAGGAGGAGAGAGAGGGAGAGAATGTGTAGAGATTCAAGAGAGAAAGGGAGAAAAGACAATATTTTAGAAGAAAGCACAGAAAGAGAGAGTGGTAGTGAGAGGCACTAAATTAAAAATTTACTTTGTGCATTAATTGTTCTTTCAAAAAAAAAAAAAAATGCTATATTGTATATACGTCATGTACTCTGGAGAGGGGCCTACAGGAGAAGTCTTAAGAAATGTGTATTTTTAAAACTAGCTGGCACAAACATTTCTCCAGGAAGTCCCATCTCAAAGGTTGTGGTCAGAGTGAGATGTACCTGCTGTCTTTACTCATCCTGTTTATCTTCACACTTTGCATGTTTGACATTTGACATACAGTACGTGCCTGAGGTCCATGCCAAAATTTTTTCAACATAGGAAATCTACTGAAATAGTATTTGAAATAATTTTTTGGGAAGTCTTGAACTCCCCCTGCTAACTACGGACTTTGCTAAACTCACTTATTGTATTGGTTACATTATTATATGCATGTCTAGGTGCTACAGCAAATGGGAAGGTCTGAGACACCCCAAACCCCTTTCCCTTCTCCTACCAGTAGTGTGAGACTTCAGCACCACCTAAATTGGATGAGGGTGCTCCATTTCTGCAATTGTATGATAGAAAAGTTCAACATGATCTCACAGAAATCTGTGAAATGAACACAATTCTTAAAAATGCAATCTGTGGTGGGAGCACATTATTTTAGACTTTTTTGGGATGGAAACTGAAATCACACCTACTGAAAGCTAATGAGACTTGTGTTGGGAGAAAACATCAGTGAGTTGTGTCCACCACACTCTTATTGACTCTCAGTGGGTGTGATGTCTGTCTTCCCACAAAAATCTACTATAGCTCCCACCACAGATTGCAGTTTTAAGAATTGTGTTCATTTCAAAGTCAAAGAGTCAAAGTCAAAGCTGAACTTTATTGTCAATCAAGCACTGCAACAGTACATTGCGCGCAGACTGAAATTGCATTTCTCAAAGCTCCAAATCACTTATTTCTGTGATATCAGGTTGAAAAGGTTGGCCTATGGCGATATGTAGGCCTATTTCGGCGCTAGGATAGTATATATATGTCACTCGCAGCACCAGGTACAGTGCCCTAGTGCCTGTGTAGCAGAGGCCAGCTAGCTCAGCGGTAGTACGTGTAAATCCTCATCACTCAATTCCATGGACGCTTCTAACGGCTCGGGCTTGGGCTTTCAAGTCAGTTGGTTAGAGTGTCCCACTCCCACGCCGGGAGTTTGTAGCTTGCGGGGTGGCGGGTTCAAGACCCGTGTGAGGTGCGGACCGCCACCGGCTACACCTGTAAATGTAAAGGTCCAATGAAGGCAATTTGAAAATCAGGACATTTTCTCACTTTCTAAAAAAAAAAACCGGGACACCCAAGACAGGACATGAAATACGGACATGTCCCAAGAAATATGGACGTTTGGTCACCCTACCATATGGCCTTATGAATCACATGCAGCAACACTGCAAGGCAAAGTTTTCCAGGTCTTTAATCAAGCCAAGGCCACTACATTAAAAAGCAGGATAATGCTGCGGCATCTAACGCTCTAGTCAGTTCACAACTTTACTCAAATGGATGTAATGGTCTGCATGGGCCGCTGAACTAGCTTATGTAGCCTACAGACACAAATAACTTTAAGAAAGGGAATTGATATGGTAGCGTGATAGAAATAAGATAATAAAACAGAGGTCACCAGCCCACATGGTGGACCAGACCATCTGGCATTTTCCAGATTACACAGATTGCCAGTCTGAGTCTGAACTTAATTGTCATTTGCCTGTATTTTGGTCTTTCTTGCACTCAACAGTGCCTTACAGGCAGGGCTGTCCACCTCCACCTCCCAAATCTAGAGTTAGGGGTTAAGGCAGTTTGGGTTAGGATTAGGATAAAGGCAGTGCCTTCCAAGAAGGTGCCGCTGAGGGCGGAAAATTAGTGTTCAATGTCAGCAGATGTCAAAACAGGAAGAGCATATATGTGTATGTGTGGCGTCAACTTGAAGTTTGATCTTTATCTACATCTTATAAAGATAGTGAAGTTTCCGGATCTGCACATAACCACAAGCTCCCCAGTAGAGCAGCAAGATGCGGGCAGAGCTCTCGGCGTCTTCTAGGAGCTGAACAACATAAACAGACTAAACTGAGCCCAGACACAGAAGTCAGAATGAAGACTGCAGTGTGTGTCAGGGGATTTCTTCTGGTGTGTTTCATTGCCGGTGCCAACCTCAGTCCAGATGTGTTTGATGAAGAAAGTGATGAAGAAAGGTTCTTGGTGCCGTTAAGCGTTTCTGAACCCTGGTTCCCAATGGTGAATGAGGATCCTAAAGTCATATTTGGGAAAGAAGGAGGGATTACAGCTTTACGGATCCTGTTCAGGGTGGATTACTATCTGCTTTACAGAGTTAGGGGAGATAAAGATGATGTTCCTCTGAACTGCTCACACATACAAGACTACAGTGTTAGTTGCTACCTGTTAGACTATGACCTGATGAAGCAGTGGCTCTATTTTAAATTGGATGACCTCACTCTGTCCCAGGGTGGAGACTACAGGGCTGAAGGCTGGAGAGGAGGAACCCTCATTGAGCAAAGCATCATTCGCCTCATTGTGTGTGCAGAGGAGATACTGGAAGCAGACCAAGAGATTGTGTCAAGTGGAGAGTCAAGGGTTGAAATGTGTGGCCTGAATTCCACTCTGAGGGATGGGGACATCATACAACTGTACCAACATCCCTTATCTCGGTTTGAGGAACTTTCTCTGGTCCTGAACACCAACTCATCCCTGGAGCCACTGGTGGAGAATCTGAAAGGCAAACTGCATGTAGATCTCAACACATCACAGGTCATACTGTCAAAGGCACAGGGACCTTTTAGGATATTCTCTTGTGTAGTCTGGAGGGGTGATCAATGCTTAAGTCGTCGGGACAGGCTGGTTTATCCTTTCCATATGACTTTTTATAAGCGTGAAGGGGACAATCTGACACTTCCTTGCGACTTACCAGGAAAACCCCCTACAAAGTGCTGTGGTACTTTAGCAATACCGTGAACCCATTCTTCATTAATCAGACCCACCCACTAGAGGACATGTTCATGCTAAATGGCAGTCAGACTGGAGACTACTCCCTCATTATTCCCTCTGTGTCACTACAACACACAACTGGGTTATTTTACTGTGGTGCACACATGTTTTTTCTCTCGGTTTGTACAGCGTTCTCCACCTTGGATCGGATATTTTCTGATGGTGAAAATGTCTTTCTTGATATCAGTGGGTACCTGAATGATTCTTTGAGTTTGATAGGGACACAGTGGTACCATCAAAAAGTGCCCCAACCACAAGCTCTGATTGTAGACATAAGTGCCAAGACCACAGGATCTGAGGATATAACAGCGGTTCCTATTCCTGTAAATTCCACTTTTAAGTATTCAAACCATCAGGCCGATACGTTTGTCATGATGTCTGTGGGTCTGAAGGGCAGAGTGATTGTGTCCCCACTAGGCCCTAATTCCTCTCTGACCATCTCTAATGCCACAGCAGAGGACAGCGGGATGTACATGTGGAGAGTCTATGGATCAGTGGAAAATCATAAGTTTTGTTTTGAGGGAACATTCCGCCTTGTGTACTTATATCCGTTCGGGGTGCACTCTCTTTTCTACAGAGCGTACGCTGCACTGCTGGTCTGTGTGCTGCTGGGGCTGGTAGCTGCTCTGATCTGGCTCAAGCTGAGGAGAAGGAGAGGTGAGCAGACCTCTGGACGTCAGAACAGAGAGGGGCAGCAGAGTGGAGGTGAAGACCTCTATGATGACGTGGAGATGGCTGAACTCAACCCACTGTTCTCTGCTGCATTGAACATACTGCAGCGTCTCAAGTTAATTGACCCTCTCCTTTAGCTTCATTATTATGGCAATTCAGTGATCTTATTGATGATGTCAGATATTGTTTATGATATTACTCTTGTTTATTTGTTAGTATTGCTCTTTATGTTTTTTTTTTCTTTTTACTAATGTGTACTTCATATACTTATAGCATCCCGGTGGGACCGCTTAAATATTCCAAGTTCATAATTTTAACTTGTTGCAGTAAATTTATGCAGTGCTGCCTTTCACAGTGTATCTTTGAGCTATATAAATAAAGTCAACATAAAAGGTGTGATGGGTGCATTGTGTTTTTATAGTGTCTTGAGCCCCATGTAGGCTTTTAAAACTCCACTTTCTGCTATTGTCTCATTTGGAGTTTGGTTAATTGGATGGTTGAAGTTCAACTATTTATTCAATTAGTATTGTGTTTGAAATCAACAATCTACTCTCTGAGGGAAATACTATAATATACTGCTAAAGTGGGGGTTCTGTAGCTCAGCGGGCTGGTGCGTTGTACCACAATTTGGGTTTGAGTCGGTCCCAAGGTAATTTCCCAAACCCTACCCTTCTCTCTCTCCCACCCATCTCCTTTCACACTCTCTACTGTCATATCGTATTTAAAGGCAATAGCCCTAAAAAATATCTTTTTTTAAAAAAAAAAATGTAAAAAAAATTAAATTAAATTAAATCAATTAAATAAATAATTAAATAAAAAAAAAATGCCAACTGTTATTATTCTGTCTATTACCAGGCTACATTCATACTAATGCTATGCATCTCAGACTGTCCAATGTCCTCAAGGTCTTGTGGTCAGACTTATATCCATAGCATGTGTGACAACCAGGCAAGT
>JAODXP020000017.1:12027968-12041761 GCA_027497455.2 Sardinella longiceps
CCTAGAAGTATTTCAGTGAATTTGCATTTGAGTCATTTGAAGACAGGTGTAAGGTTTCAGTAAGGAGTATATTCTTATTTGTATTTTTATACATTTTTCTTTGCTTTACATTAGTTTGTAATATAACCAAGAGGTTAGAGGTCAAGTGGCTCGTGATGTCATCAGTGAGCGCACAAGTGAATTGAACAGTGTTGAGCTGTAAGCTAACGTGACTAGTAGAGTGAGAGAACGAATGTATTAGCTGTGGACTTGTCTTTACTTCTTGCAACTCCAAACCTGAGCTGTGGGTGAATAAAGTTGCCTAAGGAAGAACGAAGCCATGTGTCTTTTTAAGGGTGCAACATAATCTTGGTGTTTCCACCCAGTTTGGAGTTTTTGCCGAGAACAAAGCTGAGTCACAAGCGACTAGCCACGCCAAAGCTAGCTGCTAACCGACGTTGTCAAAGCTCCTTGCAAAGCAGTGAAGGTAAAAGTTTTCTATCATGTCGAAAGTACAACAGATGTCGTCTGACTGGGAAAAGGTTGTAGCGGAGATAGAAGAAAAGTTACTGACATTGTCAGCTCCGGATTTGAATGATGTCTGCGCAGCACTTAGTTTAACCGTGGATAAGAATGAAAAAGATTCATCTCGCTTGCTGAGAAGGCGTATTCTCGAGTATTTAGAAGGAGAGGATGTTACTTCAAGAGAAGATAATGGAATGGCGATGTTACTGGAGTTAAATGACAAGATTGACGAAGTTAAAAAGATAAATGCAGAAAGTGATGAATCATTGCCACCACCAGTAGTGCAAGAGCGCCACCGTGTGGACGAAAATGTTATCGCACCCGATGATTCAGCTGAACAAAGAGAAAGTAGTTTGCCTGTATTGAATGCTACAAAAGCAAGCCCTGTAGTTGTTCAGAGTGCTTCCGTCGTGCATCCAATGTACAGAAGAGACTTGAAAATAATAGGACAAATTGGAGAACCGAATCAAAAAGACAAATTAACATACACCAGCTTGGAAAGACAAATTCAAAGAGCATTGAAAAAAGGATATGATGAAGGAGAAGTTGTTGAAGCTGTCATTCAAGCTGTTGCTCCAGGAATAAAGCTGAAGAGTTATCTTGAAAGTAGAGTTGATTTGACATTGCAAGCGCTTAGACAAATATTACGGACTCATTACATTGAAAAAGATGCTACAGAGTTGTATCACTCCTCACACGTGCTGTACAAGAGCCAAAAGAAACCCCAATTCAGTTTTTGATGCGAGCTATGGATCTGAGACAACAAATTGCCCTTGCTTCAGAGAGAGTCAAGTCCGGTTTGAAGTACAGTTCAGAGCTCATCCAGAATCAGTTTCTTCAGACAGTACTCACTGGTCTCCATGATGACACCATTCGAACAGACATGAAGACGTATCTACAGAACGCTAATGTCACCGATGAGGTTCTTTTGGAGAAAATGACTGCTGCCTACAGTTTGGAAATGGAAAGAAAGAACAAGTTGTCAACTATGTCGAAAGGAAAGACCATTAAAGTTTCAGCAGTAAGTGAGGAAAATGAAGATGTTGACAAAGAAAGCTGTGCACAAAAACCAAAGAGTAAGAACAAACAAGCTGAAATAACCAAACGAGACACACTAATGGAAAAAGTTGATCAAAGCAATAAGGCCATATGTGACGCTCTGCAGAGTCTCACCACTCACATTGCCAGTCTTCAGCAGACCTCAACAGCTCCGGCAACAAGAGTGAATGACCAGCCAGACCGAAGACAGCGGCCACCGCCATTGAATGCGAACCCGAGACAGTGTCAGCAGTGTCAAGCATCCAATCCAGAGGGTAGGTGCAATCACTGTTACAAGTGTGGCAGCACAGAACACTGGGCTTCAGGTTGCCGTAAGAAAAATGTCACAGCCAACACATCAAAGATTGAAATTATGCCCCATCCAGAAGGGAAGATGGACCATGCAGACATGTTTAGCCTAAGAGCACCCCTCACTGGTAAGCAACGGCGAATGGCAAAGCTGGTGGGAAAGAGATGTCTGGTTCGTGCATCCTTGGGAGGCGTTGACACTGCAGTACTGTGGGACACAGGCTCTCAAGTATCGATAGTGGGGTCGGCCTGGAGAAGGAAACACTTACCTGATGCGGAAGTGAGACCAGTGGAGGAGCTGCTTGAAGAAGGAGCTTTACAGCTCTCAGCTGCTAATGGGACCAACATTCCATATGAAGGATGGATAGAGACTGAGTTCAGCCTGTCCAAGAACGCTGTGGCTGGAATGAGTGACAGACCAGTCCAGGTGCCAATTCTGGTTGCCAGTGGTGACATGGAACGGCCCATCATCGGCTTTAATGTGATTGAAGAGCTGGCGTTGAGAAGTGACACCTGTGGAGATTCTGCCCCTCCAGGCCACATGGTGAACAGACTGTGTTCAGCACTAGAGGTAGGGCGCAAAACCGCCAGAGCTGTGTTAACAGTTTTAAAGAAACAAAAGCCTGACAGCCAACCACACATAGCCAGAGTAGGGAGGAGACCAGTGACCGTCCCGAGAAACAAAGTGATGTCAGTGCACTGTGGCTGGTTGAATAAGAATGTGTTGAGTGCGCCACATGTAGTGCTGGAGCCAAACCCTGATGCACCATGGCCAGCAGGTTTAGTCATTAGAGAACAGTTAATTCAGCTCCCTTCAGAAGACAATACTAGAGTAGATGTGACTGTTGAGAACATGACAGACAGTGACATTGTGCTTGGCAGCCGCACTACACTAGGCTGGTTGCACAGTGTTGACGCCATCTACCCGTCACAGACAGTGTCCATGGAGAGTCAGGAACCTCAGTCTTCAGCCTGCAGCGTGTCTTCACCAGCACAGTTCAGCCAGACAACACAAGCTGAGCCCTGGGATCCACCAGTGGATCTGAGCCATCTGACAACTGATCAACAGCAGCAGGTAAAGCAAATGCTCAGGGAGGAATGTGATGTTTTTGCAAAAGATGAATGGGACACAGGATGCATTAAAGTTGGAGATAAAGCTAAGTTGAGTTGGAGATAAAGCTAAAAGACGATGTGCCTGTGCAAAGAACATACAATGCAATCCCCAGACATCTTTATCAAGAAGTTAAAACACACATTCAGGATTTACTCAACCGAGGCTGGATACAGAAGTCCTGTTCTTCATATTCCTCGCCTGTTGTATGCGTCAGGAAGAAAGATGGTGGACTCCGCTTGTGTATCGACTACAGACTACTGAATGGGAAAACACAGCCCGACAGACATCCGATTCCGAGAATACAGGAGATCCTGGAAAACCTGGGAGGCAACTCCTGGTTCACAGTGTTGGATCAGGGGAAGGCGTATCACCAGGGGTTCATGAGTGAGAAAAGCAGACCTTGTACCGCATTTATAACGCCATGGGGACTCTATGAATGGGTGAGAATCCCATTTGGCCTTACTAATGCCCCAGCCTGTTTTCAGCGCTACATGGAAGGATGCCTGGGAGATCTCAGAGATGAAGTATGTGTCCCATATTTAGATGATGTTCTTTGCTTTAGTTCTAACTTCGAAAAACACATCCAAGATGTGAGAAAAGTGCTGCAGCGACAGAGAGAATGTGGCATAAAGCTACGACCAAAGAAATGTGACTTCTTCAAGAGTGAGGTCTGTTATGTAGGACGAATAATCTCCGCAGAGGGATACAAGATGAATCCTAAAGAGGTGGAAGCAGTGCAGGCATTGAAGCATGAGACGCCATCTACTGTGAGAGAGGTGAGAAAACTGATGGGCTTCCTCAGTTATTACAGATCCTACATACAAGACTTCTCTAGAATAGCCAAGCCTCTGTATGAGCTGTTAGCAAAGCCAAAGTCTGAACAGAAGCAGAGTCAGAAGAAAAAGGGGGGTAGCCGCAAATCTGCTCAGTTGCCACCGTCCCATCCAATCCAGTGGACAGCGAGCCATCAAGAGATATTGACAAAAATTGTTGATCGGTTGACAAATCCACCAGTCATGGCATATCCAGATCTAGAGAAACCTTTTGTGCTGCATGTAGATGCATCAGAAGATGGCTTAGGTGCAGTCTTGTACCAGCGTCAAGAGAGTGTTCTTAGAGTCATTGGATATGGATCAAAAACACTGACAGCTGCTGAAAAGAACTACAAGTTACATTCTGGCAAGCTAGAATTCCTGGCACTTAAATGGGCCATAACAGAGCGTTTTCGTGATTACCTGTTTCATGCGCCTCATTTTACTGTGTACAGTGACAATAATCCACTGACATATGTCACAAAGTCAGCTAAACTCAATGCAGCAGGACACCGCTGGGTGGCGGAGTTAGCAGATTATCGCTTCACTCTGAAGTATAGGCCTGGGTCAGCGAATAGAGATGCAGACTTCATGTCACGAAAAACAACAGCCATTGAAGAAATCATGCAGGAATGCACAGAGGAATGCCAGCAGGATGCCATCGAATGCATTGGTAAAGCTCTGAAAAGAGAAAAGGCAGAAGAAGTTAACTGGATCTCTGCTGTCACATGTAACATCGATGCGCTGCCAGAGGAATGTAACATCTCAGAGCCAATCCAGCCGCTTGCAGTCAAAGACATCAGAGATGCTCAAGATGCAGATGTAGCTGTGAGTAGAGTGTTGGCACTGAAAAGAACACATGCCCACTTGAAACATAAAGACAAGATGGCAGAGAGTGAAACAGTTAGGCACCTCCTCAGAGAGTGGCCTCGTCTTCAGATTGATGAAGAGGGTATTCTCAGAAGAGTGACAGCAACCAGAAAACAGCTAGTGGTTCCTGAATCCTTAAAGCCTGTTGTCTACAAACACCTACACGAGGAGATGGGACACTTAGGTGCAGATCGCATGGTCGCTCTTGCTAGAGAGCGCTTCTTCTGGCCTAAAATGAGACAAGAGATGGAACACTATGTTACTCAAGTATGCTGCTGCATAAAAAGGAAGAAACCAAACAGAGTTACTAGAACACCTATTCAGAGCATTGAGACTTCTGTGCCGTTTGAGATGATCTCCATTGACTACCTGCACCTAGACAAGTGTAAAGGAGGTGAAGAGTACATACTCGTAGTTGTGGATCACTTCACGAAATATGCTCAAGCATATGCAACAAGAGACAAGTCAGGGAAGACTGCAGCGAGAAAGCTTTTTGATGACTATATCATGCGTTTTGGTTTCCCATCCAAGATACATCATGACCAGGGAAAAGAGTTTGAAAATCATCTCTTCCACAAGCTCCAAGACTACTGTGGTATCAGTCATTCTCGCACTTCTCCGTACCACCCTCAAGCCAATCCAGCAGAGCGCTTCAATAGAACACTGCTAGGGATGTTGCGGACACTTGAAGAGTCTCAGAAGTCAAGATGGAAAGAACATCTGAATAAGGTAGTCCATGCTTATAACTCAACTGTAAATGACGCTACAGGATTTTCTCCATTCTTCCTTCTCTTCGGTCGTGAACCAACCTTGCCTGTTGATCTGATGTTCCCAAAGAGAGCAGAAGAAAGGAGCCAATCACACACTGGATATGCTGAGAAATGGAGAGAAGTCATGCAAGAAGCCTATGCTATTGCGATGCAGAATATGCAGAAGAGTGCAAGAAGAGGACAGAAGAACTACAATCAGCGTGCATGGAGTTCCACTTTGCAACCAGGTGACCATGTTCTGGTAAGAAACCTAACGCCTAGAGGTGGTCCTGGGAAACTGCGTAGCTACTGGGAAGATGCAATCCACATTGTCAGAGAAAGAAAAGGTCCTAATAGTCCAGTGTATGTAGTCGATCCATTGCACGGAACAGGAAGAAGACGAGTGTTACACCGTAACCTACTTCTGCCATGCCCTTACCTGGTTGAAAAGTCAGAAGAGTGTGAACGCAACCTGAAAGAGCAAAACAGAGGAAACAAGCAGAGACGGATAACAAGAAGACAAACCAAGCCACGTATTCATCAGACAGACACAGACAGTTCCAGCGAAGATGAGTGTGATATGTGGACACCAGTCAGATATGTTAATCCACCTCTCAATGCCAGAGCAGAAGAATTCTGTCCCAGGAGAGAAACACTTCGTGAAAGGCCTGAGCCAGAGCTCATACCTGAAGAGCATCCTGAAGAGGAGCAGGAGGAAGATAGAGATAGCGTGGAGGAGGAAGCTGAGGCTCCAGATGTTGAACCTGAGAGTGAGCAGAGTGATGTTGAGACATGGAGGGAAAGGCCAAAGAGAACCAGACAGCCCAGACGTGTCTACACCTATGAAAAGCTAGGCCAGCCCACCTTCCAACAGTTAAAGACCTGTCACGTGTGTGTGAGCAGCCCCTCAGGAGCCATCCAAGAGTCTTCTGCCAGACCAACACTTATGTATCCTTTTCAGAATAAGTAGATAGATGTAAAAGAAAACACAGACATTCACACAAGTTAGTTTGACATTTTATTAGTATATAAGTTTAAGTTCAAGGTGATATAGTATTGACACATATTACAGAAAAAAGATACAGGTATTCTGTGTATTTACCTCAGTAATAAGCAGAGGAAAGGCTTACTATTCTAGTGTGTTTGAGATGAGATAGTAATGTAGTAAAGCACTTACAGTAAGGTGTACACTATGAGTTTACTGGAAGCATGGCTTTAAAATGTGTAGTCACATAACTTTGGGTGTACATGGTAATTTCCTTGCCTCGTTACGAAGATATTATGGTTGGGCCCACCAATTCTTCAATGGACTATTCACCCTTCAATACTGATGGACTATTGACATTTAGTTTAGTATTGCAGCCATGAAAGACTTTTGCCATGATTGAGAAAAAATAAGTAATCCTGAGAGGAAGTAATACTGAGAAGAATAGCCTTTTACCCTGTAACATGTGATGTGGTCTAATACTTACCTTTTTGCTCACCTTCTACCATAAGTTCTATGTTGGTATATGTTGTGGAAAAAGAAAATGTTCAGCAACATTTTTTTTTAGTGGGGGAGGGTGTTGCGACCTAGAAGTATTTCAGTGAATTTGCATTTGAGTCATTTGAAGACAGGTGTAAGGTTTCAGTAAGGAGTATATTCTTATTTGTATTTTTATACATTTTTCTTTGCTTTACATTAGTTTGTAATATAACCAAGAGGTTAGAGGTCAAGTGGCTCGTGATGTCATCAGTGAGCGCACAAGTGAATTGAACAGTGTTGAGCTGTAAGCTAACGTGACTAGTAGAGTGAGAGAACGAATGTATTAGCTGTGGACTTGTCTTTACTTCTTGCAACTCCAAACCTGAGCTGTGGGTGAATAAAGTTGCCTAAGGAAGAACGAAGCCATGTGTCTTTTTAAGGGTGCAACACACACATGTGTTTATAAGCAAGCTTTGTCCAATCGTCTTCATGACATGCACTGAGAAGATCTATCAGATAATAAAACATATCAGTTGTTATAGCAATGGTGCCTTCTATCAATCAATCAATCAATCAATCAACCTATCTATCTATCTATCTATCTATCTATCTATCTATCTATCTATCTATCTATCTATCTATTGCAAGAGCAGATTCATTCTTTGCCATAATTGAGTATTTTTCATTTTTATTTTTCCTATTGACTATTTTTATTTACATGGTCTAATTCTTTCACTTCATCATTATTACCAGAGATGAAGAAGTGGATATAAGCAAAAGTAATTCTAGTACAGGTACAGTATGCACATACCAGGTATGATGACCAAGAGCAGAGCAGAGTACCAAAGTGTGGCCATAATCATCCCAACTGTGCCTGATGTTGCTGATGCTGTATTACATGTAAGTCTGCTGCAGTGCAACATCAGGTGTCGCTGTATGCTATGAGAGAGAGAGAGAGAGAGAGAGAGAGAGAGAGAGAGAGAGAGATGGAGAGAAAGAGAGAGAGAGAGAACCCATGCCAACAATGCACAGTAACCACAACCACAACTGGCTTAACTGCACTGTCAGTTAGACAGGACATCCTGTCCACTCAGACTTTTTTCTGTATGATAAAAATCTAGAGTCTAGAAATGTGTTTTATGATTGTTCTAACAGGCAATATATTGGCTACACAAGGCCTGTTAAACTTCCTCCTTCACTCAAAATACTTTGCACTTTATGTATCAACTCTGTGTTATGTGTGAATCCCTGTCATATAGATTCATATTACATATATTTAGATATGCTGAATACACAATTCTTAAGACATTGCTGAGGCATTTTTTGGCTCTTGGGACTGTGTTTACTTAATAACTAATGTGAATAAACAAGCACCATTCTGAGCTTATTTCCCTGATAACCTTTCTGTAATATTCATGCAACCATTAAGAAGACAGCAAGGGAAATGAATTAATGAATTAATTAATAAATAATCTATCCTCCTTCATTCCTGTGAGGGAAATTTGGTCTCTGCCTTAAACCCAATCATGAATTAGTGAAATAGGCTACAAATAGGCACAGCAAACACAGGTGGGATAATAAATCTAACAACACAGAGATATGGCTACCAGCTGAGTCAGCTTGCCGACAAGGTAGGTTTCTCAAAGTCGAGAAAGTGTGCTTGGAAGGCTGCATTACCGAGTACTCCACATCATTGTTTTTCACCAAGGATACAAGGATAAATCTATAGAGGACAGAGCCCTTTATTCGTTGGCAGCACTGATGGAACATCGTCTTTAGTGCATGACTTCCAAGATGAGTGTTCTACCAAGGAAACATTCAAGAAACAATCCAAATGGATATTTACACAAGCCATTAAAAAAGTCATCTAGTCTTACCTTGCTGGATGCTGAAGTCAGACAGTTAGACTAGAGTCAGAATCTACACGCCACATGCATTAATAGTAGAAGCAGCTCTTGTGGTTGACTGTCGTCCAGGAAATAACAGCCACAGAGCGAAGACGTGCTTTTAAAGAAACACTTAGAGAACGGTGATGAAGATGTTACTCTGCACCAAATGGAAACATTTATGTAAATACCTGTACTTTGTTTAAAAATAACTTGTGTAAATAGAACTATGCACACATAAAATAAGGTGATGAACAGCTCGAGCATTAAATTGTTTGGTTGATGACAGAACACGTTTACACATGTGCATGTAAACACACAGCCCTGTTCAAAGGCTTAATCAGCTTTTTTACAAACATTCTACCAACATACTTCACACCTTTTGGCTGCACAAATTCTTGTTAGAACACCATCTCTTTCTCTCTCTCAGTCTGTGACCACAGATGAAGACTGTGAACTCTGCTAATGACGCATGCACTGTAGTTGATAGCTCTTATGACACCTACAGTGAGGTTAGGAACACAGTGATAGTGAGGGAATGTAAACACAAAAACAGAAGCTGTGAGCGCTATGGAAACATAAATGGACCTACAGTACCCATTAAATAGACCTATTCATTGATTAGAAGCTCAAAATGATGGGCATAACAACATGGTATTGGCACCGAATACAACCCACACTGACCTCCAGAGCAAATATTACCCTCTGCTGGATGGAATTTGTAATAACAACAACAGAATTACAGCATCCATACAGCGGTGAGACCAGGTTGCACAGCAATGCCTTCATACTACAGTAAATGCCGGGGTTTTCAGAACCCATGTCACAGAGCCCCTCTTGAAAAACAGGCTAAATGAGATCGTTATCAAACATAAAAGTGGAAGTAGATGGATAACTAAATTAATAAAAAGCATACTATTATAATGATTGTTTTATGTATTTATTTATTTGTTTATTTCTTTATTTTTGAATTGATGAGATCAATGTAAATCTCATACACAGAGATCTTAGAGAAAACATATCTAACCACGTATTAAATGCAGAATAGAGCATTACAGTAAGAAGCAACAATGACAAAACTGTTAAAGAAAACATGATCGAGTAGATAAAATCAAAAAGTAATTTCAATGAGATTGATGAGATTCAATTGCTCTATTAAAACAAATGCAAATACTCAAATGCAATAGACAGTGATTATACCAGCTATGTACAGAATAAGAAAAAAAGAATATGATATAAAAAAGACTGCAGATTAACTTCAGATATTATCAAAAGTCAAACATAGGATACAATAGCCCAATGAGATTCCATCAGCCATATTTACCACAGGGGAAACAGCATTTCAATGTGAATTCACTGAAGTTGGATGGTTTTGGGGTACCAGGTTCTGATAAACTGCATCAGGTTGGGTGATGTTGGGGTTCAGGCTCTGGTAAACTGCACCAGATTGGGTGGTGTTGGGGTTCAGGCTCTGGTAAACAGCATCAGGTTGGGTAGTGCTGGGGTTCAGGCTCTGCTTGCATCGGATTGGGTGGTGTTGGGTTTCAGGCTCTGATCAGCTGCTTGTGAGTTGGATGATGTTGGGGTTCAGGCTCTGGTAAATGTTATCCTGGTGCATAGTTGTGTGGTGTTGAGGCACTTCTAGAGGTCATCAGGTTGGGTGGTCTTGGAATCCAAGCTCTGGTATGGGACTGAACTCATCTGCATGGAAACCGGGTCATCGTCCTGATAATCGCTACACTCATCACTCACATGATTCTAGAAAGAAGAAGGAAAAAATATATCTGTTATGCTATACAGCCATAGCCTGTGATATTTTAGTCTGGAAAATAAATCCATTTTCTAGTTGAGAATGCATGGCTAATGATTATCCAGATGTCGATTATTGGAGTGCGAGTCGATTGTAAGTTGCTCACATAAGGTCATAGCCAACTGTATCAATTATATCAGAGCCACCAGACAATGTAAAATGAAATTGAGCACACAAAGCTGCATGGGTACCCCCAGCCTAGTCCCATCCTGTTCTGTGATTGGATCCCAAAAGCAGGACTAGATATCAGCCATGGACATTTAAAATAAAATGGGGGTGTATATTAATTTTTTTGTCCATCTGTGTCCTCTGTGCTATATAATTACGAGCTACGAAGGAATGTACAGTATGTAGTGATGCAATAACATCAGCATTTCTGTTACTTATATTTGCAGTTTTGAGGATAAGTTTGATGTTTATTCCAATACAGTCTCACTCACCCCTGGATTGATGTCTGTGCTACACACATAGTCTATCTTCATCCTGAGAAGACATAAACACAGTAACATACAGTGTTAGTATTAGTATTGTGTAGATTTATAGTCATAAGACCATTAGCCTAGAAATCTAAGCATACCATAGTGGGAGCAAACTGATTATGTCTTAGGTTGCGCCAGCGGGTGAAAGTAGCTTTAAATTTCTTACCGGTAACTAAGCAACCTTGTTGACACTCTTCGGAGAGTGCGCCTATGTGTTATTTAAGCCCTATGATATGTACGTAAGAAGCATTTCTAGCAACAGGCTCCACTACCCAGACATCCCAACTCCTTGTCCCAACCCTCCTGCAACATTGGTGTTAGATGAGCAGAATATTTCTCATTTTCAAAGCCAAATTGTTGGTAGATTTGGTTTAACTTAAGCAGTGCATGTGACACATTATTAATATGGGTTTTTGGTTGGCAGAAACCCTTTCTCTTATCACTATACGTACCACCCCACTACCCAGACATCCCAACCCTTTGTCCCAACCTCCCTGCAACATTGGTGTTAGATGAGCAGAATATTTCTCATTTTCAAAGCCAAATTGTTGGTAGATTTGGTTTAACTTAATCAGTGCATGTGACACATTATTAATATGGGTTTTTGGTTGGCAGAAACCTCTTCTCTTATCACTATACGTACCACCTGTGAATCTTATACCTATACTTAGTATAGGTGCGTACAGGCTTACTTTCACCTCTGGGTTGCAGTCCATGATTCATGGTCACACTAAGCATTATAATGCTTGTCAGGCTATACTCATATTAACACTATGAATAATATAGAAATTTCTAAAAATATATATATCTCAACACTGGCTGCACATGATGATAATGTATTCTCACAACTGATTTGTGCCCCAGAAATGTCATTAATGAAGAGTTGATCGATTAGCAGTGCAAATGTTCAAAATACAACTAAGCGGTTTTTGCCTTCATCAGTGTAGATATGACCTGAGAATAATAGTTTCACTTCTCTCCATGCGAGTCAACGACACTAAGTTCATTCAAAATCAAAATCGAAAGTAAGACTTGTGGTGCCGTTGACTCAATATAAACTATTTGCAATTGTGTTGGTGTTCAGTCTATGATTTTCATCAGTGGGTACCTGACCTGTGAATAATAGATTCACTTCTTTGACTGAACTAGCCACGAACTAGAAAAGTACTCAGAGAGCAGAGACATCCGCCAAGGCAATGTGATCATAGACACTATATAAATTATATATAACTAAATATCGCCACCAAAATTTAATCAGTTCATACTTCTCCCAAGACACACATCCAAAAATTTCATCCAAATCCATGCAGTACTTTGAGTTATTTTGAATACAGACACAGAAAGACACACAGATGCTGGCGAAAGCATAAACTCCTTGGTAGAGGTAATAATTACACAATAAATTATAGCATATCAAAATTAGATATTGACAACGTTCCTGTTCATTTACCTCCTGTCGATGAGGCGAAGAACAATCAGAGTCATGATGACTGGCACCATGCCCAAAGTCGCCAACACAACAGCCCTCTGCCATCCACCACCCTCTGAGTAAGAACAGAATGTGACAGAACACATTGGGTACAATTTTTTTCTTCAGCATAGAGTGTACATGGCCATTTTGCTAAGACGAGGTAACCTAATGTTTACTAAACAATGTGCTCACATAATTCTGTTCTTAAGAACTGTACCTGGCAAATATACTGGAACTTCAAGAGATCTCTCAGAGCCAATTTTATTCTTAGCCTCACAGTGGTAAAGTCCAGCAGTGGTGTAGGTCAGAGTGAAGGTGATGTTCTGTCCTGACTTTACTGCAGTAGTTTCATCTCCAGTCCTTCTGTACCAGGTGTATTTCTCCACTGGTGGGTTGGTATCACTGCTGCAGGTCAGAGACACTCTCCTGCCCTCATGTAGATCACCAGAGGGACTGACTGATGCAGAGGTGTTTCTGGGAGTGACTGAGAAACACAACAACACCATATGTATCAAACTTCTGACTTCATTCGCAGTGAAAATGAAATAGTGTTATTAGTGATGATTTGGCGTCAATCAAACATAGCCCTGTTGCACGAACCTGCTGACTGCATGCTAAAAGCACTCTAGTAAAGCAACTGAAGTGGAAAGACACAATTTGGAACAACATAAACTGGACGTGTTGAGTCAATGACCCTAAGTTCATTCAAAATCGAAAGTAAGACAAGTGGTGCCGTTGACTCAATGTAAACTCTGTGTTTGCAATTGTGTTGGCGTTGAGGCTTTGTTGGTTCATTCATTCAATTGGTTCATTCCATTGTCCATTAAATAAATCTGTCGGATCTCGAATATGTGAAGCTGTATACTTACACAGAACATCCAGATAAACTGCAGATCCACTGCTACCATGGTGGTTCTCCATCACACAGTAATAATTTCCAGTGTGTCCAGAAGTGATGTTGGGGATTCTGTAAGTCTGTCCTGAGCCCAGAGATGGCGCTGTTTTACTCTTCTTATACCAGATGTAGCTGTAAACTGGTGGGTTTGCATCACTGCTGCAGGTCAGAGTCACTGTATTGCCCTCAACTAGATCACCAGTGGGGCTGACTGATGCTGAAGCATCCTTGGGAGAATCTGTTATAAACAAACATATACAAACAAACAAACAAACAAACAAACAAACAACCACAACAATAAACAGAAAAATTAAAGCTTATGTGCAGCACAATTAAATTATCAATAACTGTTTTGGTAAGTTAGTTTTAAAAATGGCAAAATGAGAGAAAA
>JAODXP020000017.1:12041861-12061861 GCA_027497455.2 Sardinella longiceps
TCCCCATGCAAAAAAGAAGAGAAATTATTATACTGGCCACGAGAGGGCAGCAGTACATCTATGTTACCTTCACTGGTAGTCATGCTTTTTGGCCATTATAAACTGGTTTTAGCTAAACTGACAGATGTTCAAAATGTCTAATTTCTGTCCTTTGCCGAAGGAGGGTTTGGGGGAAAAAAGGTTTGCTTTGCTCATAAAAAGGCTAGGTCTAAGAAAAGGTTGTTGTGGGCAGCAGGTTTGGTGCATACTAGGCAAGTATTTGGGCCTCACAAGATCACAAGGAAAGTAATTCAATGTGTATAGAAGGTAGAGCTCAGTAGTGCATACTGATGTTATTGAAAAACAACATAGGTGGACGATATGGTGCTTTTGGTAGTTTAGGAGTAAACAGGCTAGTTACTGTACAGGTAACACTTTATTTTATAACCTGTGAAGTACTACAGCAGTTATAAACGGCGTATCAAAAAGTATCAAGGAGTACTGCAGAAGTATGCTGGAATAAGACAATTTAGGCCTACATGAAAGTTATCTGTAGCTTGTCTTCCTACGATGAAAGCTTTAATTTGACCCCTGGACTAATTTAAATAGCCCATTGTGCTTCTTTCACCCCATCTATAGGTTAGGTTTATGCCATGTATTTTTGATGAATCAATTAACAGCTCAACCATTAGACAGGCGACCTCTCAGATCTGATATTTCCATGATTTCTGATGCTCACAGTCTAATCAGAGGTAGTCTAGACAGAACTCAAAATACTTTCATGGTGTTTGTGATATTCCAGAATACTTACACAGTAAGTACTGTACTCTATTATTTATCCCTATACTTTTTTTGTTACACCATTCTTACCTTCTCCTCACTGTACTTCACAGGCTGCAAAATAAACCCTATAACATGTGGGTCCATTCTCATGTGGTCATCTGGTAATAGAAATTTAAAAATGTGCAAAAAGCATGCACATCCATCTTAAGAGGATGCAGAACATCAATAACATGTGGGTCCATTCTCATGTGGTCATCTGGTAATAGAAAATGCACAAAAGCATGCACGTCTGTCTTAAGAGGATGCAGGTTAATTAAGAATCTATCAGAGAAAAAGAAAGTAATCTGTTAGTTGACCAATGCACAAATATAAACCAGGCCAATTGTGCTTTTACAAAATGGATGAAAACAGAGTGATTTTGTTGCTGTGTAATTAAATTTGAACTTGCAACAAATTTACAGTAATTAATGTTACCTTCATGGAAATTAAAATGGGTTCAGATAATAATACAGGTTGATTAAAGGTTGAAATAGTTATTATTATTTTATGGGCAGCTTTAACTTTTATTTTGTGATGTTGGATCTCTCTCTGTAGAATCTGGAGCAGAGAGACATTTTCTAAATGGGTTGTTACGATGAAAGAAAACAAGTGTTCTAAGTGATGTTTTATTCAAAGGGACCCGGTGCAGTTTTTACTGTAAAGGTAGTGAACCAGCAACATAAATGAACATTTTGATTTGTCTTTCTAGCAGTACTAGAACACAGTATATTAAATAGTAAGGGTTATCCACCTTTCAAAGGACTATATCACCCAAATGAATTTCTCTGATATATCAGATACAGTGGCAAAAAGTTTCCAAGTGTCCCTTTAACAATGGTGTATTTCAGACAGTATTTCCATGGGGAAAACAAAGTCCAGTCTTCTGCTCTAGCTTATCTGTTAATGCCCACACTACTGGACATCCAGTATTAGTTATCTGCCTAATGCATCTCTCTCTCTCTCTCTCTCTCTCTCTCTCTCTCTCTCTCTCTCTCTCTCTCTCTCTCTATTGGTCCTGCTGAGAGCGTGTCAGCCTAGTCTGGAGGTCTGCAGCAGGCCACAACAGGTGTCATGTCCTCCCTCCTCAGGGATGTGAAACATGTGGCTCGCCCCTGCTGTGCACTATGCCACAATGTGGCTTATTATCATAATCACCAATGCAGATATAGATATACAGCCCATTATACTATCTGTTGAAATGGTGTGATGACTCTATTAGCATACGTTGTAGCCTATGCATCATCACATGGTAATAACAAACCTTATTCTGCATTAAAAGATTGAGCCGTGGTATACTGCATTATCCTACAGAACCTGTTATTGGGCATATTAGGCTGTGTTCAACCTGTGCTGAGTGTGAGAGTATGAAAATGGGAAGATTATGATACATGTGAAGGTTGAGTTGGTTCTGCTTGGCAAAAAAAATAGTTGTGAAACTCTTAAATTCTGGAAAAAACATACTGGATGTGGTGAGCTTTCAACATTTTAGTGATCATGCAACATATTTTTTTTTTATTTTGTGAACAAAATTTGAAACCTCCTTTCAATTTAGATTTTGAGACTTTAAGGGTGTGTCATGGGTTAATCAGGGGGGTCAGAACCCCTAAACTCCCCCTGTATTTCTCACACTACTGTGTAGTCTTCACACCCTTATCCTTCAGGCTGTTACTGTGAGGTTGCTTCTTAGCCACCTTTTAGGTCATACTGTTCTGAGTTCTTCTACAAATGATTAGATTTCTCATTTTCACATTTACTCTTTGCCCACGTTACTCTAATAAAGCGAACACAGCAGGAACTCAGAGCTCTCATCTGATTGGATATTAACAGGAGTACAGGAACTCAGTGCTCTCATTTGATTGGATATTAACAGGAATACAGGAACTGAGTGTCTACATATAGCACATCTCACATAGCCTTTGGAAGAGCCATATTTTTTTAAATCTGAAATCTGCCATTTTCAATTCTGAGCTACTGAATGGTGCAGATGCAAATTATCCATTGCATACTGTCTGACCGTTGCAACAGGACAGACAAACCAGGCAATTGCCTGGGGCCCTAGGCTGAAAGGGGCGCTCAAGATGGACTGTTTAACCATTGATTTTAGTAGTTTAGTTGGTGGTGTTTTTCAATAAAAAATGACTTTAGACTGGATTGTTCAATAAACTGTTCAATACAAATAATTAAATTGAAGCTTGACGATTATAACAGGTTCATGTAGCTGTTTATGGGGTCCTATTTGCTTGGGGCCCCCTAAGTATCTTGAAATGGCCTTGCTGTCTGACATGACTCCTGATAATGCTTTAGAAATCACATCATGCTGTAGTGTAGTCAAAGGGTCTGCTCGTGTAGCTTAGCACGAGCATGGCAAACTCTCACTTCCTCTGTGGAAGAGCTCAGTCATGTGAAATGAATCACATTTAGTCACAAAGTCCTGATGCTAGATGCACACACATGACAGTTCTCTAATGTCAAAACCAAAAACAAAACCACTGGTCCAAAACCTCTCTTTTTGTTTGGGTTCTTATATTTTACAGATGTTCTGGACATTTAAGTATTAATAAGAAACAACTGTTTGCTGGAAGTGTTTAGATTAAAAAGGATTGGATCAGCCCTTGACTTACAGCCTATAGTATTCTCACATTGCATTCACAACTCTCTTCACTGATTGGTCAGGTTAAAACGCCATCTAAGGAAGCAAGCTCAACGGCAATGAGCACAGCACACATTCACCTGATTCAAGATGATGCTACCAAGGTCTTGTGTCGTAGGAAATCTTAAGCAGTATGTAGGGGCGCAGCTAGAAATTTTGGGCCCTTTGAAAGACAATAATTTTGTGGCCCCACCAAACATTTAATTTAATATTCAAATTTTCTCTGGAAACCCCTGTGAATGCCAGGCCCTTAGAATCATCCTAACCCCCCACCCCCACACACTTGTGTCGTCCCTGGCAGCATGCCTTTTCAGAAACAGCAAGTGTCTCTACTCCCACTATATCCACACCCTCATGCCTATCAGATGGTTGGCATGGCTGAAGGACTCTACCATGGCAGCTGTGCCATGCAAGTAAGGGCTCTTGGTTCAGACCAGGCTGCCAGGCTGTCCTCCTGCCTTCTCTCTTCCTCATACAGTAAGCATGCTGTAAAACATGACATAATGTTTCTCATTCATTATCATATTACCCCCACCCCTCACCCTACACCCACACACACACACACACACACACACACACACACACACACACATGCCATGGAAGGGTTCCGGACTTGCCGTGGTTCCTTTTGATTCTCCAAGGGTCCTTTGCTACAAAGTTGATTGAACTACATCTGTTTTTCTCAGGGTTGTGAGTACTGTATAACCTTCATGGAAGCCAGCTCTATTTATTTCTGTAGTCTGCAGTCTGTAGCTGACAATAACTGATGGGAAACAAACAGAAAGATGAAGATGTCAGTCAATCCTTTAGCAAGCCATTTACAAGACCCAGGCAAAAGACTTTGCTTTTGTCAAGACACAAAGCGCCATTATGTCAGATGCAACAATAAGGCATGATGTCCGTGGATCAGAAAGCACTGCAGATGTCTGAGAAGACAAGCACACACACACACACACACACAGACACACACACATCAACACACAGATGCCTGCAAGATAGGACAAGCACGCACTAACACACACACACACACACACACACGCACACACAAACGCAGATGCCTGTGAGATTGGACAGTTGTGTTTCCACCTGGTTGCATACAGGAGCAGCATCCTTGAGTAAGTGTATGAATCCCCCCCTCTCTCTCTCTCTCTCTCTCACACACACACACACACACTCACACACACACAGCTCCAACCAGTGTTAAATAAGACCTTAGATGATGGACCCCATCAGAGGAGATGCTTCTTTTTGAGTAGCCTATTTTCAGCAGAATGGCAAGGGGCTGAATTAATTCAATCTTTTTTATACTAATACTAATTGAGTCTGTTTAAAATGTGTGTTTGTGTGTGTGTGTGTGTGTGTGTGTGTGTGTGTGTGTGTGTGTGTGTGTGTGTGTGTGTGTAAGAGAGCGAGCGAGCTGCGCTTTACATTCCCTTCGGATCTGAGGAAGAGGAGGCATGAAGGCTGAGAGGAAGAAGAACTCATTCTGCTGCCGGAGGCCGCCGCCGCCACTCATTCAGCAGGGGGGTTGCCATGGCAGTAACCATGGCAACATCCTACACCATTCGTAGCGAGTTTGAGGTACCACCCACACCCATTGTCACGGCACTCGATACATATTCATACCCAGGCGAAAGAGCCCTTGATTAAGCTGTCCAGCCATTTTGGCAGCAACCAGTGTTTTACACATACACACACATTCATGTACACAAACACACATACACAAACACACAAAGACAGAGAGAGGGAGAGAGAGATACAGATAGAGAGAGAGAGAGAGAGAGAGAGAGAGAGAGAGAGAGAGAGAGAGAGAGAGAGAGAGAGAGAGAGAGAGAAATGCAGCAACAGCAGCCATTCACTCAGAATTGAACTTCTAAAGTCAATGGAGAAGATGTGACCCTTGTCGGGTGAATTCATTCTCATGAACTGGTCCAATATTAAGCATTGCACAGGTATAGTAGATCAGCAACAGGTTAAATAGTTTGTCTCATCTTTTTTAAAAATAAGAGTTTTAATTGTACAGACGTCTTTGCTGTAATGAAAATGTACCCAATGAAATGTCACAGAGCAGCTCAATCCGTTGGAAAAGTTTAATTGGCAGTGGAATGCAAACACATACATAAGTATAAAGAAACAGACATATGTGTGTGTGTTTTGTTTGTTTGTGTGCATGTATGTGTGCTTCACTGATCTGTCTGTAGTCATATCACATACAAACAAACATAATGTGTGTCAATCTTGAAGCAGCAATCTTGAAGAGAGAGAGAGAAAGAGAGAAAAATTAAGAGAGAAAAAGAGAGGAATACGTGTTTATGTGTGTGTGTGTGTGTGTGTGTGTGTGTGTGTGTGTTTGGCTAGATGATAGGAAGAAAAGAGACCCAGCTCACTGAGGTAGACTATGACTTGTTGTCAAGTGACTAAAGTTACAACAACAAAATCACTAGTCTTCCACGGCGTCCCAGGTCACTAACTCAGAGCTCAGCCCCACCGTCAGTCTGATTCTGTTTCCATATAAAGTACAGGAGTCAGAGCACAGCCCCACAGTCAGTCTGACTCTGTCTCCACATACTGTACAGGACCTAGAGGGAAACACCACAGTTAGTCCTATTCTGTTCCACACACAAGCCCTACAGTACAGTAGAGGACAGCACCACATGTTTCAGTACAGCATGGAAGACACACACAGTAGTTAATCTGCTCCATGGCAATCAATAATGCTGAATAAATGTGTGAGACATTAGTAGGCTATAACATAATATTTCATTCACACTGTATTTTAGAATTAGTAGCACTGTACCTATTTAACTTTTAATTGCGCACAAAAGAAAGATCACATAGTATACATTATGTTTTTAGAGTTGGTACTACATGTAGACATCGTGTCTGATCATTTAGCATTGTAGGTTCAATAGCGCAAGGATCACAGAAGCCGTACAGTCAAAGGCATATTTGAAATCTTTTCATTTTTCTGAGGTAGATAAAACAAAACAAAACAATAACAAAAACAGACAAACAAAATGTATTGCCATAAGCAAATAAGCAAAATGTATTGCCATAAGTATTGCCTTAAGTGAAAAGGCTAGCTCTGTTTTGCTTCAGTTTTTACTAACATTAATATGCTCATTAGGTAATAATTATAATGTGTGTGTCCTCACACATCCAGGCCTGGTCTCACAGTAATTGAATAATTCATTTGGTTGCTGTTGCAAGATGTAGAGCAGAGGCTCAAACTATACAAACAACTTGAGTGCGGGAGAGAACACATGTTGAAGAAAGCTAGATAGCTTTCATCACAAACAACACTGGCGCACACACACACACACACACACACACACACACACACACACACACACACACACACACACACCATTACTTCAAGCATTAGTAGCATGGCTAAACACATACACAGCATCATTCCACAACAAAATTATCAAATATGTACACCTTCATGGGGAAATCAGAAAACTGAGCAAGCACCAATCACACTTGACACACTGTAGCTCTCTCTCTCTCATTTAACCCTCTAAACACATAGTTGTAGTGCGTTTTAGATTACTAACACATACTAGTAGTGCACTTTAGATTGCTAACACATACTAATAGTGCACTTTAGATTACTAACACATTGTAGTAGTGCACTTTAGATTACTAGCACATATTAGTAGTGCACTTTAGATTACTAGCACATACTAGTAGTGCACTTTAGATTACTAACATGTGTTGTACACTTTAGATTAACATAGATAACTAGTAGCACACTTTAGATTGGTGGAACTGTGTCTGCTTTGTGTCTCGAATATGTCTAGAGGTCTGAGGAAGTGAGTCCAAACAGCCGTCAGCGCTGTTGTCTCTCTCTCTCTCTCACTCACACACACACACACACACACACACACACACACACACACACACACGGCCAAATAACTGGTCTTGTCTCTTCTCAGGCTATCTCAGATGTAAGTTTGAGCCTTCAGCATCTGTCACAGCAGCTGCATCCTGACCAATGCAGAGACCTCAGATTTGAGCCCACACAGCAGCAAAGTGTGATTTACCGAATTGCCCATTTTTTCTCCCTTTCTTTGTAGCCTTAGTGCCCGTCAGACAGCCATGCCCATGTAAAACCTGTGGCCTGCTCTGCTGATGTTAAGGGTGCATGTAGGTGCTGCAACAGGGGGTTGGGGCCACCAGAAAAGGGCTCGTATTACGGCAGAGCATTCATTCATTTTGCATAAGGAGCCGCTCGGCTACACATGCATAAAGACGGCGCAACAATCGGGCCTTGCCGCTGCGGCAGGCAACCAGGGCGCACACAAGGGGAAGACTGACAGCCGCACGATTCCTGAGCTGCTGTAGGGGGGGAAGATGGAGGGGGGAGGGAGAGAGAGAGAGAGAGAGAGAGAGAGAGAGAGAGAGAGAGAGAGAGAGAGAAGAGAAAGAAAGAGAGAGACACACACACACAACACTCCATCAAAGTTCCTGCCATCCAGCTGGGTGAGCTATTAGCGGTCGACGCCAGGCCTAACAAGGCAAATTAGCCCTGGATCAGTCATGCTCCCACATTAAAAAAACATATCAGCTATAATAGGCTCCTTAGCTGATATGAATAAAATGGAGCCCCCTTATTGTTTTCTGAGGAGCTGTGCCTGGGCGTGCATGCTGTTGGAGAGTCACAGTGGATTCGGGGAAGGGGGTGGGGGGAGGGGGGTGTGAGGTGAGAATAGAGCTCCTTCTCATCCTCATACGGGGAAATAATGACTTCCACTGGTGAATAGTAATGCTTTATTAGAGACAGTTAAATTATACTCTCCAGATTGGGGCCGTCTCAATCAGAGAGATGAGGCGCTGAGTGAGGGAGAGAGTGAGAGAATGAGTGGGTGAGTGAACGAGTGAGTGAGCGAGGGAGCGAGCGAGCAAGCAAAGGGGGTGAGGGAGGGATTTAAGGAAGTGAGCCAACGAGCAAGCGGGGTCCAGATCGCGGCGATAACAGCTCCATGGCCTCGCTCCCCCAGACTGAACTGAATGAGGGTTAACGTCCAATCAGATGCACAGAAGCTGTTTGCCTAAATGTGTCACAATGGGGGCAGGTTTGTAATTTTTCTTAAAAGCTTATTAGAAGGGTTGGTTGAGCTGCAGGTCCAGCTTTGCACTGCATGAGGGTGGAGTCCCCTGCTGTAGCAGGACAGGGGCATCATAGTGGGGTGGGGGGAGACTGAGTTACCAGGGCCCCAAGAGGGGAGGGGGGGCCTTGAGGAGTCTGGAATTGTATTCCAGGCAGTGAGGGGGGCTCATGGCCTCTGCTTGTGCAAAAGGCCCAGAATATGGAGCTACTTCCCAGAGCGTGGACCTTACTGGAGATGAGCTGGTCAGCCACTGGGCTGCCAGAGATATCACTGACAATGCTTACGTGATCACAATTCATCTCATAACTGCTAGCTGTAATAACCATTCTTTTCTAAGATATTTTTGGGCTTTTGCCTTTCTCAGATAGAGATGGACGGAACAAGCGAGAGAGAGATGGGGTGGGATCGGATGACTCGGTCGTTGTCAACCCGGTCCCGGAGTAGTCTGACGCTCTAGCCACTGAGCCACGGTGCCCTAATCCATTCTGACGTGTTTACTTGCGCTAAACCAAACCAAATGAGTTGTCAATTTCTTCAAGTTAGTTTGTTCACTAGTGTTTCTCACACATGCACAGATATAAAAGAACAAAATAACCATGGTTAAGGTTTGAATAAATCAAAATGTGGATCAATACCTAGGCGTGTTTATCGGATTTCTTCATGAACTTAATGGCAATAAGCCGGTACAGAATATTGGTTTCTTCAGTTTACATGAGCACTTGAATAATCAGCTAAAACCAATAATTACTGTTTAATTATTATTATTGTGTGCATATAAACGCATCAAATGTCTCCACCTGGTCTAACCAGTGACACATCTGCACCTGGCCTGTAGCCTATATCTTCAGTTGATCCTGCTGTTAATAATCGTTAAGTTGATCCTAATTTCTCTATATCTATATTATTCATAGAGCCTGCCTGTTTTATATGATTTTATGACAATTTCTGACCAAACTGTTTTAACTGCTTGTTTTTATCTGTTCTTTTGGCATGGTTTCTGTTTTTAATCTGTGAAGCACATTGAGTTGCCGCTGTATATAAAATGCGATATACAAATAAAACTGCCTTACCTTGCCTTGCCTTGCTTTTGATCTGTTTGTGGTCTGCCACTAGTAAGCCATTCCTGCCACTGCTATTGCTATCGCTATTGATGCGGCTTGGGCTACATGGCCATGGCTAAGGCTATAGCTAATACTGTATATAGCTATGTCTCAGTAGCTAATGTTCTATGGGTCTGTGGCTCTGCCAAGCCCTCAACCGCCATCTGCTTCCAAATCAAATCATTCTTCAACTACAAGACGTGCTCTCCTCGCTGTTACAAGCACAGCTGCCACGCATGCACTCTCTTGTTTAGCATGTGAGCTAACTGCCTCATATGCATCATATGCAGTCACTTTAAGGGGAGAATACCCATTTTACCAGTTAATTTCTTCCCCATACAATTAAGGGGTTTCATGTTCATGGCCTTTATTCATTGATGCTTTTTATATATTTATTTATTTTCTGAAAATGATGATTTAAGTACCTCATCCTTAGAATTATCCTCTCCCCCTCCCCCCCTGACAGGACCCCTGAGTGTGAGTAGCAATGGCATACACTGACCTGATGCCTTATGCTTGAATAGAGAGAAATTGCCAAGATGATTGGAACATTTCTATGCATACAGTTTTTTCTCCTGCTGTAGCCATGGCTGTATCAATGACCTTAGAGCCTACGTGTTTATTGAGCCTATTGTCTCAGTCTGAAAAGACTGGTTTACATCAAAGGGTCAATTTGAACGGTTTTCAAAACATTAGCAGCGTGTAGACTCAAATGGTCTCAAGCCAAATTGAAATTAATATTCTGCTAAGGGAAATTTTCTATCATCTCTTGGAAGCTAATGAAAATCTACATCATATTGCATATCCCCCTTTCAGCCCTCCTATTACTAAAGTAATGCAGTTTATTTATTAATATCATTTATGCATTTAGCAGACACTTTTTATCAAGCGTGACAGAGTGATTTGCCAACTACTGTATCAATTATTTTAGGGTCAGTTTCGCTTGTTTGCCAAAGGCCAATGCAAAATGAACAGCACTAGTGAAAAGGTGAATGCATTTTAGATTAGTAAGCCGTTAAGCTGTGTAATACTACAATGTTTCATTATACTATTAACAAACATGCCGCACCATTGTTGAAACTATGATGTGCGATGGATATATAGTAATATTATACATTAATGTTGTTAAATTAAACATTTTTACTTCCTGGTGGGCTGCATGAAGGATATGAGGGCCACGGTTTGGCCACCCCTGCTTGCCAGGTTAATGCTGTTATGCTTAAACCATCAATCATTTTGCATACATGAAGGGAACATGTTTTGATAATGATTTTTTTTTTTTTTTTTTTAATATGAGTAATTGTAGTTGGAGGAAACATGTTGCATGCATGTTCTCATGTTTGTATGTTCTTAGGAGTAAACATTAGGCCTTGATTTTCAATGAGTCAATGGGTCGATTGACTTGGCTTTTAACTGATAACATGAGCCTACTATTCATTTTTGTAATTGTAAAGTTGCCTAGAATTGCAGGCTCTAAACTTTAGCGGACACACCTCCATGTTTTTTCTGGTGTTTGACTTTAATAATTGAATTATGAAAAGGGGAAATCTACTGTGGATCAGTCCATAGCCCTGTTGTTCAAAGTCAATGAGTGCAGTCTGTATAAAAAAGAACAAACTGCTGGTTTGCTATTGCAGTCTTATGTTGTATCAAATCTTAAGACAGCATTTAGTGATCTCTAACAGCAGGGCTATGGGAGCTATCCTTTAAAATGCTGAGGGTGGTTGGGCATGAGAATCTTCTTTTAATTACCCGAGGGATCCTTCACCCAGGCATGTGGGTGGATGCTGCCTTCCGGCTGCCCCTATAGGAAGTAAGCTTGAGTTTAATCTGTGTGTGTGTGTGTGTGTGTGTGTGTGTGTGTGTGTGTGTGTGTGTGTCTGTCTGTCTCTCTCTTTCTGTGTGTGTGTGTGTGTGTGTGTGTGTGTGTCTTTCTGTCTCTCTGTCTGTCTGTCTGTCCATCAATCCATCCATTTATCTGTCTAGTCTATCTTTTTCACTGGGATCTTTTCTGGATTAGGATCCTTCATAAATAACACCCTCTAACACATCATGCTGTTCTCAATAATTTGAATTTTCCAAATCCAATTCCCTCATCCTGACACCACCTGTTGTAATCTGAACACAAGTGTTAGTTCATTTCCATTTTATTCCCAGTCCCTGTGGTAGACTGTCTCAGAACAGATGATCTCGTATCCTTTTCTCTACATGCATCCACATGGCATCATAATTTGATGCAGTAAAAATAATACTGTATAGAAATGACTGCAGAAATATAGCAATGGGAGTGTCTTCATTAGTATTACGGGAAGTTCGGGTTTACGCATGTTTAGCCCCTTTTCTGGAATGTCTTGACAGATGATCGATCATATTTTTTTGTGTTGCATTTGAAAATTTAGCCGATTTGGCCAGAATGTGATGCATCCTAAGCGAACGGGGCCTGAATGGAGATGAGAATCGAGCGTCTAAACATTCTGACCAGATAAAGGGTTGCAATCCTAACTCCAAAAGACACTATGGGTTTCTTTTAGATAAAGTTGTCTTTCTCTCTGTCTCCCCCTCCTTCCATTTATGTCTGTGTATGTATCCCGAGATGCGTCTGGCTGTGTTTTCTCAAGTTGTAATTAGATGCCTTCTGTGCAACTATACAATCATGCTGTATATGTGGATTCATTTTTTGTGGCCTTTTTGTTTTTTACTCTATCTGCCTGTCTGTCTGCACACCAAACACATGTATCAAAACGCTGCAACATTTGATTATTTTCATAATCAGTTACTCTGTGGAATATTTTGAGTGATTAGTTATAACATGTGGGGTGAAATGTTGTTCAATATCTCCTAAATCCCATGACTGTTGTAAGATAGCTTGTTTTGTCGGCACGCCAGAAATATTTAATTCCTGTCACAGAGGAGCAAAACAGTCATATTTATAGAGCAGCAAACAGATTATTTTGAGGTACTTTTGAGGTACTAAGCAAATTGATCAAAGCAATTAACCATTTATTGAAACAGCTGCTGATTTCTTTTTTTGTGTGTGTGTCTGACAACAAATCAATCAAGTCCTTGCCAACAGTACACACAAACACACACATACACACAAACACACCTTGTGATCCCATGCATATACAAAGACCCACATCAGGCATATACCACATACAAACATACAGCTCCTTAATGTAAATGCCCTCAAACAAATTAAAGACACACAACTACATACATGCATATGCACAGAGAGAGAGAGAGAGAGAGAGAGAGAGAGAGAGAGAGAGAGAGAGAGAGAGAGAGAGAGAGAGGAATGACAGCCGTGACAAGGGTATAATGAATACAAATGAACAACAGAAAGTTGTGCTTAATGGTCTTGTTTTGACAGGGTCTCCAGTACATGCATGCCTACACGTAGACAGAGACAGGCTGTGTCCACCTACAGAATGAAAGCAACACTCACGCTCAGGTTTTCTGCTGCGTCCCAGTCCGAGACCTTGAGAGATAGATAGAGACAAGGAGTCGGGCGGCTGAAAGGGGGGAAAAAAAGGAAAACTTAAAGAACAGGCAATGAAAAGAATTTAAAGTGAATGCAAGTATAAAGGAAAGCTGTGCTATCATTATGAGACGAGATATGCTCGACTGAGATGAAACTATGTGCCACTACATATCCGAAGCACTCAAAGCCTCCATTAAAAAAATGCACTCATATATTCTGGGGCCAGCATCATCAGACCAATGAGACATTCTCTAGGTCTATGCTTAGAGAATATGTCACGCATGCCACACTCACATAGTGTTTTCACGCTCACACACACACACACACACACACACACACACACACACACACACACACACACACACACACACACACACAAACACACACATTTATTCCCTCTGTTTCTAATTCTCCCTTACACTGAGATTATTCACACAACCCTCACCACCTGTCATACCATTCTGTCATACCATTTTATACCACTCCATACCATACTCCATATCATGCCATATTCTCTCTATCACTCACTAACACACACACACACACACACACACACACACACACACACACACACACACACACACACACACACACACACACACAAACAGACATTGCCACATTGAGATAAGTGTTAGTTGCAGTGGGTAGTATTTGTTTTGTTTTTTTGTTTTGTTTTGTTTTCTCCATTTTGACCACCCACACACTTTTCCTCCCCTCCAACCAGTGCACAACACAACACAGGTGCCTTGCTGCAAGATTCAGCAGTGGGACACACATTCACACACATGCTGTAAACTACATATAGAAATGTGCTCTTTAGTCTATCCTGTTGTGTGTGTGTGTGTGTGTGTGTGTGTGTGTGTGTGTGTGTGTGTGTGTGTGTGTGTGTGTGTGTGTGTGTGTGTGTGCTATTGTGAGTGCCGTGTGTGTACAGAGAGAGAAAGCAGATTTATTTTTCTCAAACTAATTGTCAGTATCTCTAAGGGATGAGAAAACATTCTTGCATACAGACTTCTTGGTACCTATTTGGGCATAACTGAGAATATTTAGACTCTCTGTTACTCATTATAAACTGCATAATCCAACTGCCTAAATGTAGTCTGTAGTCTTTTTACTACCTTTAAAGAGGCAAAGACAGCAAAGTCTATGGTACACCTTTGAGGAAATTCCAAAATTAAGTATAAAACAAACTAACTAGCAAATAAACTATTAAACTGCCTAAAAAATCTAGACATACTGTTGTGGTGGCAAATAGATTTGCTCAGCGAACACGTCTGTGATCCATAGGAAATTTAATTGGTCGGACACTGTTGGTGTTCACCAATCACAACGCTCTATGTATTTAAGACGGGCTTTGCCGAAAACAGCGGTCTTTTGAATTGGTGTTTACATCTTGTCCTTTCCTCTGATTGGTCATAGGCTATCCTATTGCATGCAGAAGCAGTTTGAAAGATAACTGCCTTGTACATGGCTGACTGAGTTTGGTCTATCTATCGATGCCAGACTATACATTTTAATGTTACAAGATGGCTTGCCAGGCTATTACACTGTTGCATATATGAAAAAATTTACTACCTAAGGCTGGGCAAATGATGCTGTAGTCTGTTTAAATTCAGTTGTATTGTATAAACACTGTATGCCAAACATCGAGGATATAATTTCAAAAGAGTTTGATATCAGTAAGTTAAAAAAAATACATCTCTCTCTTCCTAATCACCCAAAAGCATTTGGTCTCATATCACTGAATGTCCTAACAGGATGCAAAGTGATAAGTTCGGCATCATTCAACCAAAGCCCGATCATTCAATTGTAAAATAAAATAAAAAAATAAAAAACTGTTTAAATTGAGTCAGGCACCTCCTTTGAAATTGAAAGTAAGATTAGTGGTGCCATTAACTCAATGCAAACTGCTTGTTCGTATTTGCATTCTGTCCTCGCTATTTACATCAGTCAGCAAGGTTGTACAACAGGACTAGGACTGGATGACCCCAAACTGTTATTTTAAGTGGTATATATCCAGCACCAATGTCCAACATGAAGACTTGCATACTACAAAGATTCTAGCACGCAGCACCATCACACACACAGACACACACACACACACACACTGTAATAGCCAATAGATTTCACACCAGGAGTAACATGCACATCTTTTACACGCACACACACACACACACACACACACACACACACACACACACACACACACACACAATAATAGCCAATAGATTTCACACCAGGAGTAACATGCACATCTTTTACACACACACACACACACACACACACACACACACACACACACACACACACACACACACACACACAATAGAGGCGCCAAAGCCATCCTCATTCTGGCAGCTGCTCTAGTTTGCCTGCTGTTTGTGTGGTGGTTGTGGTGGTGATGCTAAAGGTGTGCTGCTGACACAAGGCCTCTGCACAAACACCCGTATCTCTCCTCACTGGCCGATATGTTTGGCCTTTGTACCTTCATGACTGGCTGCGCTGATACCGAGTGCATCTTGTTTGCTGTTGACCCCCTTAAAGAGCCTGTTGGAGGTGATAATGAGCGGCGTGTCTGGTTGACGGTCGTGTTTCGTGTGTCTGGAGAGACCTGAACCAGCTGTTGCTCCCGCGCCCTCCATGTTAATGATGTCACCGTACATCCGTGTGGTACGGTACATGGAGTGACCGTCTTCCGCGCTAACATTATTGAACCACAATAAGACCGATAACGAAGGCGCAGTGCTTCTCATTAAAACGAGACTGGTAATGACTGTCTACGGCGATAGACGTTTCGGGAAACATTTTTTTAATTAAGTGTAGATCATATGAATGATTTAACAAGGTTAGTTACGCGAGGCCATGGGTTTATCCACCTTGACATCGCTTGTTGGCGTACGGCCAGAAGAGAGACTCTGTGGCCGTGCCCTGATTACATTCACTGAACGCGCGCACTGAGCCACTTGTTTGAACATCTGTTCGGAAAAAACACCCCCAGGAACGACCAGACTTGTATTAGACTATGGCTGCTTGCTACAGTTTCCCTAAATTATTTTATGCGAGCATAGTCCTGTATAATAGCCTATGTATTTCTATAGCGGAAGGAAACCTGTTTGAGATTTAACCATTCAAGCCTCCAGTTGTGGAAGTGGCCCTTATTTTAAGTGATTGTTTTTTATTATTATTATTATTTTTTTTTTTTACCTTTACACAAATATGTTATCAAATTGCATGCAGATATATGGTTAGGGGTTAATCAGTTTAGAGTAACAATGTTCTTGACTGGCCCACAACACAATATCAGAAACAAAGTCCATAGCCTACAGAGCCATCATTATGATGGGCTTATTCAATGAGCCAAAATTCTTCACAAACAGACAGACATACATAATAGCCTACCTACGTATTCTCGTCTGCCAGGCTTCACTGATCACGAGTTAATACTGTTGTGTGGAAGGCCGTTTCCTTGTGTCGAGATAAAAAATCTAATGATCCAGTTACTTTAATTTCCAGTTGCACGGACATTTTATTGACTGACCTCAAGTGCAAGACACTCAGAAATCGATATTGACCATATTAGGTTAATAAACAGGATCATTCAACCCCCAATAGCCCAACACACAAGGCCATTTTGTGTGCTCCAAATAGCGTTAGAGGCAGAGGGGCATAAACTGGCAAAACAATTGAACTAGGCTAAGGGTTAATGACTTTTGTGACAAACACTTTTCATGGGAATATGGGGGATGATTTTGTCATTTGCCGCTTGTTTGGTGTTTTAGTGATGATTTTGACGTCTAAAATGTTCCTTTCATGTGTTTATAGTTGTGCAGACACATTCGTGTGTAACAGATGACACATCATTAATTAGGTTATCATTTGTCCAGAAAGATCAGCATTTGTGGCGAAAGAACTGAACCACCTACCTGGACTTTACAGCGGAAGCAGGACTTGTACAGGAGCTGTACAGGAGCTGTCCACTGCTGGGGTGCTGAAATTTTCGAGGAGCGTCTTTTCTAGATTCACCATTCAACATCGACCGTCCATTCCGTTCAAGACTGCCCACACTAGAATAAGGACACGTGATGTTGATACAACTACATTTATCAACTCTTATTCTGCTTGTATATTACACTGATGTAGCCTAAACATGATCACCGGTGTCGAAATTATATTTTATGTCGGACTGTATGATTGGCTTCCAATTCCTCCCAGCAAACATGGATATCTGGCCTGCATAAATATACTGGACATTGCACTGCTTTTAGCCTAGCTTCCTGTTTGTGTGCGAACTTGTTTTTTTATCAGTAAAACAAAACGCCAGCTGTTAACCTAGCCGTGTAACTACATCTGTGGTTAATAACGATCTCAGAGAAATTATGATATACCCCCTGGGCGGATTTATCGAAAATCTTGGCCTAAGTGCGTGTTTAGGCTTTTGCCTTTGGGAACATCAAACTGAATGGGCTTGAAATAGCGGTCCAGTGCTATTATTTATCGACAGCCTGGAAAGCAGACATCAGCACCGACCCACCTCCGGCTCCGAGTTTGTGGAGAGCGAGTGGACGGGCTAGCTTCATTGAATTAGGAGCTCATTCAGCTCATAAAGGGGCCGGGGGAAACAGCGGAGAAGGTCACCGGGACCATATGGTTACGCTCGGCACAAATATGAGGATGTGCGGGACTGCGCTCCTATTGGATTTGTCAAGGGTAACTATAATAAAGAGCTCTTCCAATCTAATTACAGTCATGGAGCAACACAATAGTAGGGCTTTGTCTTCAAGGACGCACATCCTATTCAACACACAACATCGAGTCCGCTAAAAGACAGTCTTCTATGAACGTGTGTCTTTTAAACGTTTTACTAAATATCGACAAAGAATCATAATCTTTCACATTCACATTCAGTATTGGAGGGCGCAAAGGACATTCTTTTCGTTAGGCTGTTATTATATCATTAACCATGAAGACAAAGCTCAATAATAACTTAAAGGTCATTTTGTCAAAGATTAGTCAGCTCTCTACCTGTTGATACAATTAGCGTCCGACTCAACTTCTGGGACTCTCCATCCGGCCGCTGGATTTGCAAGTGTCTGTTGTCAGCCTTGGATGAAAAATGCAAACAACAAATTCGCTAAACGACATGCCAATAATAAAAGAAAATGCCTAAAGGATAATATTAGTGCTAATTCTACTACTCATCCCCATCATCACTCCATTCCATTCTCCTACTTACCGTCGTGTCATTTCAGAAGAGACGTGGCAGAAGTCGTTCGGCTGATTTTCCTGACAGGCGTTGTCTTGTCTCGGAAGGTTGGTGAGAGAAAAGCTTACTTGATGAGATGACACAACATGCATTAGTTCTGCCGTCACCCTTGTAAGGCATCTCGTGCAGGGCGTCTCTAGATTAAATATCCCCCCCACTGTTGGAAGCAAACCGACCTCACGTTTTAGTGTTCGTAGCCTACACTTGGTTGCCTATTTGGTCAGAAGCCTACCTTGTTCAGCACCGTACGCTTTGTTGACAGCCCGTCCCGGAGGCATGTCCATGTGCAGTTGGAATGGTTCAAGCTCATTCTCACAGCTGTCGCTTTAAAGCACGAGCGGCCCCACAGGTGGCCTGTCAGTCTAATGAGTGTCCATGACGTCACCGGACCAGGAAGCCAGTGCTACCGCCCTCTCTAAACCAAGGGGACAGGGAGCGCCCCTTTCCCCTGATTTACCCGCTCTACCACGCTTTATTTCTCGGCTTTCTCCCTGGTACTCTCAAACCCCCCCCCCCTTTACGGACCGTCTGTGTCCTCCCTTTCCTCTACCCTCTCCTTTCTTTTGATATCAATCCTCCTGGATGAAAGCACCAGATATAATGCCAAGTGTCTATATCTTCAGAAGTAGAATCATTCTGTTGTTAAACACTGCCTCCCTATGGTATGTCTTTGCTCTGTAGGCGACAGAACCAGGGCCTAGTAGCTGCACAGAAGGGGTTTTATGTAGTCTATAATAGAACCGGCCCAGTGGTGTTTTATGCTTTTATCAAAAAAATACTCATATGGTGTTGATCTTTTGAGCACCTTTACTTGGTATGTATCTCATCAGCCCTTGTAATACCTTATTAATTATTTTACACAATTAAGTCTGTATAAAGAAAAATCTCCCAAATGAACTGTAATAATGCAAAAATAGTGTGATCATGGTGTGGTCTATGAAAATGAGAAATGTATTGGGATTGTAAGGCACATAAAATATTTTTTATGGTTAATAGCAACATCTTTGTTGTATGTTGTGTATCTCACTGGGGTTTGTTCATGTGTGAGATAGTAGGCTATTTATGTGTGCGTGTTTGTGTGTGTGTGTGTGTGTGCACGTGTGTGTGTGTGTGTTTCTGTGTGTGTATATAGGTTACAAATTTGCTTGTCACATTGGTGCTCCTCCGTGCTTTTAGGTCTCTCTTTCTTTCTTTGGCTCTGAAAGCTGTGTTTCTGCCTCAGCAGGAGACCGGCCGGTAACTGCCTTTAAAAGTCCCTCCTGGCTTTCATGCCGGCAACAGCGTATTCAGGGGAAAAATGGGCCTTGCCACAAGAGGGATGCCACTCAGAACAGAAAGATTTTCTCCCCCAGTCCTTCCCCACCCCTCCAACTCACCTCTCCCCCCTCCCCCTCCCCCTTCTGAAATGGCCAGGCCTGTTTTCAGCCTCACGCCAGCCGTGTGAGCGCTTCCTTGAAGAAAACCATCAAATGTGGCTTGACAGCGATCTTACGGTGTACCGAGAGCAAGCAGGGCCTACTGCTGGCTAACAGCGGGACCCACAGTATGCTTCACATTCATCCTTTAAAGGATAGCTTTTTCTCTCCAC
>JAODXP020000017.1:12066861-12068379 GCA_027497455.2 Sardinella longiceps
CAGTAATTTCTGTGTGTTTTCAAGAGTGTGTGTGTGTGTGTGTGTGTGTGTATGTGAGAGAGAGAGATTTTGCTTAGTACACACAGACAGATGGACAGGTTTGTCTGTCACGCCAGAGTAATCTTTCCCGAGTGCAGGTCTATTTGTGCATGAGAGTGTGTGTTCCTTTGCTTGTGTGATTTTACAGCCACAGTAAAGTCTGTCTCGGTGTGTGTGTGTGTGTGTGTATGTGTGTGCATGTGTGTGTGTGTGTGTTGCTTTCTTGAGTGTGTGTGTGTGTGTGTGTGTGTGTGTGTGTGTGTGTGTGTGTGTGTGTGTGTGTGTGTGTGTGTCATTGGTGCATGTGGGACACTGATCACACCTAAGTACTCCTTTCTCAGCTTTCAGTTGTATTCAAGAATGAGCGAGATAACAACCCAGTCCCATATGTGAAAGGAAAGGAAAGGTTGTGGGGCAGGGGGGGAGGGATCGCTTAGCTTTCTGCTCTGAGAGCGAGAGAGAGAGAGAGAGAGAGAGAGAGAGAGAGAGAGAGAGAGTGTGTGAGTTACCAATGTTGGGCTTTAATGGTTGACTCCTCTTCGCCTCTCCTTCTTTTTCGCCCGGGCGTTTGAGAGCAAATGGAAAAACAATTTCCAACCCTGTAGACCCCGTCTATTTCACATGACCCACAGTCCCTGCCTAAGCTCTCCTCTCAGTGTGCCCAGTCAATCCCTCTCACTATGGGCCAGAACACTAGCGCTAGTGCGCCCTTGATGGGCAGCCATTTTCTCTCAATGTTCAATGGTGACATCAGCAGAAATAGATTTAAAGGAGCTATTAGAAACACCTTTAGGGAAAAATGTCCTCGAAACAAAAACAACAGAGTGGAGAATCTACGTGAAAGAGAGAGCGTCGGTGCAACACAGATGACTTTAACTTTTTAGCTTAAGGACTCTGAGAAAGATGTAACACACATCGAAACTTTAGCCTTTTGTTTTGCACCATTTAATAAAAAGTTAAAAACTTAAAGTCATCTGTGTTGCACCAATGCTCTCTCTTTCACATTGACTTTGTCCTGCTCTGGTAGCACCAGATTGACTGCCAACAGAAGCGTGGAGAACGCTCTACTTTGCTTGTGGAGAATCTACCTTATGTGAAACGTTATGTGAAAAACACAGTGTGTTGTCCAGCCCAGATATCCACTGAAGTAGCATGTAGATCAACCAGCTTCAGTTCAATTTACCTAAATCATGTGGCGACTACATTAGACATAATAATAAGGTGAGTGAATGTAAAGTAGGGTGACCAGACGTCCCCGATTTCCGGGGACAGACCCCGATTTTGATGACCTGTCCCCGCCTGCACCTGTCCCCGAAAATGTCCCCGATTTTGGCCGAGTACGACTTGACAGGAAGCCTATTTGTTACTTTGCTGATATTTTGTATCAAAGATTCCTGGACTCCTGTCCATAATGGCATCAGTAGATAGGCCTACATTACTGCAATAATCTCTCTTGGGTTATTTCCCATTTTTGGAACA
>JAODXP020000017.1:12074742-12131900 GCA_027497455.2 Sardinella longiceps
AGACAAAGATAGCACACCTGTTCCGAGTGAATGTGCCTTCACTGTGTACCATTGTTGCGATATGCGCTCTTTGCGGTGCACCTGGTGCGAGGGCCCGTCATCGCCGCTTGCGGCTTTAATTATTATTATTTTTCTTCCCCTGGTTACGGCCATTTTTGACCCCTTTCCCGTGCATGAAAACTCATGAAATTTTGCACACACCTTGGAAGTATGGAACACTAGAGGTATACAGAGGCATGGACTTGGGTGTGGCCCAGAGACTCCGTAGCGCCCCTAAAGTAAAAAATTACATTGGGCTCTATGGGGCCGGACACCCACTGAACTTTAATGTACTCCTCGGACACCGTTGGTCAGATTCCTGTGAAATTTGGTAGACATGATGCCAAGATGTTGCTGATGTAAAATTGCGAAGGGATTATTCATACCCTTTATAATTTCAAGATGGCGGATGAGTGAAATATGGGAAAAATTGAAAAAAAGGAAAAGTGTCATTAGATCGCAGGGCGTTGATGGAATTGTCTGAAAGTCATTTACAAAGTTATAGATATTATCATGACGCCAACATTCATACACTTAATGGGCGTGGTTGTTGCAGCGCCACCATCTGGCAAGGTGGAAAAAGTACAGAAATTGACATTAAGTGCCATGGTTGACATATACTTTGAGCTGCACGCACAAAATTTGGTAGGTGTGTCATACTCTCCAAGACGAACAACTTTCGTATTACATTGCATTAGCCACGCCCAACAGGAAGTGAGGTAATAAGGAATGTAAAAATTTGGGCATATGGTGAACTTTAACGTACTCGTCGGACATGGTTGGTCAGATTCGAGTGAAATTTGGTGTACATGACCTCTAGATGCTGATGATGCAAAATTGCGAACGGATTTTTGATATCTCGTACTATGTTGAAATAACAATTTTATGAAATTGTATGATTTTAATAGCTCATCACGAAACAGGAAGTGTGACATAAATTCGCACTGCATTAACCGTTTGGTCTGAAACTTCACAGGTTCATAGATGGTATGACTGTGATGATATCTAGACAGCCCGTGGGCGTGGCTGTTATAGCGCCACCACCTGGTAAAGTAGGAAATGTGCCAGAAATTGACACTGCTTTACCCGATTGATCTGAAACTTCACAGGTTCATAGAAGGTATGCCTGTGATGATATCTAGACACCCTGTTCTGCCCTGCATATTATTCTGCATTTTTTTCTAGCTAAAGTAAATTACATATGTTTTATGTTAAGCTCATTTATTGTGTTAAAAGGTAAAAACCAGGTTGCAAATATGCATTTTCTATGAAAGAATTGTTATTTCATGAGTTTCTGACACAGGAAGTACAAAGGTAAAGGAAGTAATCTTTAATTCAATACATAACAGGAAGTTCAGGTCAAAATGATAAACAAGCATGGTCGCTAATGAATGTACACTGAGAGTTGTAATGTGCTGCAAGTTGCGAGTCCTTCAGAAAGCAATGACTGTAAGTGTCTTACTTAGCTTAATGATATTGAATGTCATATGAACATGTTTAGTAATGTTTGGATACGTTTCAGTAACTTTACAAGTTTAGCCCGTGGTAACTTTTATTGAATGTTAGTTACGCTGACGTGCGTTAGCATCGCCAAGTAGATTAGCATTTTATGCTAGGTTACGTTTACATGATGAGATAGTAACGTGATGCTATCTTTTTCTGTGTTTCCTTGTAGTTTCACTCCATTTCATGTTGCTAACTGAATAAAGTTGCAAGGCGCTCATTTTCCTGGCTCTTGAATAAGGAGTTTGGCTGACTGTTTAATCTATGTTACGCTCCCGGAGCTCACACCTAGAGAGGGCAGTACAGTGAAAAGTCAGACTGTCAGGAGGAACATGCATTGCTGTTATGGAGACCCAAGCAACAGACAGAGAAGAAAGAGTTCGTTCAGTAGCCAATTCCAAGCACTCCAAGTCTTCGTCCTCATCCTCAAGGTGTTCAGTCGCCGATGCCGCTGCTAAGGCCAGAGCAGTTGCCGAAGCTGCGCGCGCGCGGGCTACTTTCGCACAGAAGGAGGTGGAGCTGAAGAAGCAGAGGGCTAGGTTGGATTTGGAAAAGGCTACACTTGAAGCGAACCTACATGCGCTCGAACTCGAAAAGGCAGCAGCTGCTGCTAATGCGGAGGCTGAAGTTTTAGAGGCGGCGGCGGGAAAGGAATATGAGGACATGTTCAGTCTACTAAGCGCTGTCACACCACGCGAGCGCCAACGACGGACGGAAGCGTATGTGGAACAACAGGCTCAGGTCGACTTCAACTCCCAGGCTCCCCCTCCAAACACATCACAGCCCCCTGAAATAAAAGAGTCACCACCATCAAGGCAGGAAGGCCCCATGTTAAACCCCACAGTCCCCAATGACACTCAATCTGTGTGTTCAGCCATACAACAGAGTGAGTACTTACCAGCATCAGAGCAGCATCTACAGCTTCCACAGCTTTCCCGCTCACACCCAGCTCACTCGCCATATAAAGGTAATCAGCCACAGGGCTATCCCCCATGCAACCGTCCAAGCCACCCAAACCATTCACCTAGGAATGTCACTACAGAATCCTCACATTGCCCAGGGCTCAGACATGATTGACTTTGCCAAGTATCTAGCCCGTAGAGAGTTAGTCACTACGGGGCTAACAAAATTTGATTACAGGCCTGAAAGCTTTAGAGCATGGCAGTCCTCCTTCTTTAATGCTATTCAGGGTCTGGGGTTAACAGCTAGTGAAGAGCTAGACCTACTCGTCCAATAGCTGGGGAAGGAGTCCTCTGAACATGTAAAGAGAATGCGAGCAGTGTACGTCACTGATCCACGGACTGCACTTCATCTGTCGTGGTCAAGACTTCAAGAGTGCTACGCCACACCCGAAGTGATAGAGAGTGCTCTATTCAAGCGCCTAGACAGTTTCCCTCGTCTGACTTCAAAGGAAAATGTCAAGCTCAGAGAGTTAGGTGACCTGCTCATGGAGCTACTCTCAGCGAAAGCAGACGGCTATTTGCCAGGACTTAGCTACCTCGACACGCCACGGGGAATTAATCCCATTGTTGAAAAGCTGCCGCCGAACCTGCAAGAAAAATGGCTGTCTTTCGGTTCAAGATACAAAGAACAGCACAGAGTTTGTTTCCCTCCTTTTGAATTCTTTGTTGACTTTGTCCGCTCTCAAGCGAAGGCCAGAAATGACCCCAGCTTCATCCTGAACGCCGGCCAGAGTCATCAGCGCAATGAGAGGCCTGCTGCAAAACCTGAGGGTGTGAGAACTGCCATATCTGTCCACAAAACCGACGTTTCAGCAACAGCAGATTCCAGTTCACCTCAAAGCGCAGAAAAGGTCGATCCTGAAAGGTACTGTCCAGTTCATGACAAGCCACACCCTTTAGACAAATGCAGAGGTTTTAAAATGAAGCCATTCTTAGAACGCAAAAGACTGATTAGGGAACACAAGAGATGTTTCAAGTGCTGCTCTCCTTCTCATCTGGCTAAAGACTGCCCCATAAAGGTGAAGTGCAATGATTGCCAGAGTGATGAACATTGCACTGCCATGCATCCTGACACACCCCTCACTCAACCCGCACCCTCTGTCACACAGCCACAAACGCAGCAGCAGAATGGTGCTCCTCCTCAGATAGAGTCAAAGTGCACCAAAGTCTGCGGAGACAGTCTCCCTGCTCGGTCATGTGCGAAGATATGCTTGGTGCAGGTTTTCCCAAAAGGCAACAGAGAACACGCCATCAAGATGTACGCTATCCTGGACAACCAGAGCAACCGCTCGCTGGCCCGGTCAGAGTTTTTCCAGCTCTTCGGCGTCCATAGCAGCCCCTCACCGTATGTCATGAAGACCTGTGCGGGCACTTCTGAAATGCTTGGAAGAAAAGCAGTAGGGTTCCAGATAGAATCCATGGATGGTAAGGTGTGTTTAGATTTACCTCCACTCATAGAATGTAATGAGATGACAAGCAATAGGGAGGAAATCCCAACACCAGGGGTCGCTCTTGCTCACGCCCATTTAAGACCTGTGGCCCCTCAAATTCCAGAACTTGATCCTGAAGCACAGATACTGATTTTGCTGGGTAGGGACATTATCCGCGTGCACAAAGTGAGGCAGCAGATTAATGGACCTAATAACTCACCCTTTGCACAGTGCTTAGACCTTGGGTGGGTTATAGTTGGGGAAGTTTGCATTGACAGCACTCACAAGCCTACAGTAGCTGTTTACAAGACAAATGTCCTGCAGAACGGACGCCCCTCTTTCCTGACCCCATGCCAGAATCACATCCTCATAAAAGAGAAGGCAAGCTATGGCGGGGAGCATAGACATGGTCTCTCCAGCCACCCAATGACCAGTGGGTCAGCTAAAGACAAGCTTGGACTCAATGTGTTCATGAAAACAGAAAATGACAATAAAGTTGCGCTGTCTTTCGAGGATGAGACATTTCTGAAAACAATGCATAAAGAGTTTGAAAAAGACGAACAAAACAGCTGGACCGCTCCACTTCCATTTAGGTCACCCAGGCCACGCCTCCCAAATAACCGTGCACAGGCCCTCTCTCGCCTCCACTCCCTGCAACGCACACTGAACAAAAACCCTGAAATCAAAGAACAGTTTCTGACATTTATGGATGGACTCTTTAAAAATGGACATGCAGAAGAAGCACCACCTCTTAAAGAGAACACAGAGTGTTGGTACTTACCCTTCTTCGGGGTGTTCCACCCTCAAAAGCCAGGCCAGATTAGGGTTGTATTCGACTCGAGTGCGCCAGAGGCAGGCATCTCGCTGAACAGTGTGCTGCTCTCTGGCCCTGATTTGAATAACTCCCTGCTCGGAGTCCTGCTCAGGTTCAGAAAAGAAATCATCGCGCTGACGGCAGACATCCAGCAAATGTTCTATGGATTCTTAGTGAGAGAAGACCATAGGAACTACTTGAGATTTCTCTGGCACAAGGACAACGACCCAGCAAAGGAGGTAACAGAGTTCCGCATGCGTGTGCACGTATTTGGAAATAGCCCTTCTCCAGCAGTGGCCATATATGGCCTTCGGAGAGCCGCTCATGAGGGCGAACAGAAGTATGGAGCAGACTCACGGCGCTTCGTTGAGAGGCATTTTTATGTGGATGATGGGCTCCTCTCCTCCCAACTGAAGCTGAGGCCATTGATTTGCTCAAACGCACACAAGCATCACTTGCTGAATCCAATCTCAAGCTGCATAAGATAGCCTCAAACAGTGTTGAGGTTATGCAAGCCTTCCCGTCTGAAGATCTGGCTGCAGGCTTAAGAGACTTAGGCCTTGACTATGAAGCCTTGCCTGTGCAAAGAAGCCTTGGTTTGTGTTGGGATATCGATTCTGACACTTTCACCTTCAGAGTAGCGGTCAGTGACAAGCCATTCACACGTCGTGGAGTGCTGTCCACAGTAAACAGCCTCTTCGACCCGCTGGGCTTCGTAGCACCAGTGACCATCAGAGGACGAGCGCTGTTGAGAGAACTTTCCACAGAGGTTTGTGACTGGGATGCTGACCTGCCTGTGGAAAAGCTGAATAAATGGGAGACATGGAAGAGGTCACTACAAGATCTGACCAGCCTTAATGTTCCTCGCGCATTCATACCACAGTCATTGTCCAGTGCTACATACACCGAGCTGTGCCTCTTTTCAGACGCTTCTAACTGGGCCATAGGAGCAGTGGCCTACCTGAAAGTAATCACAACAGCAGGTCAGTGCAGAGTGGGTTTTGTGTTGGGGAAAGCAAAGTTAGCCCCTCAACCAGAGCCAACCATTCCCCGCCTTGAGCTATGTGGAGCTGTGCTGGCCACAGAAATGGCTGAACTCATTCTGGAGGAGCTGGATCACAAGCCAGATGCAGTGAAGTTTTACTGTGATAGCAAAGTGGTCTTGGGGTATATACACAATGACACTAAACGGTTCTTTGTATATGTACACAACCGTGTTCACCGCATTAGGCAAACAACCTCTCCCCAGCAAATGGCACTACGTGCCTACTGAACAGAATCCGGCTGACCTGGCCACTAGGTCTGTGCCTGTGTCACAGCTCAACAGCACCATGTGGTTTACAGGTCCAGAGTTCCTGCATAAGCCGCTGCAATCCACAACAGAGGAGACGTTTCCGTTGGTGGATCCTGAAATGGATACTGATGTGAGGCCGCAGCTGTTCACCCGCGCCACTCATGTAAGCGAAGGTAAACTTACAGAGCGCTTCAAGCACTTTTCCACATGGGGGTCTTTGCTGCGAGCCATCGCCTTCTTAATTCATCAAGCTTCATCATTCAGGCCAGGCCTGTCAGGTGCGTGCAAAGGATGGCACCTGTGTAAAAAACATCGCACTCCAGAGGAGCTGGCTGCTGCAAAAAAACTCATACTCACGTCCGTCCAGAGGGAAGCATATCCGGAAGAGTATACAGCACTGCTAGAGAACCGGCCAGTGTCCAAGTCTAGTGCGATCCTGAATCTTGACCCTTTCCTGTGTGACGGCGTCCTGAGAGTCGGGGGTCGTTTGAGACACGCTGCTGTTGACCCTGAGGTGAGAAATCCAGTCATTCTCCCCAAACAGAGTCATGTCACAACGCTCATGGTAACCCATTACCACAAAAAAGTGCAACACCAGGGCCGACACCTCACTGAGGGGGCAGTGAGGGCAGCTGGCCTGTGGGTTGTTGCTGGTAAGAGGCTGATAGGCTCCATCATCCACCACTGCGTCACCTGCCGAAAGCTCAGAGGCAAGCTTGAGGTCCAAAAGATGGCTGACCTCCCCCCAGAACGCCTGAATGCATCCCCGCCATTTTCATATGTGGGCTTAGATGTTTTTGGGCCCTGGAATGTGGTCACCAGACGCACCAGAGGGGGCGCGGCTCATAGTAAGTGGTGGGCTATACCTTTACATGCATGAACACTAGGGCTGTGCATATGGAGCTTATAGAATCCATGGACTCAGCCAGCTGCATCAATGCCTTGAGGCGGTTCTTCGCGGTAAGGGGGCCTGCGAAGCAACTGAGATCCGATAGGGGCACAAACTTCATTGGGGCAAGTTCTGAACTGGGCATGAGACCGGATGACCCAAGTCAGGCCAACACACTGAAGTACCTGCATGAGAACGGGTGTACATGGGAGTTCAACCCGCCGCATGCATCCCATATGGGGGGCGTATGGGAGCGCATGATCGGCGTGACCCGCAGAATACTTGACTCCATGCTGCTGCAAGCTAAACATGCCAACCTGACCCATGAGGTACTGTCTACTTTGATGGCGGAGGTGTCTGCTATAGTAAACGCAAGACCACTAGTCCCGGTGTCTTCGGATCCCTCCTCACCAATGCTACTGACACCTGCAATGCTTTTAACCCAAAAACCTGGACTGTCTGCTCCACCTGGCAGTTTCAATGAGAAGGATCTTTTCAAGTGTCAGTGGAGACAAGTGCAGGCACTTGCCGATGAGTTTTGGACATGGTGGAGAAAAGAATATCTCCACAGCCTTCAGCCCAGGCGCAAATGGCACTCTGAGCATCGAGACCTGCAAACCGGAGATGTTGTGCTACTCAAAGACTGTCAGTCTCCTCGCAATGAGTGGCCTATGGGTCTGGTCACTGCCACCATCCCTAGTGATGATGGAAAGGTCAGGAAGATTGAAATCAAGACCGCTTCACAGGACAAAACAAAGACATTCTTGAGGCCTATTTCTGAGGTTGTTTTGCTCTTGCCTAAAGAAGGTCAGGGGTCAAGTGTGGACATTTAAGAGTTAAAGTGGCATTAATGCCAGACGGGGAGTGTTCTGCCCTGCATATTATTCTGCATTTTTTCTAGCTAAAGTAAATTACATATGTTTTATGTTAAGCTCATTTATTGTGTTGAAAGGTAAAAACCAGGTTGCAAATATGCATTTTCTATGAAAGAATTGTTATTTCATGAGTTTCTGACACAGGAAGTACAAAGGTAAAGGAAGTAATCTTTAATTCAAATGAAATCTGCTTAAGGTCCCATTTGGGCTTGGGCCGGCCCTGCTTTACACTGGTAATCGTGCATTTGACTAATCGAAACTCCTTGTATCCTGATAACGTTAACGTTGAATCGGACAGCGATGAATATTATTGGGAATGTGAGTTTGGATTTGTGTAGGCGTAGTCTACTTAGCCTACTGTATTGGGATGGAGAAAGTTAAATATTAAAGTGGGTTTAATTATTACAGACTCCCCTGACAAAACAAAGATTAAGCAAACTTGCGATGTCATATCGCACGGCCAAGTTGGGCACAAATGATTTAGCCTACTTCGCCAGACAATTTTGGAAGTAAAAACCCGGGGTTACCACTTTGGCTAGACTACTTTGGGTTCACATACCCCTTCAGCTAGTATCGTTTTTTTGGAATACCGCTCTGAACAGGCTCGTCAATTCCATGGATCCAAAGTTCAACCTTTTCAAAGTGTTATTTAAAACGGCCCTACAGCCTTCTCAAATTGAAATCGAAAGTGTTCCGAGATTTTCCGAATGTGCCCAGACTCGGTCGACTTGAAACGACTACGGACGTTGATGGACTGTTCTGCCGTCTTTTCTTGTGCTATTGCCCTAAGTTTTATCGGAGAACTGACTTTTGGGTAAGTTCATGAAATTACTCTTCTGTCTTTTGTTAGCCAACATTCAAGAATCCTACACCTGCCATGCTCGCTCGCCCCGAAGAAAACGTCCGCTTTCATGCCTCTTAATTTGTCAAAAAAAGTATTTAACCAGCAACTTATACTTTAACTGACCGGTGAATGTGACATTGGTTTGTAGTGTATAAATCCATTGCCAATCACATTGACCATAAAAGTTGGTCGTTAACGTTGAATCGGACAGCGATGAATATTATTGGGAATGTGAGTTTGGATTTGTGTAGGCGTAACGTTAGTCTACTTAGCCTACTGTATTGGGATGGAGAAAGTTAAATATTAAAGTGGGTTTAATTATTACAGACTCCCCTGACAAAACAAAGATTAAGCAAACTTGCGATGTCATATCGCACGGCCAAGTTGGGCACAAATGATTTAGCCTACTTCGCCAGACAATTTTGGAAGTAAAAACCCGGGGTTACCACTTTGGCTAGACTACTTTGGGTTCACATACCCCTTCAGCTAGTATCGTTTTTTTGGAATACCGCTCTGAACAGGCTTGTCAATTCCATGGATCCAAAGTTCAACCTTTTCAAAGTGTTATTTAAAACGGCCCTACAGCCTTCTCAAATTGAAATCGAAAGTGTTCCGAGATTTTCCGAATGTGCCCAGACTCGGTCGACTTGAAACGACTACGGACGTTGATGGACTGTTCTGCCGTCTTTTCTTGTGCTATTGCCCTAAGTTTTATCGGAGAACTGACTTTTGGGTAAGTTCATGAAATTACTCTTCTGTCTTTTGTTAGCCAACATTCAAGAATCCTACACCTGCCATGCTCGCTCGCCCCGAAGAAAACGTCCGCTTTTTGCCTTCATGCCTCTTAATTTGTCAAAAAAAGTATTTAACCAGCAACTTATACTTTAACTGACCGGTGAATGTGACATTGGTTTGTAGTGTATAAATCCATTGCCAATCACATTGACCATAAAAGTTGGTCAAGTTGGTGGAAAGTAGCCTATGTGAGCCCTTTGTATTCACCTGGTTTTCATCAATATTCGGTCATACTATGTCATATGATCATGACATTGAGTTTTAAAAGAAAAAAATGACCCACAAAGCTGAACAGCACAATGGCTGCAGCCAGTAGTATAATGTTTCATAACTTTATTTTGAACATTCATAGGCCTATAAAAATCCCATATTCTGGGTGCAAAGGTGTTTGAACTTTTGAGATGAATCATTGGGTAATAAAATCAAACTGATACAGTGCCTCCACAATTACCATAAAAGTTTAGCCTCAATATGCATTTATTGGGCTTGAAATATAATCATATAGATAGGCTTTTTTCGAGCAAGGAATCATGGGGTATAGGAATAAGGTGGAAATCTGTAAATATTGTACAATTGTCTGAAAAGTTTTTGTCAAGACAAATCACTACTCACTATTATTTTGCTTCATGCCTCTTAATTTGTCAAAAAAAAGTATTTAACCAGCAACTTATACTTTAACTGACCGGTGAATGTGACATTGGTTTGTAGTGTATAAATCCATTGCCAATCACATTGACCATAAAAGTTGGTCAAGTTGGTGGAAAGTAGCCTATGTGAGCCCTTTGTATTCACCTGGTTTTCATCAATATTCGGTCATACTATGTCATATGATCATGACATTGAGTTTTAAAAGAAAAAAATGACCCACAAAGCTGAACAGCACAATGGCTGCAGCCAGTAGTATAATGTTTCATAACTTTATTTTGAACATTCATAGGCCTATAAAAATCCCATATTCTGGGTGCAAAGGTGTTTGAACTTTTGAGATGAATCATTGGGTAATAAAATCAAACTGATACAGTGCCTCCACAATTACCATAAAAGTTTAGCCTCAATATGCATTTATTGGTCTTGAAATATAATCATATAGATAGGCTTTTTTCGAGCAAGGAATCATGGGGTATAGGAATAAGGTGGAAATCTGTAAATATTGTACAATTGTCTGAAAAGTTTTTGTCAAGACAAATCACTACTCACTATTATTTTGCTTCATGCCTCTTAATTTGTCAAAAAAAGTATTTAACCAGCAACTTATACTTTAACTGACCGGTGAATGTGACATTGGTTTGTAGTGTATAAATCCATTGCCAATCACATTGACCATAAAAGTTGGTCAAGTTGGTGGAAAGTAGCCTATGTGAGCCCTTTGTATTCACCTGGTTTTCATCAATATTCGGTCATACTATGTCATATGATCATGACATTGAGTTTTAAAAGAAAAAAATGACCCACAAAGCTGAACAGCACAATGGCTGCAGCCAGTAGTATAATGTTTCATAACTTTATTTTGAACATTCATAGGCCTATAAAAATCCCATATTCTGGGTGCAAAGGTGTTTGAACTTTTGAGATGAATCATTGGGTAATAAAATCAAACTGATACAGTGCCTCCACAATTACCATAAAAGTTTAGCCTCAATATGCATTTATTGGGCTTGAAATATAATCATATAGATAGGCTTTTTTCGAGCAAGGAATCATGGGGTATAGGAATAAGGTGGAAATCTGTAAATATTGTACAATTGTCTGAAAAGTTTTTGTCAAGACAAATCACTACTCACTATTATTTTGCTTCATGCCTCTTAATTTGTCAAAAAAAAGTATTTAACCAGCAACTTATACTTTAACTGACCGGTGAATGTGACATTGGTTTGTAGTGTATAAATCCATTGCCAATCACATTGACCATAAAAGTTGGTCAAGTTGGTGGAAAGTAGCCTATGTGAGCCCTTTGTATTCACCTGGTTTTCATCAATATTCGGTCATACTATGTCATATGATCATGACATTGAGTTTTAAAAGAAAAAAATGACCCACAAAGCTGAACAGCACAATGGCTGCAGCCAGTAGTATAATGTTTCATAACTTTATTTTGAACATTCATAGGCCTATAAAAATCCCATATTCTGGGTGCAAAGGTGTTTGAACTTTTGAGATGAATCATTGGGTAATAAAATCAAACTGATACAGTGCCTCCACAATTACCATAAAAGTTTAGCCTCAATATGCATTTATTGGGCTTGAAATATAATCATATAGATAGGCTTTTTTCGAGCAAGGAATCATGGGGTATAGGAATAAGGTGGAAATCTGTAAATATTGTACAATTGTCTGAAAAGTTTTTGTCAAGACAAATCACTACTCACTATTATTTTGCTTCATGCAGGGGTGTAGTGGGCGTGGAACGCGGGGGTACGCCGTCCACCCACTTCTCACGTGAAAAAAAAAAAAAAAAATGAAAAAGCCTACAAATTATATATTAAACCACATGCATTGGCAATGAACATAACCGACTTTGTAGGGGTGGGCGTCGGACGCAAGGGTGAAAGCAACATGCATAGAATACACTGACTAGACATTTCAAACCAATGAACAGGGCCAGGGGAATGACAGGGGCACGCACACACGCATGCACTCACACTCAAACTCCTCGGTCGCAAACTCCTCTGACCTGCGTGGCTTTGTAGCCAGGCTATGACAATTTCGTTAGTTTTAACCAAAACATGAAATGTACGTTACACCGTTGCGTTTTCTTTTTGCTTTGTTTTTATTCTCTCAACTGAGGCAGCGTCTGCGGGTAAGGGCTTTGAAGTGTTGAAAGTTGGTTTGAATAAGTGCAACGACGCATCATTTTGGATTCGTAGCCCCAAAACAGTAGGCTACCGGTAAATTTAGACAAGTTCAACTCGTACTGAGGCAGGTCGTTTGCCGTAAGGTTAATGCTTATAAAATAGACAGGCTTATCTGTATCTAGCTAAAGCATTAAGTTGCTCTATGCGTGTTATAGCATCAGCATGTTGGAGTTGGAGTAAAGTAGTTCACGGATCATTACACCACTTAGAAAACGGCATCTGCTTATTTTTAGTCATTTTTAGCCTACGTGAATATGGATGATGTTAAAACCATAACATGATTAAAACAATCTCGAATGGAAACTCACTGATTTACGTTGGACTGGCAGCTAGAATTTCTGTATTAACAGTTAAACATGCATCCTAATAATAACAATCATGTCGTCGTCACAAATAGCGTACCCCCACTTCAAAAATCCCCACTACACCACTGTTGAAGACCTACTGTTATTAAACTGACCAAGACCGAATAGCCTATTGAAAAAGAGCGTAAAATAAGACAGGACAGTTGGCATTTTTTTAGAAACAGTAGGCTACTTAAAATATTGTATCTAGGTTGGTTGATGGGTCAGAATGAGATTAAAGTTCGATACCAAGCCTACAACTCTAAGGCATGAAGAAAATATTTCTTATGTAACAAACAGAAAATTTTAATGACAAAGTGATTTGATGAGAGAGAGAGAAAGAGGTCATATGTTCAGGTATGCGTCTGAGCAAACATTCTCTCTCTCACTTGCACTCCCGACCTGGTTCACCTCTCTCGCACTGGAATTTTGAAACTGATATCCACCTTATTCCTGGGCCCGCTGCTGTGGCAACGAAAAGGGGTAGAGTATCCGGTCAAACGGCTTTGGACGCTAAACGCAGCACTTATGGGACCATGTACCACACTTCTACGTTAAGACAGTCATGTTTACATGGCCCCATCTAAGTATTATTCTAGTTGGCAGAGCAATAGGTCAAGGACATAACATGTCAATATCACATTTAACTTCATATTGCATGTTCAGTTTCATTATTTAACTACAGCACAACCATGACATATGTTTCGTAACTATTAACTGATGTAAACTGTACAATATATTCGAAATAGAGGGGTAAATCATGCAGTTGTGAATGAGTAATACCAGAGACGTAACACATCGTCTGACATGCTATGCTAATCAGCAACGTCAAACACCACTGAATGTTGTTCTCCCTCTCTGCTAACGTCTTACAGTAACAATTATTGACCACGAATAACATCATATTTCATATCAGAACTGAACTGTAACAGAAATCTGAAAACTACCTTTTTACGTGTGAAGCTGAAAATAGTTTAGCCGCTAATTTGCAATCACTAATTTAGCTTTTGCTAACGCTGATAGCAGATGCACTATTAGGTAAATTTATGTACCTCCTCACTTAAATTCGGTATTATACATGAGTACCAGTTGTAATTAATCCATATGTGTAGGTAGTTTCTTCATTTATTTTAAAACAAGACAACGAAATACACAGCTGCCATGGTAGTCCATACCACAGCTCACAGTTAATATATACAGTATCAAATGTATCATTTTAAATCCAAACTGCTGAGCGTACGGTTGTCTAAACGTGCGGGTTACCACTCCGATATCGATATATTATAAAATCTGTTGCTTTCTTTATTGAAATGTGTCAGAAATAATTTATTAATAATGATGGCTTGTCAATGTAAACCAGGGGTCGGCAACCCTAGGCACGCGTGCAACAAGTGGCACGCCAAGGAATTTCCAGTGGCACGCGGACATTGCACTACCCTAATAATTTAATACATTAAAAATGTTCAGACATATGATGAAATGTCATTTAGCCTACCTTTAAAAATTACTACGCAGCAATAGCGCCCCCCTCATATTTATTTTTCACACAAGTGCCCCCCTTATGCATTGCTTAGATGGCAAAGAAGCCGACAGGTCGGGTCTTCCACTCCTCCTAGACCATAGAATATTGGTTCGTTTCTCAGAAGGATTGTGCTGTGTGCACTTTGTGTTTTGATAGTGTTGTGTGTCGAACATACAATGTTAGATGTCATTACGAGACAAAGCGCGAAAAGACCTTCAAAGATCAGGCAGATGGGAACGATAAGATATTTCAGACACACAAGGGAGCTCAGGCTACTTTCAACCACATTGACACATATCTGCGAATACATGCGCCAGCTTCAGTCAGAGTTCACAGAGCGCTTTGGGGACTTTCAGAAGTATAGCGCAGTGTTCTCTTTCTTGACCAAGCCAGCTTTGACGGACATGAAATTGATTTGGCTCATGAAATTGATTTGGGCACATATGGAAATGCAGATGATTGAGTTGAAGAGCTCAACATTTTGGGTGAGCAAGTTGACAGAGCTACGTGTTCAATTAACTTACAGAATAACATCGCAGGGTCAACATCACTTACGCATGCTGGGCATCTTTACCGAAAAGTTCAACTGTCTTCGCAATATCGCACTTACCCTGATATAGCCCATAATACGAATATTCATCAGCAGTAGGCCTGTTATGGTTGGGCTACGTCAGGCTATATCGCACTGGCTTTAATGTCAGTGTTCGGATCAACCTATCTGCGTGAACAGATACACATGAAGTAACGTTATGTCCTTTGCCCCTCCCAAAGTCGTCTGACAGCGGAAGCATGCGTCCAACTTAAAGAGACCAATTACCGACCACACATTTAAGGGGAAGATCAGGGATCATATTGACTATTAGGCCAAACATTTATTTTCTAACAAGGCAAGGCAGGCCTATTTCAAATTGGCAGGTTATTGTTAATTAAGTTAGGGTTTACGAGGCCTATTATGTTTTTTTTTTTACCAATCTGTGTTATTATTCATCAGTTCCATTTTCAGTAGGCTCTGTGAATAACTGCTACTACTACTACAGTCAGATTTTGGATGTTTGGATTTTGGATGTTTGAATTTGTTGCCTATATGGTTGTTATCTCGTGGGAAGAGAGGGAGAGGGAAAATGGGTGTTCTAAATCCATGAAGTCTGTGAGGATAAAACAGTGCAATTACATTTGCTAAATACATTAAATGTCCATATCCATCTAAATCTGTTGCCAGTATGTAATATTACGTAGTTAACAACACCGACTGGCACACTAACTAATATGAAAATTTCTAAATGGCACACCACGGCAAAAAGGTTGCCGACCCCTGATGTAAACAAATGTGAAGTAACTGAAACGGAAGTAGCTCTCCTTTTCGCGCAAGGCATCATGGGATCTAGGAATAAGGTGGATATGGTGGATTTATTGCAAAAGAGATCTAAGTGACAACATTAATCTTCTAGCCAATTAACAACCTTATATCGAACATGCGAGTTAACGTCAACGATTGCGTCGGTAAAATATTTGTTTTCACTGAGATCGGAATTAGATAATAACCTCCAGGCTTCGGAGTAGCAGAGAGAGACAGCAGACCAGACGCGTCTTCACCCTGTGTGAGTGCGTGTGCATGTGAGTTAGCAGTAGGCCTACTTCAAGTAATGCAAACACAGGACATACTGAAACGTCGGTATGTGTTGGAATGGGGGAAATATTTTTTCACATTCCATATTAGACAATGGCGGGTCAAATGCGTTAATCGTGCGTTAAAAAAATTGACGGCGTTAAAATGGGTTTGCGTTAACGCCTTATTTAACGCGTTAAACTGACAGCACTAAATTTAAGTAAATTTAAAGTCAAGTAATTTTTACTTTTACTTAGTACTTTTCCCACCTCTGGTAATGAGGCATCATACCCTTGAATAGGCCGATATGCAATAATGATTTAAAGAATGAGAGATTATATACTGTATCGCGTAGAAAAGGGAGATATCCTCCGCGCTCCTGTACTTCACAATCTGGTGCGTCACGGGAAAGGACTGGTAATAGTAGGCAAGGAAGAGAGTCACCGGAGCATCTTCAGATGTGGAAAAATAACTGTTTTATTGGGCAAGTGCCAAGACTAACGTTTCTACGTTGTCACGTCTTCTTCAGAGTCAATATGGCAAACCTGGGTAGGTGGTGCTTAAATTAACTTTCACAGAACACCTGACAGGTACGTAAGGGGCGGTGACCGAATCATCCAAGGGTGCCACTGACAAAGGCTGCACTCGAATAACAGCAAAATCAAAATAGAACCAAACAGACAAGAGAAGAAAAGAAAGAAAAGAAAAAAAATACATTATATATTTCAACCAACAGGAAAAAATCAAAAGGGTAACATTACAATTCTGAAACACCAGAGTAGTGCGTCATAAAACAGCAAAGGAAGCCATTGAAGAAAGAGGGGTCAGATGCAGGTTAGACTATAGAAAACAAGACATATTCAGTTCTTCATTTAGGCCATTAGGTTCCAGTGTATTCAACGTGTAAATCCAAAATGCCTCTCTGCATAGTAATTTATTAACAATATTGCCACCTCTAGGGGTTATAGAAATTTTGTCTATGCCCCAGAACTTTAAAGAGGCAGGGGAGCCATGATTTGCCTCCATGTAGTGTCTGGCCATAGTATGTTGCATTCTTGGTCCGTATAGCTGTTTTGTGTTCGGAAATTCTTATTTTTAGTTGACGTTTTGTCTGACCAATGTACACAAGGCCGCATGGACACTTCAGGAGGTAAATCACGTGGGTACTGTTGCAGTTAATAAAAGAATTAATCGGAAATTATTTGCCCGTCATTGGATGAGAAAAAGTTTTAGCATTAGTGGAATTAGAACAGTGCGCACAATGACCACATTGTCCAGTGGGGATATTTCTAATCAGATGAGGAGGGTGGTTGCTGTTAGCTTGAAGGAGAGTATTTCTGCTCAGTGGTTTTCTGTAGACAGTAGTTTGTAGCGTATTGTTCGCATCTTTTAAAATAGTCAAGTCCAAAAAGTTCAGAGACTTTGCATCATGCTCCATAGTAAAAGTAAGGTAGTTAGTACTCGAGTTAACATACTCAAGGAAATTATTCAGCTCATTAAAGGATAGGTTCGGTTTTTAACACATTTAGCCCCTTTTCTAGAGTTTCTAGGGTGCAATAGAACGACTGACACCAAAATTTGGATGATTGGTCCTGTCTCGAGTATACGGCTATTTCAGAACCCCCCCTTCCTGCTTCAGACAGGCTAGCTTTGTGCATGTCTGACAACGTTCCCTAAAACCACCTAAAACATTGTTATTTTCAAATATGCTACTCACGAGTCATCAGTGCTGTTATATGGGCATGCTAAACAATTCTCGTTGTGAAAAACCATTCCTGTCATGTTTTATTTAGCATTTTGAAAATCCTGGAACTATTTTCTCCGACATCTCACAGCCACCTATAAACTTCCGATGTAAACACGCCCAAGAAGACCGTTCCCAGACCATGGATACGGATGAACATTCGTATTATGGGCAGGCTATGTCAGGCTATGTTGACCCTCCATTACGCCCTATTGTGTCTAGCATTGATAGCCTCACTGAATCTTTGTCGCAGTATGTAGACTTTTTCTTAAGGAAATATGTGCATAGTTTACCTTCATATCTTGGGGACACAACTGATATCCTGAATGTTATCAATGACTGGCATTGTGACGAGAATGACCTCTTAGTCTCCCTTGGCATATTAATATTTGCTGAGATCATAGACATTCATAACTTCGCTATTTGAAAATATTACAAGATATCAAAAATCCCTTTTTCATATAACATCAGAAACATCTTGATATCTTGTATCCCAAATTTCACACAAATCAGACAAACAGTTTAGGAACAGTATGGTAAAATTCATCAGGTGTCCAGCCCATTAAAGGGCAACTTCAGTCATTTTCAACAAGAACTCTATTGCTCAAGCTACTTGAGATTAGCCAGTTCTGAAGACGCAAGACATTTTGGTCCAACCAGGTTTCCTTGAACAGAGAATAATCACTTACAACTAGTCCAATGGGGCAGAATTTTGAACTGTATTTTCAACATCTTAACATACTCCAAATGTCACCACAAAAACTATGAAGTATCACCAGACACCTTACAACACAGAACTGTATTGTATATGACTACAAATGGCTGAAAAAGTGTTAAAAGTGTGTTTATGTAAGCAGCTAAACATTGTTTGTTTACAAAACGGCTTTGTAAACACTGCATAAAAACACTATTTAACCACTTTGTCAGACATTTGTAGTCATAAACACTAAGTTGCCCTTTAAGCCCAATGCAAATTCTGGAATTAGGCGGTGCTATGGAGACTCTGGGCCACGGCCGGGTAGCCTAGAACTCTAGACGTACCCCTTGTTGGAAAAGACACTTTAAGTAGAATGCTATAATGGTTTTTGTGTATTTTCTGTTTAAATATGCATGACGTAAGCAGTCATTTGAATCCTGAGTTTAATTTGAATTTGAATGTCCAATTAAGTTGTAACCGTCGCTTTTCCGTTGGATGCCTGTAGAGTGCAGATGTGAGTTTTAAGTAAAGGGGCTTCGCCATTTTAATCCTACACAGGACTCATCTCATTCTTTAAAACCAATAGGTTATGGGCCCAGGACATGCTGAAAGGAAGCCGTAAGAATTCTTTGTGAAAACTTCGAAAGAAAGAAGAAGGATGTCGGAATTGAAGGTTTCTATCATTCCGCTGAACGGCTCTAACTATCCAACGTGGAGAGTTCAATGTCAGATGGCTTTGGTGAGAGAGGGCCTGTGGGGAATTGTGAAAGGCGATGTGGACAGTCCTAACCGATCGGAAAAAGAAGAATTTGCGAAGTTTATTTCGAAGAGAGATCGCGCTTTGTCTACAATTGTGTTGTCGATTGAACCATCCCTGCTTTACTTAATCGGAGAGCCAACTGATCCCTCCGTTGTCTGGCGGAGGCTCGCAGATCAGTTTCAAGCAAGAACGTGGGCAAACAGACTGGCTCTGAGACGCAAACTTCATGCTCTTCGCCTAACAGATGGCGAGTCAGTTCAGGATCATATAAAGAGTATGATAGAAACTTTTGACGCTCTATCGATTATCGGAGATCCAATTGATGAAGATGACCGTGTTGTCTATCTACTAGCAAGTTTGCTTGAATCGTTCAACATGATTGTAACAGCGTTAGAGGCAAGTGTGGATGTTCCGAAGATGGAAGTGGTGACAGAGCGCTTACTGCATGAAGAACGCAAGATTAAGCTACGTGATGCAGATGCAAGCGGTGATGCGAAAGCAATGGCAAGTAAGCAAAAATTTAAAGGGAAAGGTCCAAAATGTCACCACTGTGGAAAGTTTGGCCACATTAAAAGAAATTGCAGTGATCTGAAGAAAAGTGAGCAAAGTGGAGATAAACAGAGTCAAAATGGATCGAAGCAGAAATTAAACAAGGCTGAAGTGAAAAAAGGAAATGACAGCGAAAACAGTGAGTGTGTTGTTTTAGTAGTCAGTCATGCATTATCTGTTAAATCTGAAATAATGAACAGCTGGATTATTGACTCTGGAGCTACCGGTCACATGTGTAATGATAAGAAGATGTTTATTGAATTCAATAGTTTACAGCCAACTCAAGAAGTTACACTAGGTGATGGCTACTCAGTTGAAGCAACAGGAAGAGGTGTTGTTTTGCTTGATATGATTCTTTCTAACACAACTCAGAAATGCAAGCTGAACAATGTGTTGTATGTTCCACGCCTGTCATACAACCTGTTAAGCGTGTCTATGGCAACACAGTCAGGGAAGATTGTGAAGTTCAGCGAAGATGAGTGTAGTTTGATGGATGCAGAGGGAAAGCTAATTGCAGTTGCAAATAAAGTGGATTGCCTGTACTACATTCATTGTCGTGAACATGAAAAAGCTCATTCAGCTGCCACAGAGAGTGTGCACAAGGAGACAAAAGAAACCATATGGCATCGGCGTTTTGGTCACCTTGGTGTGCAAAATATGAAGAAGCTAGCCAAAGAGCAGTTAGTGGATGGATTGACCTATGATGTCCTAAAAGATGCTGACTTTTGTGAGTCGTGTGCTGAAGGGAAACATCATCGTGGAAAATTTCCAACTGATGGCAGGAAAAGAGCTAATGAACCACTTGAACCACAGTGATGTGTGTGGAAAAATAAATGAGAAGTCATTGAGTGGAGCAGAATATTTTCTGACGTTCATTGATGACAAGACTCATTATGTGTGGATGTATGTCCTGAAACACAAAGATGAAGTCTTCAACAAGTTTGTTCAGTGGAAAGCAGAAGTGGAAACGTTCACTGGGAGAAAACTGAAAGTTCTTCGCACTGACAATGGAGGAGAATATACTTCAAAGGAGTTTGAAGCATTTCTGAAAACAGAAGGAGTGCGACATGAACTAACCATGCCAAAGACCCCTGAACAGAATGGTGTTGCTGAGAGGATGAACAGAACTCTGGTTGAGACTCTGAGATCGATGCTGGCTGATGCTAAGCTGCCTCAGAGGTTCTGGGCTGAAGCTCTCGCAACAGCAGTGTACCTGAGGAACCGAAGTCCAACAAAAGCAGTAGCAGACATGACACCATTTGAAGCATGGACTGGAGAGAAACCTACTGTGAGTCATCTACGCGTATTTGGATGTGATGCCTATGCCCACATACCAAAAGATGAGAGGAAAAAGTTGGACTCGAAGGCAAGGAAATGTGTTCTTCTGGGCTACGGAACAGAAACAAAAGGATACAGGCTATATGATGTTAAACAACGAAAAGTCTTCTACAGTCGAGATGTGATATTCAACGAATCAGTCTGTGGTGCTGACACATCAGACTTATGTGAAGAGACCGTTAAGCACAGTCTGGTGGAATTCGACTGCATCGACAGTGAAGAACCAGAGGTCACTGAGATGGCTGAGCCTGAGACACGAAGGCCAGAGAGAGTTCGAAGACCACCTGACCACTATGGAGAATGGGTGACCGTTGCCAGTAGTGATCTACATGAACCTGTAACTGTGCATGATGCGCTTACAAGTCCTGAAAAATTTAAGTGGAAAGAAACAATGCGGAAAGAGATAGAATCTCTACATGCAAATGAAGTGTGGGACCTTGTTGAATTACCAAAGAGCAAGAAAGCCGTAGGGAGCAAATGGGTCTTCAAAATCAAAGTCAACACTGATGGAGAAATTGAAAGACACAAAGCACGTCTGGTGGCTCAAGGTTTTTCTCAGAGATTTGGATCTGACTATGATGACACATTCAGTCCTGTCGTTAGGTTTGAGTCTGTCCGCACAGTTGCTGCCCTAGCAGCGCAACATGGACTGAAGCTGCATCAAATGGATGTAAAAACCGCCTTCTTGAATGGAGAACTCAAAGAAGAGGTGTATATGAAACAGCCAGAAGGGTTTGTTATGAAAGGAAAGGAAAACCTTGTTTGCAGACTGAAACGCAGCATTTATGGATTGAAGCAGTCACCTAGATGCTGGAACATTGTCCTGGATGAGAAACTACGGAAGATGGGATTCCTGCAAACAAAGAGTGATCCCTGCATCTACACAGCAGCTGAGGGCGAGATGTTTTTAGTTGCAGTGTATGTGGATGATCTTCTTCTTGGTGGAGGAAGTGATAGACGCATTAATGAGGTAAAGAAGGAGCTGGCAAAGCACTTCGACATGACAGACATGGGAGAGCTCAAGCACTTCTTGGGAGTGAAGATCGTGCAGCATCCAAATGGAAACATATGGATGGGCCAGACATCTTACACAAGAAACATTCTGGAAAAATTTGGAATGGAGAATGCTAAAACTGTCACCACCCCAACAGACACCAGTACAAAGCTTGTCAAAGCTTCTGAGGATTCAGAAAAAGTTGAGAAAGTACTGTACCAGAGTGCTGTGGGTAGCCTGCTCTACCTGTCTACAAGAACAAGACCTGACATAGCATATGCTGTTAGCAATGTTGCCAGATTCTGTTCTGACCCGACCAAGCAGCACTGGACAGCTGTGAAGCGTATCCTGAGATACTTGAATGGAACACAGGTACTAGGTCTACTGTACAGCAAGAACAAAGAGAAAGAGTGCATTGGATACTCTGATGCAGATTGGGCTGGGGACCTAGACGATCGAAAATCTGTGTCAGGATACATGTTCAAGATGAGTGGCGCAGCAGTAAGCTGGAGAAGTAAGAAACAGTCATGTGTTGCTCTTTCTACAGCAGAGGCTGAGTACATGGCACTAGCCAGTGCGGCACAAGAAGCAATCTGGTTGCGACAGCTGCTATCAGATTTGAAGAACTGCCCTGCAAGAGCAACAATGATCTATGAAGACAACCAGTCAGCTATTTGCATGGCCAAAAATCCACAATTCCATGGGCGTGCAAAACACATCGACATAAAACATCATTTCATTCGAGAACAAGTTGCCAGTGGAGCCGTGGATCTACAGTACTGCAAAACTGATGACATGATTGCCGACATGCTGACCAAAGGCCTAACTCAAGCAAAGTTCGTGAAGCTGAGAGAAATGGCAGGACTGAAACCATCAGACTAGATGTCATTCTACCTGCAAGTGAGAAGGAGTGTTGGAAAAGACACTTTAAGTAGAATGCTATAATGGTTTTTGTGTATTTTCTGTTTAAATATGCATGACGTAAGCAGTCATTTGAATCCTGAGTTTAATTTGAATTTGAATGTCCAATTAAGTTGTAACCGTCGCTTTTCCGTTGGATGCCTGTAGAGTGCAGATGTGAGTAAAGGGGCTTCGCCATTTTAATCCTACACAGGACTCATCTCATTCTTTAAAACCAATACCCCTAGCAGTAGCAAATTTGAATTTGCACAGCGGATACGTCTAGGGCCCAATCATAGAAAACCGCTGTATCCTGACTCTGGCAGCATCTAATCAATCACAGCGCGGTATGTGTACAGGAAATCGTAAGGCGGGCTTTCGTACGATGACGACGATGAGTCCTGCTCAAACCATAGAGGGCTCAACAGGCTCATCGTCTTTGGCTTTAGTTTTGGAGGAATTGGACTTGTCATTTCTTTGAAAGTGGAACAATGAAGTGCACTGAAGTCTTTCATTCTGAAAAAAAGATGTCTTTGCCGCGTTACCGACGGGCTACGGGAAAAGTTTGATATACCAGCTGACACCACTGGCCAGAATGCTAGCCTGTTACGTGGAGAGGCAGTTTGAAAGACAACACAAGCACCCGCCCCTCAATTGAGGCATAGTCTATCAGTAGTCTCAAGACTATACATTCTTATGATATAGTCAGGCTAACAGCCGGGTCCATGGCTCTAGGTTTCTCGAGTGTGCCATAGTGGCAGTATGTCTACAAAATTTCATGGGTTTTCGTCCATGAGAAGTACCCGGAAAAACGCCAAACCGGCGGGGAAACTAAGAAGAAGAAAAAAAAATCCAACCAAAAGCAACAGGGCTTCGCACCGATCCGGTGCTCATGGCCGTTCCGGCCTCGTGCACTTCGGTGCTCGGGCCCTAATAAATTTGACAACCAACAACTCTTATTACAACAACCATTTGTCAGAATGACTGTACTGCGCGATTTGTTGCCATTTTCAAGTAAATGGCTACAGATAACAACAAAGTACCGCCGTGATTTTGTTGTAGTTGACGGGGTGGCAGGTTCGAGACCCAAATGCGGTGAGAATGACCCCGCCTACATCTATATTTTTTCTCTAAAATCTAAAAATGGAAATGATAAACTAATTGCATAGCAGTTTCAATTGAAGAAATACAGTTATGCAGTTTAATAATTGTTTTTGCTTTACAGTTGAAATCTACTGACACCATGGCCTCATCTGATAAGGGCACCATTGAGACAGCAGCCCTGGGGAGACCTTTCCAGCTTGGGATGCTGTATGACTGTAGGTGGGATGCTCTGATTCCAGGTAGGAATCTTCTATGGCTGTGTGGAAAAATGTGCAACCTTCTCTTAAGTTGATCGATACAATAATCAATATCTTTTTTTTATATATATATAAAAATAAAGGATAGCTACAAAAGTTTTTAAGTTTAGGCGACCTTTTTATTTTCTCACATGTAAACACAAACTGCTTAAAGGAAAGCTCCAGAGTGAATTCGAGTATAGTCCTGTTGAACGAGCCTGCTAAATGCACAGTTTAGCGAGTGGAACAAAATAATTTGGAACAGCATAGACCGAACGTAGAGCACTTTACATTGAGTTGACGGTACCTCAGATCTTACTTTCGGTTTCGAATAATCAGTTTCCATTGATTCAGTGCAAAGTGCTTGTTCGCTTCTGTGTTCGCGTTAGGTCTACGCTGTTCCAAATTATTTTGTCAAATTAGTTCTTGAAAGAGATTGGGTTGTGAAGATTTAAACATACTGCCACCAGACAGTTGGCATCCGTTACACATTTTTTTCTTGATTGGACTGAACTCAACCTTCATCCTAACCCTATATTGGGGGGAGTTGCCTTGAGGACAACGCTGCTTAGATGGCCCGTTCAGGGCAAAAAATACCATTGACCCTCAAAGAATCAGTGGCATGTCATCCATTTTTTTTAATCTATTCATGAAATGGTAGGCTAATTAATCAAGCGTTAACATAATCTTGCAAGACAAAACCGAAGAGGGTAGAATCAGAGAACTTTTAATAGGGGAGAATTAGCACTCCCCTTTTACATCCGGTGGTACTGCGCCTAGATGGCGCACACGAGTGAAGTGAAGAATGAATTGGGTTCTATGCAGCTGCACCCTCAAATGCTGTATTTCTTTTTTTCTTGAATAAATGCATTCATGCATGCAGTTCAGAGTAATTTGACTTAATTATCAGTCCACACACAATATTTTTGGCATTTTTTGTTAATTTGTAAAATTACTTCCAACGTCATGTGACACAGCAAGGGTTTCCCTATGGCCATTCACCAGAATTGAGTAGCAGAATGCTAGTCAGTCAGGGGAAAAAACTGCTCACAGAATGAAAAACGTAATGGTCATATGTATTAATAAATTTCATTTTGATTGACATCCTGAGTGAAGGTGAAATAGAATAAAGCTTCCGATTACTGTGGATAACTGGCAACTTACTTAAATGTAAGTTAACTGAATAGAGGAAAAAGAACGGTAACACTTTCTATGAACCCAGTATTCATAGAGCATTATAAATGCATTCATAAAGGGTTATAAAACATTCATAAAGTCTTACGGCTGATTCACACACAAACCTGTGCGTGAGCGGTGCGGGCGCGGTTTTGGGCGATTTCATGTAGAATACATGTTAACTCATTGACTGCCAGCCGTTTTCAGAATAGAGAGTTCCATACTGCCAGAGATTTTGGAGAATTTTGACTGTTTTTTAAAGAGCCACAGAATATTGTGTTACGACTATGTAGTAATTATTAGATGTTCATAACTACTAATCAATGGAGCCGGCCCGACAAAATCAGTCAAAGAGTTTAATGCATTTGTACAGACACTAGCGCTGGGAGAAAGGACAGCGACAGTGCCATGGCGGCACGTCGAAGACCCAACTCCCAGATCACAGCTTGAGAGAAGCATTTATTGGGACACAAGCAACCCCCCAACATGCAGGAAAGCCATAAACATTTTGGTTACTGATTGGCACAACTGGTGTTTCCCTTTGGGGCACAGAAGACTCTCATGCCATGTGGTGATTTATGACTGGGTCCATAAATTGAGCAACTGGTTTAAGCAATGGTGTTTAGGCAAACATTCCAAAGTCTAGTTCGCTGACTAGGCACAACTGGTAAAACATTTAAAGTTGCAACTGGTTACATACACACTCTGGAAATTTCTCTCACATTCCCTCCTTTTGAAAGTATATCTTTCAAACTCAAATGAAAAACAAAAATGCATTACAAAAGCAAACTGAGTCATTTGGTGATTTGGTATGGAAACACGCATAGCTAAAAGATTTCTTCTGTCACACTCAGTATGCGTTATATTGTCCATGAGCGCCTTTCCTGGCGCAGACTGCAAGTTGACGCAGCCTATTCTGCTGATCTTACTGAAGTCTTCAGCGGGGACACAAATGTTCATCAGGCACAATCAATGTGGCAACCGTCAACATTCTTGCTCAGTTATAAAACTGAAATAAAACTCTAGTCCCTAGTCTTCAACAGCACTTCTGTTACAGGTGTTACCCTGCTCCAGGCCACTGTCAAAAATAACAAACAGAAAATAACAAACTTGTAACGTATTCACCTTATCTAAACTGAAGCAAGGGTTCCATAATGTGACATATGTTGCCTAGATGTCAGTCTGTAATGTGTGCCTTTGACAGATGAACCAACATCTCATTCTGCAGTTCTCACAACAGCCAGTGTTGACACGACGACTTGATAGTGCCCCCGCCAGTTTTCTTGATTCCAATGTTTCCTCCTTGAATCCACTGCGAGCACCCAAGAGCCTGGTTCGATTGGGTGTTAAACCTCTTCGTATGGTCCTCCACAAGCGCGGGTGTCTTCATATATGCGCCTTCCAGCCTTGTTTGGATTTCAACGCCAGTCTGCTTCCAATGGCTCGTTTAGCCCTCCTCTGGTCCTTTTGAGAACCTGGTTCGGTGAGGCTTGGTGAATGGCAACCTCGGTGAACGCCAACATAACCTGTCAAGACAATAAAAACAGAGCAGTATCAATTTTCGAATATAACTCACAGTCACTTTTTTACATTCTGCAATTTGAACTGATAATGGAGAAACGCTTGTTACTGCGATGAAACACTCTCTGGGATCTAAGACTTTGTTTGCGGACACCATTGTCATTTCTTGTGACTCCTTGCGTGTCATCAGTGCTGCATGAGTAGCCTTAGCCAGGGCACAGCCACACTTGGGTATGGTTTTGAGGTAAATACACGCATTTTATTTTATTAAAAAAAATTTAAGTTCCATTTAATTTTTTTTTTTCCATTCCTTTAAATTCCATTCCTGAATGTCTCCCCCCTTTGAAAGTATAGCTATGCCTAATACTTTCAACTATGAAACATTCAACAATTCAAAAGCCTTTGAAGACCATGTAGGCCTATTACGTTCATATGATAATCATTGAACCACTGTACTGTTTGAGAGTGTTCATCCAATAGTGTTTTCTGCACCATGGTTTTATTTCATATCTTTATTACAATTTCATGTAGTCTACGGTGCACATCACATATATTGTAGCCTACGTTTTGCATTTCTCCATTATCAGCACTTCTAAATGCAACATTATTGACAATATTGACCCTACATATATATACTATTATAATAACACCATTATAAAACATTTTTCAAGGACTATAGCTCAAGCATGAGTCAACATGAATTCTTCCAACCGGCAATCCACAATTTTAGTCGTCTTTCCGCAATGCCATCGATGGGCCCTACCCAGAGGTGTTGTGGGGATTTTATAAGTGGGGGTACGCTATATCATGTAAAAATGGAATGCCCAATATAAAATTGTTACAAATAGCCTCCATAAATGCTCTGCTTAGAGAAGTGGGGGTACTCCGTACCCCCGCGTGCAACGCCCACTACACCCCTGGCCCTACCGATGCCACACTGAAAGTAACAATTGGATTGCAGGCGAGCTGAAGTCATGTCGACAACTATTACTAGGCTACTTCATTTCTCGCTGACTTTATGGATTTATATGCGATAATCAAGGCATGCCATAGACAAACGGTCGGCGGCAGTGAAGTCTGTGGCAGTTTGTTTGGGTTATGCATGCTGTTAGAGGTGACTTAAGACTGATATAAAATACATATAAACGTTTGCTGTCCCCCGTTTCCATGCGTAAGGTTAAAGTCATTAGTAGCTGATTCATTTGTCGTTAAATACCTATCTCCCGGGTTCATAATAATTATAACCATCTATTAATGCAGACCAATTCAGCACACCTTTACGTGCGCAAATGCATGGGCTGATAGCAATGCATTTTCTTCACCAAACCCTTTGAATTGTCAGTCAACGTCAAGTTGTCAAGTCGGATTCTCATTTATTTTGCGCAAGCTTGTACAGACTTGGGTTTGTCTTATGAATTTACCAGGCTCTGCAGAAGCCTAATGCCACCCTTGTCTCTAGTTCAATAGTTATAAATAGTCTAAATAATCAATTTTCTCTGTACAGAGGGACCCCTATGTTCCTCTGTTGTATTTGCGGGCACTTTGATTTACAAGCTGGCTTTCTGCTTACAGAGCCATGAAACTATGTGTTCAGCGTTATTCAGTTTAAATGTATAACATTCATTCATTTCACTCATACTTCGCACTTCACACATTCCACACCAAGGCCTTCTCACATCACATTCATTCTGTCTTTGCCCAAATCACATGCGGACACATCGGCATGGATGAATAAAACCTTCGATCGCAATTCCCAATTCACATGCGAATGACACAGCATGGGTAACCACTTGTTAGTTCTAGAACCGGTTTTCATTCTGCATTAATTTCTTTGCTGGTAGCTACTCCAACACAATCAATTGAGTCGACTTTTAATTAATTGGTACCATTTTCTTAAATTTTCCGGAATTAGTTTTTAATGAGTCCACAACAATACAAGCTATTCATTCAGGTGTTCTAACTCTCTGGGTCGGCACTGGTGATTTACATATTCTATCGCATCTATGTGGGCCGCACCTAATGCCAGTGCCCACGCAATCCACTAAGTCTAAATATAAGCACCGACTCAGTCTTTTAGGGGGAAAACCATTGAGTTGGATTTAGTGATTTCATGATGAAATGCACCACTTCATGCCTTGCCTTTAACGGCTCAGACATGGTTTTAGACGCTATATGACAGGTTACGCCTGTTGTATGCATGGGCTTTCCATATATTGTAACCCTGCTGTTAATCTATTTTCCCTGTGCTAATATCTTACCCAATATCAAAAATGCGTAAAACAAAACCAAAATGAAATAAAATTCTCCGTTTGCAGAGAGGATAGAGAGTTTGGGCTGTGTTTTCAGATTATATGCAAGTTGAAGATGCAGTTACAATTCTGAGTTCATGCGGGACTGCCATCATATTGCTGTGACTGAAAGTCATCTTTCTGCACTGGTCTGTGCTGGTGTGGATTGCTCCACTGGTGTGGTCAGGATACTCGTTTCTTCAAAATCCTGATCATGCGAAATCAACACAGTCTTTATTGTCCCTTTGTTCTGCCACATCCTCTCCTCTGTGCTCCGTGCCTCCCCTTGCTCCTACCCCCTGACCTAGCCTCCCTCCCCCTCCTCCTTCTTGGTTCGCCTGCGCTCTCTCGTCATGCAGGAGTGACATGCGTTAGGTTCTGGAGCTCATCTGCTGAAGTTTTTTTTAGTTCTTCCCATACCTCATCAGCTCTGTGAGGCACATGTCACTTCTGATAGTCCATTCAGGTTAATATTCACTGCAGTGCTCCTAACTTTTGCGAGTCTGAGTTGCGCATGCTGCTGGTTGATTGTACGGGGGAAGGTTGGACGGCTGGTATCGGGTTACGGGAGTGAGCTTGGTGAGGCAAAACATGACACACGGTAGTGGCTGTATTTCGTGACATCCTGGCTTCATCCTCAGTTAACCCATGTTCTCTCTCATCTGCATGGAGTTTTTTTTTTTTTTTTCTTCAAATAAAACAATAGCCTTAATGCTGCCCCTATTTCCCAATCATCCTATGCTGTCGATCCTCTTAGTACTTTCTGTATGCCTACTATCCATCCCCACAATTGCTTCCCAGTTATCTGCTACTGCATTTTCTATTCCCATAACTCCATGGTCCCCTGAATATTTTTATTATCAATTATCTGACGCATATTTCACCGGAAAATGAAAACAAGCATTATGGCAGACTCAGTAAAAATCCTTGACGTCTCGTACACAAACACATATGGATACGCACTTCTCTGTCTCTCCATACCCCTATAGTCAAATGTGCCACTCCGTACACACATATACACACAGATACAGACAGTTCATTGCGAGGCACAGCCAACTCAGCGCGGCTCCTTTACACACACACGCCTGTCTAGGCTCAATGCTTCAGCACCCACACACACGCTCACAGTCGCGACATACTCACACTTTAACCCAGCTGAAAACAGCCAGGCCGCAGCCAATAGTGCTGGCCACTATTAGCAACCAATATTTCAACACGAGGAAACAGATCAATCGAGTAATTCATCTCTCCTATATTACCTTACGTCTTGAAACATCAGAATGCTTAAACAGCACTGCTAAATATGCGTGTACACATATGTTAATATTCTCGCGCGCACATACACAAGCACAAACACACACACAGTCGAGGCAGTCACACCCCGATACAGCTGACAACTACACCGCACTCAACAATAATGGCCACAATATTCAGCACTGATACAGATGTTACAGTGTACACTTGTGTTAGACCCCCGCTATTCTCCCTGAGAATGCGTCTAACACCCCCTCAGAGTCGCCACTATTCTCCCTGAGAATAACCTGGATAATCCGCTGAATAACAGCGAAAAACCGTCACTGCGTGGATCCCCCTCACGCAGAGGTTGTCGATTATCTTTGTAATAGGTGCCTCTGCACAGTGATAATGACATGCGACTCCTCACTTGCTCCCTGAGCACGTGCCGCTCCCTGAGCTTGCGCAAAACACCCCTCTTTCAGGTGCAGACGTCAAACACCCCTCTTTCAGGGCACACCTAGGCAACCGCACTGCTCCTCTAAGAGCAGTCAGCTAGCTTCAAAAGACACCAACTATCCTATTAATCACGCCCGATTTAATAGCGATAAGGCACCCTCAACCCACTCTGTTCCTCTAAGAACAGCAACTTACAGGCCTTTCTGAATTAACCACAGAAATTAAATGTGCAATTCAGCACTCTTTACTAACCTTTGTCAGCCGCTCCAGCACGTTCGGGAATTCCGTCAGTCTGCTCCACGGATGTCGTCCCGGACTCACCAAATTAAATTCAAAAGCGGTTTCTTCTCAGTGTGCGCAGTTCCGAGAAGCCGTGGCGTTGTCCTGGACTTCACCCTGTGTTGCAGAATTATGGAATCCCACTTCTGACACCAAAAATGTAGTAATTATTAGATGTTCATAACTACTAATCAATGGAGCCGGCCCGACAAAATCAGTCAAAGAGTTTAATGCATTTGTACAGACACTAGCGCTGGGAGAAAGGACAGCGACAGTGCCATGGCGGCACGTCGAAGACCCAACTCCCAGATCACAGCTTGAGAGAAGCATTTATTGGGACACAAGCAACCCCCCAACATGCAGGAAAGCCATAAACATTTTGGTTACTGATTGGCACAACTGGTGTTTCCCTTTGGGGCACAGAAGACTCTCATGCCATGTGGTGATTTATGACTGGGTCCATAAATTGAGCAACTGGTTTAAGCAATGGTGTTTAGGCAAACATTCCAAAGTCTAGTTCGCTGACTTGGCACAACTGGTAAAACATTTAAAGTTGCAACTGGTTACATACACACTCTGGAAATTTCTCTCACAACTACATAAAAAATAAAACTACCACAAGAAAGAGTAGACTCCCTTCTTTCACCAGAAAAAAGAATTTCGTTTCTACCCCTTTCCATTGCTTAGAAATCAGCAGGCGAACTTTCTTCTCCCGTTTTTGACCATAAAAGGGAGAAAATTAGCGTTTTGTTTGACAACGTTAGTGTCTTGGATGCGCGTATTTTTCGGTCTATTAGCACGTCAAACATCGGGAAAATGTCTTCCTTTGATAAGACCACAAAAACAACAGTAACAGGGGGCTTTTGGTAATAAAATAGACATTGTTGTAACAAGGTAAATATATGCTATTACAGGCTGTGACAGCGATAACTCAGTGATCAACATCCGGCTCGCAAATTCTTACCTGACCCGGAACTGTGAGCTAGCTGGGCACTGAAACAAGTCACAACTGCTATTTCCGTTTGCCCAAGGTTGATCTCCTTCATCTCCCACGATCGAAACACTACTCGAACTACTATGGCAGTGATACATACTCTGATCGAGTGTGTACTGCCTAAATTTCTCCGATTTACGTCTGCACTTTGCTATCGGCATATTTAGCCATGTCATTAGCTTTCTCTACTTCTCCCTTGGCCATACCTATGAATCTATGCTCATGTCACATCCAAAGTGACACACTGCCACCCTCAGGATCAATTTGGAACAACAATTTTCGACGGAGAATTCTGATATTTACAGACAAGGTTCCCTAGGTCTTTCTGCAGCCCGCCCCATTAAAAAACGCAGTTGACGTCTAAAGACGTCATTGGCAGTGAACGGTAGTTTTTCAGTTGACGTCTAAAGACGTCATTGGCAGTCAATGAGTTAACAGGTTAGGTCATTCAGACTGCACGCATGTTCTGCGCCCGCGCTGCTTTTTTGAAATAGAAACAAGTTCTATTTTTCCAAGCGTTTTCAGCGCGGTAAGCGGGACTTGCGCGGTGTCCATAGATTTTGGCGGCGGGCGGGCAGCCGCTTCGCGCAGAACACCGCAGAGACAATTTCTTGTGTGAATGCCCAAGTCCACAGGCACCGCTCACGGACCGCACCGCGAACTCGCAGTTTGTGTGTGATTCGGGCCTTATAACTAATGACATTAGTGTTCATAACTGTTTATACATTCTCATGTCTCTACTCCAAAAGTATTCTAATGTTATCTTATAAGCCTTTAAAACTTGAATTGTCATAAAGCATTATAATGATTAAATTTGTTATTTGTCCTTTTACATGTCAATTTGGTCATGCTGCATAATGATGAGTTACAAGTGCTCAGTGCATACCAAGTAAGATGAGCAAATAATTACTCATGAAAATGAATAAGGCACCATAACAGACACTAAGTAAAGTGGTATGTTCCCCTAGTATCAAAAGTTCAAAGGAGGTTATAATGCTTTCTGATACATCAAGTTATAAAGGTTTATGTATGATGACATTATAATGCCTTAGGTACAGTCATGAGAACATATAATCTGTAATGAATTCTAGTGTCATTAGTTATAAGCCTTTATGAATGCATTTGCATTTGTAATGCATTTATAATGCTCTATGAATACTGGATTCATAGAAAGTGTCACCAAAAGGATTTTATTTCAACCTACTGTATGCAGCTAGAAAAGTGTCCTGCTGTCTGATTAGAAGCTAGATAAAAATATCTGCAAGGGACAACCTTGAAGAAGGACCCCATTTGTTTACATTAACGTACGGAAATACTACTCCGTTCAGATGCTAAAGTTTTAAATTAAATTGAATAAATAGGTGATTGTTTTGCTACTTAAACGACTGCGAATAAAACAAAAATATGAAATTTAGACGTGTTTTGCTACCACAACCGATTGTTAAATGTACACTTACATCCAAAACGGACCAACCGATCTCACATGGCAACAAAATTACTTGTGTGTTTTGTGTAAAGATCTCTGATACCTATGCAGGTTAAAGCAAATGCACCAAATTAACAGACCATACCACAATGAAAACTAGATGTTCATTTCTACGACTGAATAGGCCTGCAGTGCTCATCTTGAGAGTTTAGAAGATGCGTATAAATCCGCCTACAGGTTAATAAAACGCCTACGTGAAATGTAAAACTATCATCAAGTTGTGGTGAATGAAAAACAAAAATCAAGACTTCCAGTTCACTGGTTTACTGTATATATGGTCTTAAAGGAAAGTACCGGAGTGAGTTCAAGCATAGCCCTGAAAGAGCTTGCTGAATGCGCTAGTTAGCGAGTGGAACAAAATAATTTGGTACAGCACAGACCGAACACAGAAGCGAACAGGCACTTTACACTGAATTAATGGGACCTGACTGTTGGAAACCGAAAGTAAGATCTGAGGTTACATTGACTCAATGTAAAGTGTTTCGCGTTCGCGTTAGATCTATGCTATTCGAAATTCTTTCATTTCATGCGAAATATATTGCTGTTAGAAGGCTCGTGCACCAGGGCTATGCTTAAACTTACTCTGGTATATTCCTTTAACATAATACACTTAAAATAAAATGTTGAATTGTTATGAAGCAAATGATGACCAAACACAACTATTTTTTGCATGTATGAAAACATGTAGGCTAAATAAGATTTGCTGCAGAAACAAATCAGTATTTTTCTAACGAGACCAACTGGAATAGGACAGTTCTCCATAAAGCAACCAACAATTGAATTTTATGTAACTGCATGTGTTGTTCTGATGACAAATACCTAAATAATGCAGGGCCTAGGCACAATGATTATTGTGATCACATATTGTTTGGTGTGCATCTTTCAAAGCCAGTTAATAAACATTAAAGGGCAACTTTTGTCATTTTCAATAAGAGCTCTATTGCTCAAGCTACTTGAGAGTAGCCAATACTGAAGATGCAAGACATTTTGGTCCAACCATATAGGTTTCCTTGAACAGAGGATAATAGTTAGAACTAGCCCCAAAATCAGCCCAAAAGCTATGTAACATCATCAGATACATTACAACACACGACTGTAGCCAGTGATGTACCCGTATTTTGAGAGAACGTGAACTGAACGGACAGTATTTTCTAGATGATGAACGAACTATGAACGCCTTCATCTGGAGTGTGAACGTGAACGTTCATCATTCCGTTCATTCCAAGTTACCAGATTTCATTAATATCCCTGCAGAAACCCCGACTAACAACAGCTTAAAGATAGCGACCTTTACTTTGACCTAGTTTACATGTTCGACTACAGAAGATACAGGAAGTGTGTGTGTGTGTGTGTGGAAGGGGGGAGGGTACTGCCTGTGTGTAGGCAGAGGTGTAGGGAGAACAAACAGTGACAGCGACTTTGAACTTGACAGTTTCCGTGTCCTAGTATCAAATAACTTCCGCCGGAAACAAAATGGAGAAAGAGAAGGGCGAGGATGTTTCGGAGAAAGACTCAAAAAAGGATAAGGATTACGGATATTTAAAAGAATTTTACACAAAGGTGGGGGAGGAGGGCACAGTTGTCATATTCGAATGCAGATTATGTCCACCAGCATTGAAAAAAACAGTTCATACGTCGACTACATCCACGTCTAACTTAAAACGCCACATTGACTACACTACAGAGCACTACCAACCGATTATAACAGAAAACACAGTAAAGGACTAAGTATACTCTTTATTACTACTAATAATAATAAACCACTGCTCTAATGCAACACTAAAATACAGCAATGTCATTATTAACACAAATTAAATAATGGCTTATAATCTGTGGAGCATTTATATGGGCTTTGTCAATGAATTTGAAATTTTCCAATTTTTTTTAAAAAACAATTTTTGGGGGGGCGGGGAATGAACTGAACTGAACTAGTTCATTTATTTTGTGAACTATGAATGAACTAGTTCATTTTGAAAAAAAAAATGAACTATGAGCGAACTAGTTCACTCTGAGAGCTGTGAACTGAACTATGAACTAGTTCATGTAGAAAATGAACTTTCCCAACACTGACTGTAGCGTTTATGACTACAAATGTCCGACAAAGTGGTTAAAATAGTGTTTTTATGCAGTGTTTACAAAACCGTTTTGTAAACAAACAATGTTTGGCTGCTTGCATAAACACACCGTTTTAACACTTTTTGAGCCATTTGTAGTCATACACAATGCAGTTCTGTGTTGTAAGGTGTCTGTTGATACTTCATAGTTTTTGTGGTGACATTTGGAGTATATTAAGATGTTAAAAATACAGTTCAAAATTCTGCTCCATTGGGCTAGTTGTAAGTGATTATTCTCTGTTCAAGGAAACCTACATGGTTGGACCAAAATGTCTTGCGTCTTCAGTATTGGCTAATCTCAAGTAGCTTGAGCAATAGAGCCCTTGTTGAAAATGACTGAAGTTGCCCTTTAAGTAATTTGGTCATTGTGTGAGTATGCAGTCATGTCACTGAATACTGAGAATGTTAATTCAGGGCTGCCACAGCGAGGGGGTGCAGCCATGTGTGTCAGTCAAGGGCCATCACAAGTATGATGATGTGGCCTGTGGGAGTAAGTTAAAATAAATGAAAAACAGAATACAGTAACTGTTAAAAATTATGGATTGCATAACTTTATTGGGCCTCTGGGATCTAGGTGGTGATCAGGGGGAGGGGCGTTTGCCACCAGTGCACGTGACACAGAACAGGGGGGGGGGGGTGGTCTTGACACATCTTATTTTTTAATCAGATTTGATTAAAATGATTTGAGAAGAAGTTTTAATGTGGAAAGGGAATTATTTTGTTGGGGGTGGAATTGGGGTTGGGGGTGATGCGTTATATTTTTGGAATACAGGCCTAGTGCAGTAATGCTGGCCTCTAAATGAAAATAGGTGGCCTTTTCATTGTCATGTGTCATGTCGTGTCAAATATCTATAATACGCTTTAGGCTTATAAAACTAAGGACAACTAGCCTTTATTTGTGAAGCTAAATTTCATTCATGGAATTTTACTAGTCAAATGAAAAGTTTGATCATAGTTTTAGCTTTAAAAATGTTATAATAAATTAACATCGGGAGCCTAACATCATGCAGCTCTTTGCATGCACTCATTACTCCGATGATGCGGATTTTTTGGGCTGATCAGTCATGATCAATTACAAACTGAAAGAGGCATTGTCGCCTCATATTTTAATTGTCAGTCTCTGAGTAGACGTTTTTACATAGGTTAGCCTACATATTTTGCTTAAATCGTAGAAAGGATAGGCCTAGGTCCGCTATGACTTCAAAGCTGAAATCATGCCCGTTTACTGTATGGTGATAACTATTCTTCATTAAATGGATCGAGTGTCATTGGGCTACCACAAATTTGCTGTTACAGTCAGGGCTAATATAGCGTTGGAAACAGACTACATTTGAAAATCACTTTATTTTCCTGATAAATTAAGCACTCTATTCATCTTGCTCACCTGAGAACCATATGCTCCCTTTTTCCTTTAAGCAGGCTATACATATAAACACCAGTTTACATGCATTTTTACAACTTTACAACCATATAAATATCAAAGAGTTTATTTAAGTAAATATTATACAGTCTGTTTTCCCAATACTACAATCACGTCATGCACTTTAACAACGCATATCTGTGTGAAGTGAACAAAAGCGCTCTGACTTTCATCCAATCAGGCCGCGTAGAGCGGTGTTCAAAGAGAGCTGAAAGAAAGTACAAAGCAGCTTACCATTAGCCTATCGAGTCCGGAAAGTAATTCCTCGCAAACCAGCGGCCGCCGTCCTCACATTTCAGTTTTACCGACTGAAATGAATGGGCACAGTTTTGTGGAGTCTTCGTTCGCTTGAACTAATTAGGATGATTGCGTTCAGCTGGAGGAGACTGTGCAGCGTGCACGCAGTTGTAAGCTGCTGCGCGTGCAGAATACGGTTGCATGCATGACACGGTTAATGCAAACAGGAGACGGCCATATCTCCGCTGTATCAGCGTGACAACTATGGTACCTTAACGCATCATGCCCACAAATAATAAACAAAACCGCGGAGGGTAGAATGTAGGTTCTTTCTCTCTCATATGTTTAAGTGGGGCCGTAGCACACAGCTACAAGTAACAAGAAAGTATCAGAGAGGGAAGAATAGCATTACTCATCTCAGTGCATCAATGTAGTCCAGCACAGCTGTAAGTTGCCTCTCTGGTGCGAGGATGAAAACTTTCACTGGTGTTTGCCAGCAGCCAGACCAATGGTACCCTGTCTCAGCTGAATAGCTGAAGCTAAGCAGGTGTGGGCTTGGTTAGTACCTGGATGGGAGACCTCTGGGGAAAACTGGGTAGCTGCTGGAAGTGGTGTTGGTGAGTGGCCAGTAGGTGGCTCTCTTCCCTCTGGCCTAAGATCAATCCCAATGCCCCAGTGCAGTGACGGGGACACTGTGCTGCAGGAGAGGCCGTCTTTCGGATGAGACGTTAAACCGAGGTCCTGACTCTGTGGTCATAAAAGATCCCATGACACTTGTCGCAAAGAGTAGGGAGTTTCCCGGTGTCCTGGCTAAAGTCCCAACTTGGCTCATTCAATCTGGCCCCCCTAATCATTGGCTCATTCAATAATTCCTCACTCTCCACCTCCAGCGAGTGTGTGGTGAGCGTTCTGGCGCATAATGGCTGCCGTGCATCACCCAGGTGGGTGCTACACACTGGTGGTAATATTCATCCAGTTATATTGGTAATATATATATAATTATATTATAGGTAATATAATAGGTATATAATTATATTATAGGTAATATTTATCCAGTTAGCTCATCCGTTCACATTAGAATGGAAGGTTCTGAAAACTGAAAACGATTCCATAAATGATTGCTGAGGTCGATTTCAAAAATGATCGCTGAGGTGGATGAATATAAAATCGTTGTGGAATGTGGATGCAGAACATTCTGAAAATGAGAGTGGATGAAGATCGTTTTCATTGTGAATATGAATCTAGGCAGCACAGCATAAAAGAACCTTAACCTTTACCCTAAACCCCACTACCTGGAAGGCACCATTGACAGCAAATAATTCCAAAGATCGAATCTTGCTTGAACTTACATAGGGGGTCTACCAGGCAGGGGTAGAAATGTGGGACTATAGAGTTGTGGCAACATAGAGTTGTGGGAACATAGAGCTGTGGGAACATAGACACGTCGTTTGTGTCATGTTGCAAATGACGAAAGTGACACGGTGAAATCTTATCCATGTGGTTAAACATGACAGCAATTCCAATGTGATTCGCAATTGAAACCACCTTGGTAAGTGGGGTGTAACAGCTTCGGAAAAAAAATCAGAATTCATGTGGTTTTCTGCTGTTCAGACCACCCGAAATCAATTCTAGATACAATCTGGATATGCAAAAAATCAGATTAGGGATGCCAATCTGAACGAGGCCTTATATACACACACTCCAACTACTGACTCCATCCCTTGGCCCTGACTGTCACACAAACTATGTGTATATCATCTCTGACTACATTCAGTACTCATACTGTTTTGTGTTAACCATGGTCAATCTATGCATCAGACTTTACGGATACTTTATTAGGCCCCAGGCAGGTAGGCTGAGTACATGAGGCGTGGATCTGCCCAAGGTTTCTTCCTACATAACAAATTATTTACAAAGCGAGGGAGTTTTTCCTTGCCCCTGATTCTCATGGATGCTTCCCGTACTGTCTGTAAAGCGCCGCAAGACAATGTACTGTATTTGTGTGCTCTACAAATAAAATTGAATAGAATTGAATTGAATATAAGAGGAGACAAATCACTTCAGAAGTCCTCCCACTGAAATGCATTACCGCCGCTTTGAAATTACTTTTCTTCCCATTGAAATGCATTACGCTTTTTGTTTACTACCTCAGTCACTATGGTGATAGCCAATGCGATTGTCAGCGCAGGCGCAGTAAGAATATTGCAGTTTTTAAATAACGTCTTTTTTAGTTTTAGCATCTGTCTGGTAGATTTTGACATTGTTCAACTAAGATTGAAACAAAAATTCACACAATATACTTTCCAAGTCCATACGATGAGCCAATCTGGACGTTTGGATATCTCCCCATTCATTTTCATAAGGCCTGGGCCGTTTCTCAATACAAAGTACATACAAGAATAGACTTCCTTACTTGTGAGTTCAAACTTGGGAAGTCAAGAACGAGAGGACAAACTTCCTAGAATGCGAGGACACAGTGCGCTGAACCTGCAGTTTGAGACGTTGGGTACTTGTTATGTTAGCCACGAAAGCTACAGGGGGAAGCTGCCTACGCTTGCCCCAAAACACAGCGGCAGGTTGGTGGATGACAGTGGTACAAACATCATATCTCACCACAGACACACTTATTGGTTACAAAACCCATGTGTAGGCAGATTTAAGTCAACATTTCCTGCCTGATATTAAAATATATCAAGTCATAAGCCCCAAATTTATTAGTTTAAAGACAGAAATGGTAGCCTACATCCTTGCATTAGGCTAAGCTCCACCGTTCTTGTATCTCATAACGGAACGCCTAAATGCATTATGGGGAATAATGGTCCTAAAGTTATCAGAAGTCACCATCCGATGCATCCTCAAAAAATGGCTGAATTGAGAAAACATCCGGGAACTCCATGCGTACTTGAGTAAACGTGAACTTTTGAATTGGAACATTACTTCGGCTGTGTTTTATAACGTTTCACAAGTCTATGAGATTGCATACGGAAGAGCAATAGGGCCATTTGGAGAAAAATATTTTGCTAATCTCTGAGAAATAAACTCAGATTTTCGAGAAATAAAGTCAAAAGTTTTGAGAAAAAAGTCGAAAATTTAAAAGTCAAAACTTTCGAGAAATAAAGTCGAAATATTCAAGAAAAAAACTCAAAAGTTTAGAGAAAAAAGTCACAAATTTAGTCTACCCGGAAGTAGGTCATTCAGAGCTGTCAGACTTCGTCTGCTAGGCCTGGTGCTGCTGAAATGGAGGACTTAATCAAATGTTATTTTGAGGTTGGATTTACTAACAGAGAGATCCTTGACGTCTTAGCACAGAATCACAGTATTGTGATTTCTATCCGGACATTGTAGAGGCGGTGTCGTGAACTTGGACTGTGCAGGAGGCAAAATCAGTTGGAGGCAAAATCAGTTGATAGCCTTCGTGCAGGAGGAACTGAGTGGGAACGGACAGATGCAGGGCATGTGTTGTGGGTGGGGATGTTGTGGTGTCGGATTTACGACCTCTGGGCCAGAAATGAGAGTCGAATACCTTACCCACGACGTTATAAAAATACACCATTATAAACGTTGAAATCAAACTTCTTCCAAAAAGATAAGAGTCCGGGCAAAGCCGAGTGCAAAAAGTACAGTTTATTCTGTCAGAGAACCAACATCATAAACCGGAGCAAGGATCCGAAGATTCTGCTCCCGAACACAGAAAGTGTCTGCCTTTTATACATGCAGGGTGCTTATGTTTTTTCAATGCTGGTAACACAAATCTCTAACTACTGCTTTTGGAACCATCATACAACAATATTAAATAGTTTGCTCTTCTGCACAACATTCCGCTGAACATGCGGTGACATATTTCATTAAAGCGGCATGTAACATATGTGAGATATCGTTGTGAACATGAAACAAAGACATATCAGTTCTATTCTGCTGACTAGGCATTCGTAATTCCCCCTTGATTTCATCTATGTTCTTACGGTGACACTTTTACAACAACATCCCTTTATATGTGGTTTCCATCAGGTACAAGAGCGAAATCCCTAAATCAGGGCGGTGGACAGTAATCATGAGATATCAACTGATTTACGTTACCCCCCTCTTTTTATGCTAATGATTCCCTCCGGTTCAACCTGAGGCCGGCAACAACATGGCGCCTCAAAACTGCTGATGTAGTAAAACTGGCCCTTGAAAGAGTGGCCTTGAGGAGACTGGAGTCAACTGGCGGTCATTCAACAGGTTGAACTTCTACTCCATTCTCTAGAGCACCACCTCTGGTTGGAATTAGTATGGCCTAAGCTCCTTTGGCTTCTCAGTGGTGCCATCTGTGTTAGACACTGGTATTGACAAATTCTCTTTGGAATATTAAGATTGAAATATGGCCAGACTTAAACTTCAACTCCTTTAAAATAAATCATAACATTTCCAGATGGTGTTATACTTGAAATTATTCTACAATGTATACCACCAACAATGACCCTAAAGTCATTGGCTCGTATTATATCAAGTGCATCGAGTTGTCTTTCCCCCAGATAACCAATTGGCTGATCAAACGGAAGGCTACTCATTATACCTCATTGGCCAAGTACTCAAAGCCTGCATTTCCATTATCTTGAACTACACATGCCGTGGCACAGCGCCTTTGACCCTGCTGCGCGCTGCATGGCGAGGTCCGCCTCGCGCGCACACACAGTGTCAGAATTTGCACACTGTCATTATCATTGCGACTCCCCACACTCCCCAGTCCCCACCCTGCCTATGTTGTACCCTAACTCTCCTATGAACAACTGTGACCTTGCAACATCCCCAGTGGCATTAGACAAAACCAGCCTCCACCACGTTACTGTCGGATTGTGGCGAGGCACGGTCAGAAGGCATAGAAGCTAGCTGACTAGCGCGATAAAAACACTGTGCTCCCATATAAACTCTGACACTACTAACTTGCCTCCTAACTTCACGATGAACAATCCGACCCCCTGAAATATTGTTCCCACCACTTGGCCAAGGGATTCGATGTTTGTGCTTGGTGTGGGCCTAAACTCTCACTTTGTCCAGCTGAATCATAACAAGGCAGGGAGGCATCTGAAGCGAGTGTCTCCCTCTCCCAGCCACTCTCACTGGTCTCATTCATGTCCACTGACCGCCGGTGAATGTCACTTCCGCCCGCCTTCTACATATTTCTGACTTTTTTTCTTGAAAATTTAGACTTTGAATCTCAAAACTTTCGACTTTGTATCTCAAAACTTTCGACTTTATTTCTCGAAAGTTTCGACTTTTACATTTTCGACTTTTTTCTCAAAACTTTTGACTTTATTTCTCGAAAATTTTGACTTTTTTCTCGAAAATTCTGAGTTTATTTCTCAGAGATTAGCTAAATATATATCTCCGAATGGCCCTATTGCTCTTCCGTAATTGCAAGTACATTCAATTAAATAGGGCGGTGGTAGCATAGTGGTTAAGGACCCCGACTCTAGTGGGCTAGTCTGCAAGTTGTGGGTTCGAATCCCAGCTGCCACCGTTGTGCCCTTGAGCAAGGCACTTAACCCTAAGTTGCTCTAGGGGAGACTTGCCCTGAACTTGATAGTTGACAAATGTTCATGTAAGTCGCTTTGGATAAAAGGGTCTGCTAAATACATAAATGTAAATGTAAATATTGAGAAACGGCTGCCCGAAGGCATACGGCGAGTGATGTAACTTACCTTAGAAGGACTTTGCTTTTATATCTTTGCAATTAAGCATGCATACATTTTCTACATTGTCAGGATATCTTTATTTGATGTATATGCAATTGAATTCTGCACTGTTGTGCTAAAACATGAATATTAAAAAGATCAATGTCTTTATGTCACTGTGCAATAGTGCTGCCACTAACGACTAATTTTCTAACGATTAATCTTGCGAGAAATTTTTTGATTAGTCGACTAATCTAAACGACTAATTTCTGAAAATACACAATCACTCATAACTACATGTTCTGTCTTGTCCTCCCTTTAACTTCCTTTATTATATGAGTCATATTAGGTATTCTCTTATAGTGACTCTTATAAATGTCCAACCTCCAAATACACACCTATGAAGCCTGCTTAAAAATACCTCTCAGATTTGGCATCATCTTTGCATCTTTCCCCTTTGGTCTCAGTTTTTTAGGTTATAGAATAATACTAGAATTTGAGCCTAAGCTATTTAAAGTATTCTGATGCAAAACCCTTCAAGTCAATTTGCAATGGCTATACAGAAATAATTCCCTAACAATTCTGTTTAACATGCTTTATTATTGGAGCCATATTATATTTTTAAAGAGGTTAACATAAATGTCTGACCTCCAAATAGCCTACACATCTCTGCATCTTTTTTCTCATTCACGGGGAACTGCTATGTTCTCATTTCAGAGTTAGCCAATGAGAGCACAGCAACCTTTGTTACAGATCTTGAGTGAGATTTGGCCAATCGCTAATCTGACGCTAATCTTTGCTAGCTCAATTAAGTAGTGACAGAGGCGAATATTACTGTTGAAATAAAAAATCACTTGTGAGTTTGTGTGTACCTCTATCAGCTCTAAAACACAGCACTATGAAGGAGTTGTATTACTAATGTGATCGTCGACATCATAAACCGCTCACAAAAAGTAAGGAAATTTGATTTTGGCCCATTATATCTCCCCTTTAGTAATACCAACCCCTAAAGTGTTATATATCATTTTTATCGTTGGTTTGTCCCCTTTGCAATGAGGTATAGCTTGTAAGCATCGGGCAATCATGGAATGCGCAACACTGCCAAACGTGTGAGTAGTGCCAACCAAAAATGTGCCAAAATGGCCAGTAATAGGGTACTGCTGCATCTGATTTTGGGCTTCAAGTGCAGCCAGATGAGTGCAAGTCACTGGTGTGCCTAAATTAGCACCTGAGCATGGCTTCAGCAACTTGTTGGGTTTGTGGTTTCTCCTAGCAGCAACACTGGTGGAAAGATGCCACGTTTGTTCCTTCAGGATAGGGCCTGTGCAATAGGGCAACCTGAGGCTGGTGTCCCAGCATGTAGTGGCAGCATCATTTGGTGTCAGTCCTGGTACCATTCCCATTCCCAAACTTAGGACCAAGTTCCATGAGACTGCGGAAGCCAAAGACAGACCAAGACATGGCAGTGTCAAGAAGACAACACTCCAAGAAGACCGGTTCCTTACTTTTGCTGTACTAAGGAACCGTAGGTTCACTACCAGAGACTTACAAGATTCATTCAACAGTTCAACTGCTCGAATCTTCCACACGTTAGTGAGGGCCATGGCATGGCCAACATGTTTTTTTGCTCTTGTCCTCATTTCTTTGGTTGAGTGTAATCTTCATTGCTCCAAGCAACAAAGGCTATACCAAGGTAACAGTATAACAGGCCATTTTGGCACATTTTTGGCACATACTCACACATTTGGCTGTGTTGCTCATTCCATGATTGCCCGATGCTTACAAGCTATACCTCATTGTAAAGGTGACAAATCAACAATGAAAATTATATGAAAGACTTTATAGACTGGTATTACTAAAGGGGAGATATAATGGGCCAATGTCAAGTTTCTTTACTTTTGTGAGTGGTTTATTATAGCCCATGATTAAGGGTTAAACACTGGTCTCCATTTAGAGGGCCTGATAGTGGAGCTAGCATCTATGGGAGCTAATTTATGATAGCAGTGTTGGTTCAATCCTTGCTATTGGTAAAGTTATGTAAAGTTATTTTTTATTTTCTCTGAGCCTGGCCTAAAAACATTTTTCGGAAGCAGCATGATGTTTTGTGTTGCGTATTACATTCGTAATATTTAGCAGTTTGTCACAAGTGAGGCTTAAAATCAAAAGGGACAAGAGGCTTCTCCTATGACAAGGATGTCTATGACTCTACCTGTCGGGACTGAGAGGTGTATCATCTCCACTTTGTCATTTGTTTGACTCTGCTGGGGGATATTGAGTCCAAAAGGAAAAAAAAAAGTTACATTCATCCTGTGTGTGCTGGCCTGACAAGCCAGACTATGCTGAGCTAAGGTACGTCCAGAGTTCTGAGATAACTTTACTTGGGGAGTTGACTACCTGGATGTGTGTGTGGGGGCTGCATGCGTTGGTCATGGGAGAGGAAAAGAGGCAATTTGTCCAGCTGGGTGCGCTGTTGAGCGTAATTACTTGAATTCGGACAAGCCATTTGAAACTGAAGACCCAAAATAACAAGGCGATCGTATGGCCAGCAGAAAAAAAAAAATATTAAAAAGTCGCGACTAAAAAATTTCCAATCAATCAATTTTTATGGTTGATTACGTTGATTAAATCGCGGCAGCACTACTGTGCAAGGCCACCACGCACGACTCAATATTCATTCATTCACTGTCTTTGCCATTTTATGTGCGGACAGTCTGCCAACCGTGATCGTGATGCATGTCAGTAGGGCTATTTTCAGCGACAAGCCAGAGACTCAGCCATATCGAGACAACTCCCCGGCAGAGATTAGTTCTACTAAAACAAGTGGTCCGCTCGTTGATAGCACCTACAGCCACGGGTACACAGACAAGCGGCTCCATGTAGTGAGAAGTTTATAGGCTACTGCAGCCTACTGTCGGTTGTAGCCTAATTCTTCCCCTACAAAACGGGACAGAACCTCACATAAAAACGCCTAAGGCAAAGAACCCGCTTTGGGGGGCCCAGCTTGCAAAGGTTGAGTACATATCCTGTTCCTGTTTCCTCTGCTTACAACTCTTTCAAAATAAAAGCCTTCATTTTAATAATAAGCCATTAGGCAAGGAGTGCTGGGGGTAGGGATAGTGTGGACTTGGTGGGACGGGGGCAGTGGGTTAGGATATCCAGTGTTCCTGAGCCTGTACTGTATCCATTTTATTTTTTATCACTGAGTGGCGTATTGAACGCTACTTTTGTCTGTTTTAGTTGCTGGTGTTGTCCTCTGTCCTTTTTGTTGTGCTGCGGCCTCCCTGTCTCCAAGACAAATTTCTCCCTGGTGGAGACCAATAAAGAAACCTTACCTTACCTTAATTAATTTAGCTGTTTAAAGTACTATTTATTTGTTCAACCATTTAAACTGTTATCATCAACTATGCATCCAGGCAACTATATTAATCTATACCCTACCTAGCAACCACCATACCTACCCTAGCAACAACCAAGCAACCACCTCAGGTATCCTAGCAAAGGCCTAGCAAGCATTTTCACAGTTGAAACCTAGCGAACAACATCAACCGACATGGCTAACCTAGCAACCAGTCTAACAACCACACCCTAGCAATAACCTAGCAACCACTTCCACAGTTGCAATCTAGCAACCACCACACCTACCCTAGTAACAACCTAGCAACCATCTCAGGTACCTTGGCAACGGCCTAGCAACCACTTCCCAGTTGCAATCTAGCACCCAACATACCAACCAACATGTTTAAAGGTGGGGTATGTGATGCTTTCCTGGTGCACTTTTTACCATATTGCTTATGACATTCACAACTCAATTGCAAACAATTACTTAAATCATCCAAATCAAATCAAATCAAATCAAATTTTATTTGTCACATACAAATAAATACATAGTACAATCTGTAGTGAAATGCTTGGTCCACTGACTCCAATGACTGTGTGCTTCAATTAATTAAATATAAAAAAAAAATAAAGAAAGATCTGAAAGTGATAGTTAAGTATATACAAGAAAATTGTCATTATGCGTTGTGGTCCTCATTCAAAGTACGAATAGCTTGAGGATAAAAACTTTTCCTCAACCTCTCAGTTCTTGCTTTCAAGCTCCTGTAACGCCTCCCAGACCTCAGCACAGAGAAGAGGCTATGGTTAGGATGGCTGGTGTCTTTGACTATTTTCCTCGCTCTTAATCTGCATCTCCTGAAATAGAGGTCATCCAGATTAGGTAGTTTAGTCCTCATGGATAGTTCTGCTGACCTCACCACCCTTTGCAGAGCTTTCCGATCTTGCTGTGTACAGTTTCCATACCATGCTGTTAAATTCCCTGTTAGAACACTTTCAATTGTGGCTCTGTAGAAGTTCTTCAGCAGATGTTGAGGTAGCTTAAAATTTTTCAGTCGTCTTAGATGGAAAAGACGCTGAAGAGCCTTCTTAACAAGGGAATCTGCATGCCTGGTCCATGTGAAGTGTTCAGTGAAATGGACACCAAGATATTTGAAACTCCCCACCCTCTCCACATGAGAGCCATTAATGCTAAGTTTGTGATGGTCATTCCAAAGTTAATGACCATCTCTTTCGTCTTTGAAACATTTAGGAGTAGATTATTGTCCTGGCACCAGCATGTTAATCGCTCTACTTCCTCCAAATATGGCTGTTCATTGTTGTTTGAAATGAGACCAACAACTGCTGTGTCATCGGCAAACTTAACAATGATGTTAGAATTATGTGTAGCATTACAGTCATATGTGTACAGGGAGTACAATAGAGGACTTAAAACACATCCTTGTGGAGCCCCTGTGTTGAGGGTAATTGATGTAGATATATGGTCACTCACCCGCGTCTACCAGTGAGGAAGCTGAAGTTCCAGTTGCACAGAGTAGACTGCATTCCAAGATCCCTGAGCTTGTTTATAAGAATAGCAGGCTTGATGGTATTAAATGCTGAACTGAAATCTATAAACAACATTCTCACATAGTTCTTATGATTGATATCAAGATGAGTTAATGCAGTGTGTAGAATGTGATTGATGGCATCATCTGTAGATCTATTAGGCTTATAGGCAAACTGGAGAGGATCAAGGCTTTGTGGCAGTATGGAGCAGATGTAGTTCTTGACTAATCTTTCAAAGCACTTCATTGCAATTGGTGTTAGAGCAACAGGACGGTAATCATTAAGGCATGCTGGATTTGACTTCTTTGGCACAGGAACAATTGTTGATTTTTTAAAACATGATGGCACTGTGGACAGGGTTAGTGAGAGGTTAAATATGTCTGTAAACACCGGTGCAAGTTGGTCCGCACAGGCTTTGAAAACTCGTCCTGGAATGCCATCAGGGCCGGCTGCCTTCCTGGTGTTCACGTTCTTGAATGCTCTACGCACTTCATGTTCTGACAGAGTGAGCGCAGTATTGTCGCACTGTGTGCCCAACCCGCGAACATCGCGCTGCAGGGAGATATCCGCCCCTTCTGTGTCAAAGCGCGCATAGAAAGCATTCAGGTCATCAGCCAGAGTTGCATCTGCATTCACGATGGTGGATCTGGGCGCTTTGTAGTCCGTCATTTCCCTTAGTCCTTGCCACATTCCTCTAGTATCAGACTGCTCAAATTGCGATTGAATCTTTTGTCCGTAGTTTTTCTTCGCTTCTTTAACCATCCTGCACAGATTGTAAGAGGCCTCTTTGTACCCCTCCATATCACCAGCTGTGCGTTTGTTCAGGCGTCGTGGATGGAATGATTTACCCATGGCTTCTGGTTTGGGTATGTTTTGATGGTGATTTTGGGGACAGTGTCTTCAATCAGCTTTCCGATAAACTCCACAACTGTTTCTGTGAACTCGTCGATGTCATATGAGCTGTATCTGAATACATCCCAGTCTACGATGCGAAGAGTGTGGCCTCGGATTGCTCTGTCCAGTGCATGATCTCTCGCACAGCTGGAGGTTCTTGTTTTAGCCGTTGTTTGTATTTCGGCATGAGAAATATCACAGCATGATCTGATTTGCCGAGAGGAGGTTGTGATTGAGCTTTATAGGCATCCTTGAACAACGCAAATATAAAATTTGTTAGTCACCTGTGGAACGAGCAGGACAGGAAAAACAACATCCAATCTTTTTAAGAAAAAAGCAAAAATGATTGGATGTTGATAAGTCTGTCAAACCCAACTGCCGTTTGTCCCTCCCCATTCATTCCTATACTCTGGAGGTGGGGCTTCAGGAGAAATTGTAAGACAGGGGATTGGACCTCTGAATTGTCTCTTTCCAAATGCCTAGAGTTCACAATCCGTTTTTCCTGATCATATACCCCACCTTTAACCTAGCAACCGTCTTAGCGACCACCGCACCTACCCTAGCAATGGGCTAGAAACCCACTTCCACAGTTTCAACCAGCAACCAACATAGCAACTGGTATGCTTAACCTAGCAACCACCCTAGCAACCACTGCACCTACCCTAGCAACAACCTAGCAACCACGTTTGGTACCCTAGCAATGGCCTAGCAACCACTTCCACAGTTGCAACCTAGTAACCAACACAGCAACAGGCATGCTTAACCTAGCATCCACCGCATCTACCCCAGCAACCACCTCAGGTACCCTAGCAACAGCCTAGCAACCACTTCCATTGTTGTAACATAACAACTAACATAGCAACCGACATGCTTAACCTAACAACCGCCGCAGCTACCCTATCAGCAACCTAACAACCACCTCAGGTACCCTAGTAATGGCCTAGCAACTACTTCCACAGTTGTAACCTAGCAACCGACATGACGAACCTAGCAACCACCCTAGCATCCACCACAAATACCCTAGCAACAACCTAACAACCACCTTAAGTACCCTAGCAATGACCAAGCAACCACTTCCACATTTGCACCTAGCAACCACTGCACCTACCCTAGAAACCATCTCAAGTACCCTAGCAAAGGCCTAACAACCATTTCCACAGTTGCAACCTAGCAAATAACATAGAGATTGAAATGTCTAACCTAGCAACCACCACAGCTACCTTGGCAACAACCTAGCAACCACTTCAGGTACCCTAGCAATGGTCTAACAACCACTTTTACAGTTGCAACCTAGCAACCAGCATAGCAACCGACATGACCAACTCAGCAACTACCACACCTACCCTAGCAACAACTTAGCAACCACTTCCACAGTTGCAGTGTATCAACTAAGATAGCATTTCTTCATGCACTCGTACTTTCCCTGAAATTATATTCTCTACTTTTTTCTGAAATAACAATTAACAATGTCTGTGCAACATCTATTGATTTTTTTTTCATTAATTTTTCAACAGGTGTGACTTTGTGGCATCAAGAGCAACAGCAGAAGGATAAAGTACAACAACAAAGTAGTACTGAATTGAATATAACAGCATCAGATTCAATTGAGGAGAAGTTCAATTCTTTAAACGTTTCTGACTGTCTTAAACTAAGTGTCTTAGGAGGACTGGTTCATATGGGAGGATCAGCTAAATATTTCCATGACACAAAGAAATCTCTAAAACAAACTCGGGTGATTCTTCATTACAAAACAACAACAAAACTTGAATCATTAACAAATCTTCACCAAGACAGTGATCAGGCTTCTCATCCAAACCTGTTTGAAGCTTCTCATGTTGTCACAGCCATCTTGTATGGAGCTGGTGCTTACTTCGTCTTTGACAGACAATCATTATCAGAGGATGATAAGGAACTAATTGAGCAGGAGGCCAACCTGATTTTCAATCAACTGAAATCCCTTGAAGCAGATCCCGAGGCTTTCTTCAACATGGATGAGAAAGAGAAATCGAATATGGACAAATTTAGTTGCACTTTTCATGGAGACTTCCAGCTACCCACAAACCCAACAACCTTCAGTGATGCCGTGAAAGTTTACAGAGAACTTCCAAAGCTGCTGGGAGGGAATGGAGAACATGCTGTTCCACTCAGGGTGTGGCTGTACCCTCTGTGCAAGTTGGACTCAAGAGCAGCAAAAGTGAAGAGGAAATCAGCAATGATGTCATCAAATACTCATCAGACATATTAGAGAGTTTAGCCAAGGCTGAGATGAGGGCCAATGACATACTGAAAGACAAAGCAGCAGTGACAATTCCTGCCATGAAGGGAAAATACAGGATTTCATGCATGTTTGCCATGACTACAAGCTTGACTTCACACAGAAGCTTAAGTCAGTTCTTCCTTCAATCCGAGGAGGTGAGAAAGAGGAGAGTGTTCTACTGGACATCCTAAAGGCTCATGAGGAGTCTCCATTCAACAGCAAAGACCTGAATCAGTGGCTCACAAACAAGGAGAAGGAATCAGAAATGCTGAAGTCCTGTCTCAAGCAACTGGAGAAGTTTGGTGCAAAAATTGAGGACAATGTGGACACACTCTTGTCTGATTTTGATGTCCAGAATGTTGTGTGCTTTTCCTTCACCTCAATAGACCAACCTGATGATTTCTTGATGAAACTGTCCTGTTATCTTAAACCATCTGAAATGGTGGACATTTTGGAAAAACCCTGTGATGTTAATGTCAGACACAGCAACTGGGTCTCCAATAGAGCAATGATGAAGAAACAACTGAAACTGTTTGGAGAGCTTAAGATGTCGAGCAGCAGTGATGAAACAAAATTTGTAGTTATATCGCAATATGATGAAAATCACCCTGGAGTGTGTATTCTCATATACGAAGATGAGTGTAATGATCCAGTCCGCTTTGTTCCTCCATCTAAACCTGCTACCCCGACCACCGCTGGTGTTTCACATGACAACATGACAGTCCAGGTGTCTGATCCAGACTCTGCCACTGTAGAGTACCGAGTAGAATACAGAGAGAAACAGAATCAGGAGACTGAATGGAAATCTCAGCCAGTGCAGAAGAACCAGAAGACAGTAACTCTGTTAGGACTTAAGCCAGAGACTGAGTATGAGATCAGAGCCACAGCTGTAGGCAGACTCAACCATACTGTCAGCAGTGATGCCTGCAGTGCTGTGACTGTAAAAGCAGTGCATCCACCAAGTCAACCAGAAGTGAGACTAGTGAATGCAAACTCTATCTACTTGACATTGAGAAAAACATCTGACCAAGGTTATGAATATGTAAAAGAATACACTATTGAATACAGAGAAAAATGGGAGACTATGGGAGACTATGGGAAAATGGGAGATGAATGGATATCTCATCCAGTGAAGAAGACCCAAGAGTCCGTAACTCTGTCAGGACTGAAGCCACAGACCGAGTATGAGTTCAGAGCCACAGCTGTGGACAAACTCAACTATGCTGTCAGCAGTGATGCCTGCAGTGCTGTGACATTCAAGGCAGTTGATCCACCGACTGATGTAAAAGTCACTGAAGCTAAATCAAACTCTGTCACCCTGACATGGAGACCCCCATCTACCAAAACAGTTTCAGACAACTACATCATTGAGTACCGAGAGGAGAACAACAATCATTGGCAGACCAAAAACACAGGGAGGAACACAGAGAACACATTCACTCTGAAGTCTCTTAATCCACATACAACATACTCCATCAGGATGTGCACCGATGCTTTAACTGGAGTTAGTATGCCTGGTGAAGAAATACAGATCCAAACTAAGAAAAGACCACGAGAAAGCGACAACTTTACCTTGATTTCCAGTGATCCAAATGTCTTTCTTCTAAAACCAACAGCATGTAAACATAAGCTAAATATATATGGAAAGAAATCACTTAAAACCCCATCATCCAAAACTGTCATGTTTGTTGGTGCCACGGGATCTGGTAAAACAACACTAATCAATGGCATGATCAACTTTATACTAGGGAGTGGATTGAGGAGGACAACTGGAGATTTAAATTAATACATGAAGAAACCAACAAAACACAGGCATGTAGTCAGACCGCTGATGTGACAGCCTACCAGATTCACCACACAGAAAAATTCCAAGTTCCGTATTCTCTCACATTGATTGACACTCCAGGGTTTGGGGACACCAATGGAATCGAAAAAGACAAAGAAATCACAGAAATAATAAGAACATTTTTCACAATCAAGGATGGAATTGATAGCATTGATGCTGTGTGCTTTGTAGTGCAGGCTGCTTCAGCTCGTTTGACACCCACACAGAAATGACATCTTTGAGGCCATCCTCTCTGTTTTTGGGAATAACATGGCCAACAACATTGTTGTTCCTGGTCACCTTTGCTGATGGCAAAAACACCTCCAGTATTGGCGGCTATCAAAGCGGCAGACATCCCATGTGCTAAAAACAAAGATTCCTGTCCTCTCTATTTCAAATTCAACAACTCTGTACTTTTTGTCAAAAATACGGGGGTCAGCAGTGATGATGGTGACTTTGATCACATGTTTCGGAAAATGGGGAAAGCCAGTATGAAGACATTTTTCAATCATCTGAACACTATGGAAGCCCAGAGTCTGATCCTGACAAAGGAGGTTCTTGAAGAGCGCAAACACCTTGCGGTATCTGTAGAGGGTTACAGCCAATGATACAAAAGGGTTTGTCAAAACTGGAGGAAATCAACTCTACTAAATGTGCAGTGCAAAATCATGAACTACGCATAAAGGAGAATGAAGACTTTGAATATGAAGTAGAGGTTGAAGTATCCAGACAAGATTGATCTTGCACCTGGAACTTTTGTCTACCAACTGCCATGGGTGTATACTATACCTGATCACTATCCTTGTGGAATATCAGATGACAAATATGAAACTTCTGTTGTGTTGCAATGGAAGTGTGCAAGGAAAGTAAAGGAAGTGAAAAAAGTGCACAGGTGTCGTCCAGGGGAAATGCATATGGAAAGTCCATTTCAACATGACCTACAGATGGGGTACAAAGCGTGTAAAACAGAAGAGGACATATAAGGAGCTGAAGACTAAATACGAGGAAAGCATTGGGTGGGAAGATGAATAAAGAGAAAATCATGAAACAGCTGCAAGTAGAATATGAGCAAGTGCAGAAGGATGTTGTAGAAATGCTGAAGACTGCAGCTAAATGCCAGCAGCGTCTGACACAGATTGCCCTACGCCCAGCTCCTTTGGATACGCCAGATTACATTGATCTCCTCATACAGGCAGAGGAGCAAGAGGCCAGTCCTGGTTTTAAGCAGCGAATTAAACAGTTACATGAAGTTAGAGGAAGGGCAATTATTTTAAAAAAGATAGCACACGGCATTGATCTAACTGGAAAAGAAGAGACAATATTGACAATGATGGAGTCAAAGAGCAAGGAGTCTTTAATGAGAGTCTGTGAGTGGTTTAAAGAAAGGATAGCTTAAACTCTTTCATAGCAACATTGACAAGATAAGAGTTTTGATTTTTTGTTAATTATCCTTTTGACCTAGGTATCCTTGTTCAGAGTTTTACATAATCAGTGAATGGTAACTACAATACTTATAAGGGGTTGTGTAGAATTAAACCTCTCTTTTCAAGGAAGATTTTATGGTGTTGTTAGGTTAATTTACCAGCTTTGTAGTCTAATTAATGGTCAAATTATCCATTCCGGGATACATACAATACTGTCTTAGCTTGTATTATGGTGCCCTCACAGACTTGTATCACTTGCAAGATGCCTGCCTTCTGTCATGCAGAAACAAACATAAAATAACTCTTATACTGTATGAGCCTCATGAAATCTTGTTTCAGCATAATTATTTGAAAATGATCATTCTCTGGTCAGCAGCATGGGACAGTGTTGCCCTCCATTATCTTTGCATGTTGCATAGACGCAGTTTGCAGTCAGGCTACTTCTCCCTAAGAGTGCGCTGTTGACAGGCAGATTCATGCAAATGTGCGCATTCAATTTATCAAAATAGTCAGCTCAGTAACTTCAATTGTATTTAATGCAGAGCAAACAATATTGTAAGATTTTCCTTACTAAGGTATATTTTGAGTAATTTTCCCTTTCAATTTTATTGACAGTGGTATCATTTACTACGTTGCTAGTTCTACAGTATGTTGGATTTTTGACTTTATATGCTATCGCTTTGTGTCTTTTGTATCACAAAAAGCTTTGCCTAAACCATATTTTTGCAAAATTATAGAAACTTGACATTTGATAGCCTTAATGAAAAACCTTTGTTGCCAACGTAAATGAAATGTTTTGCCAACTGCTTTAAACTGTAAATTTTTATGTAGGCATATTAGGGTTAGATTCAACCAGTGTCTTAAGGTTATGCAGTTGGTTGCGATCAATCACATTTTCTTGGTTTAAAGATATTCTTCATGCCATCTTGCAGGTGGCTGAAAATTCTTAAATGAATCCTCATGCAGATCAATGTTGGTAAGACTGACTGGTTGATTAGCTTGAACACATTTGATCGAAGGTGTTCTTCATCGGAGTTGGGAGTTATCGGTGGTTGTGAGTTGGTTCAAGCTGTCTGGAATGATCATGGTGTGCACTCTAACAGAAGGTCAAGTGTATTTGAAAAGCTGGGTGAAGCATAATGTTTAGTTGTCCACTGCCGTGCAAAATTGATCAGTTTGTTGAAGAGCTTTCTCTGGCGCTCATGATATCTGTTACTCTCAATAAGTAAGTGCCTGCCTTAAGCAATTCCGTGCCTGCTTTAAAATTATGCCAGTGAAGTACTAGGTAAAGAATAGCGATTATGAATGACCTCATATTCAATTAAATGAAATTTTATTTGTGGAGTGCACAAACATGGCTACATTGTCTCGCGGCGCTATGCTGACCCTTTATGATATCAGTGGATGGACTAATTAATGTAATTGCAAATGTATGTTTGTATAAACATCCTCAAAATTTATTATTTTACTAATAACATATTACAAAACTATATTGAGGCTGGACTGGTTGCTTGCAATTAAGTGCTTTTATTGTCATTGGAAACGTAGATAAAGTACTTTTCTGTTGTAATTAGTTTCCCAAATATTGTCACCCATGCATGATAAATATTATTTTGTGTTTGCTTCATTTCTTACATAAAATATAAATTATTTTATTTATTATAATTACCAGGGATGAAAATATATACGTATGGGGGTTATATGTATTAGTTACCTTAACTATGATAATCCGTAGCATTATGAATGTATACTCACTGGATGCAGGAAAGACTGTTTAGTTAGTTTTTCACTCTGGGACTGGTAAATTCAACTTTTGTTTATTGAGTACGTCTGAGTTCTAGGCTACTAATTGAGGTTGAATAATTTGTTTTATATTTTAAAGCAAAAAGATCTGGACATGTTCTTTCTAATTTTGTTAATACATTAAATAAATCAGAAGATATTTACAGAGAAGTTATGAATGTCCTTTATGTCATTGAATGAAAAATACTGCCAACAATGTCTGCCTTTTTTTTTTTTTTTTTTAAAAAAGATTTTACGCCTAATAAAATGAAAAATGTTTCTGTGTATACTCCTTCTCTACAGCTGGCAACAGGATTTACGGAAGAATAAACTTTCATCTGTTTGTTTTACTCAAAATTCCCTTCTATTCATGCCCTGTTATCTCATAGAATACTGTTTTTATGTCTCACTTTTTTCTCTGTTATAACAGGGTTCTCCATAGTAAATGGTTGTAAAAAGTAAAATACTGTATAATTCAGGCATGTATTCACTCTTGGTATGACACAGAATGGACTTATAAATAATTAAACAGATGAATGAACTTGTTAATTCCATCTAAGTTTTATCAGTCTTTTATAGAATCCAAATGTCAATGCTAATGCCAGTACTACATATATGAAATACAAATAAGCTTTCTTCTTTGTTCACAATAGTCAGGACATTTTTGTGTTCTGAGTTAGGAATTCAGCTAAGGTCTTAAAGCTAAGGTCTTGTTCTCACCTTTCTTTTCACACTTTTTCCAGTTTCTTTCACCTTTGAATAGTAGTTGGGCTACGGATTCCATGCAACTTTCTGTTGCTTTTATTTGAATTTTAGTCTGTTCTATCTTTTTTGAAAGATTGGAAACGTTGCATTTTCTACTAGCCATGGCTAAAACTAATCAGCTGTGACAATGATTCAAAGAACAGCTTTAAGCCACTGACTCCCTGTCCAGATAGAACGTTGTGATTGGCTAAAAACTACATTGCTGAGTCCACCAACCTGGGGCAGCAAACAGCTCAAATAAACTCCAAGCTCAGACATAGTAAGTGTCCTATGGATTGCTAAATACTTGCTGAAACACAGGCATTCAATTATCTAGCTATTTTTCTGCTAAACGTGAGACCAAATAATGCACCATGATGGAACATGTATGCTGCTGGG
>JAODXP020000017.1:12132000-12144500 GCA_027497455.2 Sardinella longiceps
CCCCTGGCTATTGAGAAGAAGAAGAAGAAGAAGAAGAAGAAGATGATGATGATGATGATGATGATGATGATGATGATGATGATGATGATGATGATGATGATGAAGAAGAAGAAGAAGAAGACTTGAGAGTGAGGAGGAAAGTCTGGTGGACAGTCTTTATTATCTCAGTTATAGGCTCAGTCTAGTCTCCCCCTGGCTATTGAGAAGAAGAAGAAGAAGAAGAAGAAGATGATGATGATGATGATGATGATGATGATGATGATGATGATGATGATGATGATGATGATGATGATGATGAAGAAGAAGAAGAAGAAGAAGACTTGAGAGTGAGGAGGAAAGTCTGGTGGACAGTCTTTATTATCTCAGTTATAGGCTCAGTCTAGTCTCCCCTTGGCTATTGAAAAGAAGAAGAAGAAGAAGAAGAAGAAGATGATGATGATGATGATGATGATGATGATGATGATGATGATGATGATGATGATGATGAAGAAGAAGAAGAAGAAGAAGAAGAAGACTTGAGAGTGAGGAGGAAAGTCTGGTGGACAGTCTTTATTATCTCAGTTATAGGCTCAGTCTAGTCTCCCCTTGGCTATTGAAAAGAAGAAGAGGAAGAAGAAGAAGACGAAGAAGAAGAAGAAGAAGACTGGAGAGTGAGGAGGGAAGTCTGGTGGACAGTCTTTATTATCTGCTTGGCTTCTGGAGATGGGAAGACTGGTGGGCTAGAGCTTCACTTGAGTTTCAGTCTGTGTGTGTGTGTGCATTCATCTCTTATCTGTCCCTTTAAGGGACGGTATGAATAAGGGAATCAGACAGTGCCCTGTGTGTGTGTGTGTGTGTGTGTGTGTGTGTGTGTGTGTGTGTGTGTGAGTGAAAGAGAGTGTGGTGTGGTGTGAATGAGTGAGTGTGTGTGTGTGTGTGTGTTAGTGAGTGTGGTTTGTGTGTGTGTGTGTGTGTGTGTGTGTGTGTGTGTGTGTGTGAAAGATAGAGAAAGAGAGAGAGTGAATGAGTGAGTGTGTGTGTTAGTCAGTGAGTGGTGTGTGTGTGTGTGTGTGTGTGTGTGTGTGTGTGTGTGTGTGTGTGTGTGTGTATGTGCCACCAGTGCAACAGCTGCACCTAATGATAAGTCCCAGGCTACCCTGATGGCTGCACTAATTGAAACTGCCTAAACAGAATGGTCTAAGTTGATGTGTGTGTTGTCTCTCCCATCCCTCACACACATTATGCAGTAGAACTAAGAAAACAAATCCAAAGTCCAAAACAAAATAACTGTCTACATGGCCTCAGACTCCTCCTTGAGTCCAGATGGCTCTACAGACCCCCTCTGAATTGAGACAAGCACACAGGGATGACTGAAGTACTGAGAAGACAATTACCTCTTTTCCACGGCCACAAACCAGGTGCTGGTTCTGGGCTGGTGCTACCTGTCGATTATCCTAGAACGACCAGTTCGCTTTTCCACCGGCCGAGAGTCAGAGCTAGTGCTGCATTGCTACGTCAGTGCCCAAGCCTGTTGTCCTAGTAACGTCACGATGGGCTACTGCTAAACTATCGTTGCTAAAAAAAAGAAAGAAATATTAACAGTGAAACGTAGCTCCGTGGTTGACAGATATACTTTAGTTGACCTTTTCCCTCAAATATTTTTACATAGTTAGTGAGAAGTAAGAATATGTGTGTTGCGATTTTGAAGTTAAGCAAACTTTCTGCACCAGACGTAGCTGGTTCTTCTGGGTCCAGCTTTCAGTTGGTGCTGAGTTGGAACTGATTCCAACTAGTCGGGTTTATTTGTGTGGAAAAGCAAAGATCTGGTTGGAGATTAGGCACTGGCTCTGAACCAGCACTGGACCCACCTCAGTGTATATGATAGCATTGCTGACCTCTGACAAAAGGTACAATTGCTGGCCTTTCTGATCTGAGGAGCTTCTGTTGTAGTTAGTTTCACTAGTTTTGCTTTGACCAAATGGAGGCCCTATCCAGATGGCAGACAACACAACATCCTGACCAGCTGCATGATGGGTATGGTAGTACCCAGGGCTCTTGACCTTCTCAAAATCAGCAGGTCAAAAAGGGCGTGGCCAAAGGGGGTAATGCAGAGAGTCCCGATGAGGCATTATGTCTTCCTAAATACTTTGTACAAATTTCAAGTGTTTTAATGTAGTGAAACATAAATACATGAAGGCTTCACAGAACAGCTCACACCAAAAATGTGCCTATAGAGTGCCTATAACTTTTGCACAGTAGACTACTGTATGTGGATGCACAAGTTGCTGAAGTCAGTGAAATACATAGAGTGAAATACAATATTTTATGCTTCTAGCCTTGGGCCAATTGGGAGGCATTCCATTTCTTCAGGGAGCCAATGGGAAGCCACGTTACTGCAGGGTGCTTGAGGGAAAGGAGAGCTTACCAGGGGAGGGAAGTTCTGAGAGGAACTTTGTCTTCCTCTGAGGACAAGAGGGTAGGTGGGTGAAGGTTTGAAGTGTTTTAACACTCCAGACATAACTTTGTTACACTCTTGACGGGTGCAAAGGGCTAGCTTTTACTTTTTTCTGTGTTCCGTTAAAAACAACAAAAAACTGTTTGAACAGAGAAAAAACATGTCAGGATAGTTTGACTGCTTGACATTTATGAATTGAATGTTTTCATGTGAAAGAAGGGAGTGTGTGTGTGTGTGTGTTCATGAAATGTCACAGGTGCTGGTACTGTTCTGCCCTGCATATTATTCTGCATTTTTTCTAGCTAAAGTAAATTACATATGTTTTATGTTAAGCTCATTTATTGTGTTAAAAGGTAAAAACCAGGTTGCAAATATGCATTTTCTATGAAAGAATTGTTATTTCATGAGTTTCTGACACAGGAAGTACAAAGGTAAAGGAAGTAATCTTTAATTCAATACATAACAGGAAGTTCAGGTCGAAATGATAAACAAGCATGGTCGCTAATGAATGTACACAAAGTTGTAATGTGCTGCAAGTTGCGAGTCCTTCAGAAAGCAATGACTGTAAGTGTCTTACTTAGCTTAATGATATTGAATGTCATATGAACATGTTTAGTAATGTTTGGATACGTTTCAGTAACTTTACAAGTTTAGCCCGTGGTAACTTTTATTGAATGTTAGTTACGCTGACGTGCGTTAGCATCGCCAAGTAGATTAGCATTTTATGCTAGGTTACGTTTACATGATGAGATAGTAACGTGATGCTATCTTTTTCTGTGTTTCCTTGTAGTTTCACTCCATTTCATGTTGCTAACTGAATAAAGGAGCAAGGCGCTCATTTTCCTGGCTCTTGAATAAGGAGTTTGGCTGACTGTTTAATCTATGTTACGCTCCCGGAGCTCACACCTAGAGAGGGCAGTACAGTGAAAAGTCAGACTGTCAGGAGGAACACGCATTGCTGTTATGGAGACCCAAGCAACAGACAGAGAAGAAAGAGCTCCTTCAGTAGCCAATTCCAAGCACTCCAAGTCTTCGTCCTCATCCTCAAGGTGTTCAGTCGCCGATGCCGCTGCTAAGGCCAGAGCAGTTGCCGAAGCTGCGCGCGCGCGGGCTACTTTCGCACAGAAGGAGGTGGAGCTGAAGAAGCAGAGGGCTAGGTTGGATTTGGAAAAGGCTACACTTGAAGCGAACCTACATGCGCTCGAACTTGAAAAGGCAGCAGCTGCTGCTAATGCGGAGGCTGAAGTTTTAGAGGCGGCGGCGGGAAAGGAATATGAGGACATGTTCAGTCTACTAAGCGCTGTCACACCACGCGAGCGCCAACGATGGACGGAAGCGTATGTGGAACAACAGGCTCAGGTCGACTTCAACTCCCAGGCTCCCCCTCCAAACACATCACAGCCCCCTGAAATAAAAGAGTCACCACCATTAAGGCAGGAAGGCCCCATGTTAAACCCCACAGTCCCCAATGACACTCAATCTGTGTGTTCAGCCATACAACAGAGTGAGTACTTACCAGCATCAGAGCAGCATCTACAGCTTCCACAGCTTTCCCGCTCACACCCAGCTCACTCGCCATATAAAGGTAATCAGCCACAGGGCTATCCCCCATGCAACCGTCCAAGCCACCCAAACCATTCACCTAGGAATGTCACTCAGAATCCTCATATTGCCCAGGGCTCAGACATGATTGACTTTGCCAAGTATCTAGCCCGTAGAGAGTTAGTTACTACGGGGCTAACAAAATTTGATGACAGGCCTGAGGGCATTAGAGCATGGCAGTCTTCCTTCTTTAATGCTATTCAGGGCCTGGGGTTAACAGCTAGTGAAGAGCTAGACCTACTCGTCAAATGGCTGGGGAAGGAGTCCTCTGAACATGTAAAGAGAATGCGAGCAGTGTATGTCACTGATCCACGGACTGCACTTCATCTGTCGTGGTCAAGACTTCAAGAGTGCTACGCCACACCCGAAGTGATAGAGAGTGCTCTATTCAAGCGCCTAGACAGTTTCCCTCGTCTGACTTCAAAGGAAAATGTCAAGCTCAGAGAGTTAGGTGACCTGCTCATGGAGCTACTCTCAGCGAAAGCAGACGGCTATTTGCCAGGACTTAGCTACCTCGACACGCCACGGGGAATTAATCCCATCGTTGAAAAGCTGCCGCCAAACCTGCAAGAAAAATGGCTGTCTTTCGGTTCAAGATACAAAGAACAGCACAGAGTTTGTTTCCCCCTTTTGAATTCTTTGTTGACTTTGTCCGCTCTCAAGCGAAGGCCAGAAATGACCCCAGCTTCATCCTGAACGCCGGCCAGAGTCATCAGCGCAATGAGAGGCCTGCTGCAAAACCTGAGGGTGTGAGAACTGCCATATCTGTCCACAAAACCGACGTTTCAGCAACAGCAGATTCCAGTTCACCTCAAAGCGCGGAAAAGGTTGATCCTGAAAGGTACTGTCCAGTTCATGACAAGCCACACCCTTTAGACAAATGCAGAGGTTTTAAAATGAAGCCATTCTTAGAACGCAAAAGACTGATTAGGGAACACAAGAGATGTTTCAAGTGCTGCTCTCCTTCTCATCTGGCTAAAGAGTGCCCCATAAAGGTGAAGTGCAATGATTGCCAGAGTGATGAACATTGCACTGCCATGCATCCTGACACACCCCTCACTCAACCCGCACCCTCTGTCACACAGCCACAAACGCAGCAGCAGAATGGTGCTCCTCCTCAGATAGAGTCAAAGTGCACCAAAGTCTGCGGAGACGGTCTCCCTGCTCGGTCATGTGCGAAGATATGCTTGGTGCAGGTTTTCCCAAAAGGCAACAGAGAACACGCCATCAAGATGTACGCTATCCTGGACGACCAGAGCAACCGCTCGCTGGCCCGGTCAGAGTTTTTCCAGCTCTTCGGCGTCCATAGCAGCCCCTCACCGTATGTCATGAAGACCTGTGCGGGCACTTCTGAAATGCTTGGAAGAAAAGCAGTAGGGTTCCAGATAGAATCCATGGATGGTAAGGTGTGTTTAGATTTACCTCCACTCATAGAATGTAATGAGATGACAAGCAATAGGGAGGAAATCCCAACACCAGGGGTCGCTCTTGCTCACGCCCATTTAAGACCTGTGGCCCCTCAAATTCCAGAACTTGATCCTGAAGCACAGATACTGATTTTGCTGGGTAGGGACATTATCCGCGTGCACAAAGTGAGGCAGCAGATTAATGGACCTAATAACTCACCCTTTGCACAGTGCTTAGACCTTGGGTGGGTTATAGTTGGGGAAGTTTGCATTGACAGCACTCACAAGCCTACAGTAGCTGTTTACAAGACAAATGTCCTGCAGAACGGACGCCCCTCTTTCCTGACCCCATGCCAGAATCACATCCTCATAAAAGAGAAGGCAAGCTATGGCGGGGAGCATAGACATGGTCTCTCCAGCCACCCAATGACCAGTGGGTCAGCTAAAGACAAGCTTGGACTCAATGTGTTCATGAAAACAGAAAATGACAATAAAGTTGCGCTGTCTTTCGAGGATGAGACATTTCTGAAAACAATGCATAAAGAGTTTGAAAAAGACGAACAAAAGAGCTGGATCGCTCCACTGCCATTTAGGTCACCCAGGCCACGCCTCCCAAATAACCGTGCACAGGCCCTCTCTCGCCTCCATTCCCTGCAACGCACACTGAACAAAAATCCTGAAATCAAAGAACAGTTTCTGACATTTATGGACGGACTCTTTAAAAATGGACATGCAGAAGAAGCACCACCTCTCAAAGAGAACACAGAGTGTTGGTACTTACCCTTCTTCGGGGTGTTCCACCCCCAAAAGCCAGGCCAGATTAGGGTTGTATTCGACTCGAGTGCGCCAGAGGCAGGCATCTCGCTGAACAGTGTGCTGCTCTCTGGCCCTGATTTGAATAACTCCCTGCTCGGAGTCCTGCTCAGGTTCAGAAAAGAAATCATCGCGCTGACGGCAGACATCCAGCAAATGTTCTATGGATTCTTAGTGAGAGAAGACCATAGGAACTACTTGAGATTTCTCTGGCACAAGGACAACGACCCAGCAAAGGAGGTAACAGAGTTCCGCATGCGTGTGCACGTATTTGGAAATAGCCCTTCGCCAGCAGTGGCCATATATGGCCTTCGGAGAGCCGCTCATGAGGGCGAACAGAAGTATGGAGCAGACTCACGGCGCTTCGTTGAGAGGCATTTTTATGTGGATGATGGGCTCCTCTCCCTCCCAACTGAAGCTGAGGCCATTGATTTGCTCAAACGCACACAAGCATCACTTGCTGAATCCAATCTCAAGCTGCATAAGATAGCCTCGAACAGTGTTGAGGTTATGCAAGCCTTCCCGTCTGAAGATCTGGCTGCAGGCTTAAGAGACTTAGGCCTTGACCATGAAGCCTTGCCTGTGCAAAGAAGCCTTGGTTTGTGTTGGGATATTGATTCTGATACTTTCACCTTCAGAGTAGCGGTCAGTGACAAGCCATTCACACGTCGTGGAGTGCTGTCCACAGTAAACAGCCTCTTCGACCCGCTGGGCTTCGTAGCACCGGTGACCATCAGAGGACGAGCGCTGTTGAGAGAACTTTCCACAGAGGTTTGTGACTGGGATGCTGACCTGCCTGTGGAAAAGCTGAATAAATGGGAGACATGGAAGAGGTCACTACAAGATCTGACCAGCCTTAATGTTCCTCGCGCATTCATACAACAGTCATTGTCCAGTGCTACATACACCGAGCTGTGCCTCTTTTCAGACGCTTCTAACTGGGCCATAGGAGCAGTGGCCTACCTGAAAGTAATCACAACAGCAGGTCAGTGCAGAGTGGGTTTTGTGTTGGGGAAAGCAAAGTTAGCCCCTCAACCAGAGCCAACCATTCCCCGCCTTGAGCTATGTGGAGCTGTGCTGGCCACAGAAATGGCTGAACTCATTCTGGAGGAGCTGGATCACAAGCCAGATGCAGTGAAGTTTTACTGTGATAGCAAAGTGGTCTTGGGGTATATACACAATGACACTAAACGGTTCTTTGTATATGTACACAACCGTGTTCACCGCATTAGGCAAACAACCTCTCCCCAGCAATGGCACTATGTGCCTACTGAACAGAATCCGGCTGACCTGGCCACTAGGTCTGTGCCTGCGTCACAGCTCAACAGCACCATGTGGTTTACAGGTCCAGAGTTCCTGCATAAGCCGCTGCAATCCACAACAGAGGAGACGTTTCCGTTGGTGGATCCTGAAATGGATACTGATGTGAGGCCGCAGCTGTTCACCCGCGCCACTCATGTAAGCGAAGGTAAACTTACAGAGCGCTTCAAGCACTTTTCCACATGGGGGTCTTTGCTGCGAGCCTTCGCCTTCTTAATTCATCAAGCTTCATCATTCAGGCCAGGCCTGTCAGGTGCGTGCAAAGGATGGCACCTGTGTAAAAAACATCGCACTCCAGAGGAGCTGGCTGCTGCAAAAAAACTCATACTCACGTCCGTCCAGAGGGAAGCATATCCGGAAGAGTATACAGCACTGCTAGAGAACCGGCCAGTGTCCAAGTCTAGTGCGATCCTGAATCTTGACCCTTTCCTGTGTGACGGCGTCCTGAGAGTCGGGGGTCGTTTGAGACACGCTGCTGTTGACCCTGAGGTGAGAAATCCAGTCATTCTCCCCAAACAGAGTCATGTCACAACGCTCATGGTAACTCATTACCACACAAAAGTGCAACACCAGGGCCGACACCTCACTGAGGGGGCAGTGAGGGCAGCTGGCCTGTGGGTGGTTGCTGGTAAGAGGCTGATAGGCTCCATCATCCACCACTGCGTCACCTGCCGAAAGCTCAGAGGCAAGCTTGAGGTCCAAAAGATGGCTGACCTCCCCCCAGAACGCCTGAATGCATCCCCGCCATTTTCATATGTGGGCTTAGATGTTTTTGGGCCCTGGAATGTGGTCACCAGACGCACCAGAGGGGGCGCAGCTCATAGTAAGCGGTGGGCTATACTCTTTACATGCATGAACACTAGGGCTGTGCATATAGAGCTTATAGAATCCATGGACTCAGCCAGCTGCATCAATGCCTTGAGGCGGTTCTTCGCGGTAAGGGGGCCTGCGAAGCAACTGAGATCCGATAGGGGCACAAACTTCATTGGGGCAAGTTCTGAACTGGGCATGAGACCGGATGACCCAAGTCAGGCCAACACACTGAAGTACCTGCATGAGAACGGGTGTACATGGGAGTTCAACCCGCCGCATGCATCCCATATGGGGGCGTATGGGAGCGCATGATCGGCGTGACCCGCAGAATACTTGACTCCATGCTGCTGCAAGCTAAACTTGCCAACCTGACCCATGAGGTACTGTCTACTTTGATGGCGGAGGTGTCTGCTATAGTAAACGCAAGACCACTAGTCCCGGTGTCTTCGGATCCCTCCTCACCAATGCTGCTGACACCTGCAATGCTTTTAACCCAAAAACCTGGACTGTCTGCTCCACCTGGCAGTTTCAATGAGAAGGATCTTTTCAAGTGTCAGTGGAGACAAGTGCAGGCACTTGCCAATGAGTTTTGGACACGGTGGAGAAAAGAATATCTCCACAGCCTTCAGCCCAGGCACAAATGGCGCTCTGAGCATCGAGACCTGCAGACCGGAGATGTTGTGCTACTCAAAGACTGTCAGTCTCCTCGCAATGAGTGGCCTATGGGTCTGGTCACTGCCACCATCCCTAGTGATGATGGAAAGGTCAGGAAGATTGAAATCAAGACCGCTTCACAGGACAAAACAAAGACATTCTTGAGGCCTATTTCTGAGGTTGTTTTGCTCTTGCCTAAAGAAGGTCAGGGGTCAAGTGTGGACATTTAAGAGTTAAAGTGGCATTAATGCCAGACGGGGAGTGTTCTGCCCTGCATATTATTCTGCATTTTTTCTAGCTAAAGTAAATTACATATGTTTTATGTTAAGCTCATTTATTGTGTTAAAAGGTAAAAACCAGGTTGCAAATATGCATTTTCTATGAAAGAATTGTTATTTCATGAGTTTCTGACACAGGAAGTACAAAGGCAAAGGAAGTAATCTTTAATTCAATACATAACAGGAAGTTCAGGTCGAAATGTTAAACAAGCATGGTCGCTAATGAATGTACACAAAGTTGTAATGTGCTGCAAGTTGCGAGTCCTTCAGAAAGCAATGACTGTAAGTGTCTTACTTAGCTTAATGATATTGAATGTCATATGAACATGTTTAGTAATGTTTGGATACGTTTCAGTAACTTTACAAGTTTAGCCCGTGGTAACTTTTATTGAATGTTAGTTACGCTGACGTGCGTTAGCATCGCCAAGTAGATTAGCATTTTATGCTAGGTTACGTTTACATGATGAGATAGTAACGTGATGCTATCTTTTTCTGTGTTTCCTTGTAGTTTCACTCCATTTCATGTTGCTAACTGAATAAAGGAGCAAGGCGCTCATTTTCCTGGCTCTTGAATAAGGAGTTTGGCTGACTGTTTAATCTATGTTACGCTCCCGGAGCTCACACCTAGAGAGGGCAGTACAGGTACATATGACTTCTTTATGTGTGAGGTAAGTGTGAACTAATGATCTGGGAAGAAATTTAAATTTAAAGAACACTGAAGGTTGCTAACTAACAGTTTTCTCTTAATCTCAGAAAATTACAGGATACACTGTGGATTGACAAAGTGTATAGGCTTATTAATTTAATTAATTTATAATTACAGGTTTAAGATAAGAATGCGACTAATTGAGTTTTATTTTGAATAAAGTGCACATTATATTTCCCCAAGGGTTTCGGTGGTGTTACTGGATCCTTCCTATTACAGCACAATATTAATCCCCTGGTGATTGACACCTTGAATATCTAATTCTGTACGTGTATTTGAAAAGATTAAAGACATTCTGTATACAAACTGCTGTCTTTGGGTGTTTTATGAATTGGTCTTAGGGAGCAAGGAGTCCTCTGGGCTATTGTGAGCTGTGGCTGATTTAAGTACTTCTCTTAGCGCTCGATTTCTCTGTGAAGTACTCTTAGTCAGAGAACCATTAGGAGTCTCAAAGTTATGGCTCACACACACACTACTTTTAACACTTATCCTAAATTTAGAAGCTACTTTTAGCTTTAGATTCTTGGTGAATATGGGTCCAGCCTGGTTAAAAAATGTTGCTACAACCCTGCTGTGTGTGTGTGTTTGTGTATTACTGTAGATGTGTTTTCATTAAGTAGGCCTGGGTCCTGACGAGAAGATTTCTAATAGTGAGCGCACAATGCCAAGTCGTCGGCCAAAAATGCACTCTGGAGCCGTCTTTTAGTGTCTTTGTGCAAAATTTGAGGTTTCAAAAGCGCGGTAGGCATCGGCCGACCTCCGTTGACGGGTAGAGTCGAGAGGAACTGTTTGCTTTGGTGTAGCACATCATTGCATTTGCTTTCTATCATGTATGGGAGGTTCAGCTGGACTCAAGCACGGTACACATGCTGTGTGATCGCAAACCGTACTCTAGCATAATGAATTGTATGATATAACATTCAAAGGGCATCATCAGTCTGAACTTTGGGTTGAAACCACGCTGGTTTTAATGTTTTCTAACGAGTGTCAACGTTAATTTCACCCAATATCAGAACTAGCTAGTTTGCTAACTCTCTGAGATTAGCATACTTTGTAATGGTAAACAAAAGACGATCATATGCAAAGATGACAGGAGAAGTGTGAGAGGAAGGATGGAGTGGGAGAGGGTTTTTTTCTTTTAGCGCAGGCTCATAATGTGGACGTTTGCTGTCGGTGGAGCGGTAACACTTTTTTGAGAAAAATCTTGATCATAACAAGTGTGGTCGGTGTCGATGGTACTCAGCTAGATGTGCACACAAACACACACACTTAAAGCCATTCCAGCAATACACATACACTGCATAGCCTACCATATTGCCACACACAAACTTGTGTATTTGTAAGACATGCATTCTCTCTCTCTCTCTCTCTCTCTCTCTCCTTCTCTCTCTCTCTCTCACTCACTCACTCGCACGCACGCACGCACACACACACACACACACACACACATTGGCAAAGCAAAATAGGAGGCACAGTGAGGCATGGCTAGTATTTGGTGATATCTTTATTTCAGAGCTCTCCATATTACACACCCATAGAACCCACAGAGGACTGGTGTGTGTGTGTGTGTGTGTGTGTGTGTGTGTGTGTGTGTGTGTGTGTGTGTGTGTGTGTGTATGTAGAGGGGGAGATATAATGGTTGCAAAGTCAAAACAACAGTAGCAAGCACAGTCCAGTCCTGCCCAGCCCAGCCGAGCCCCCCCTCACACACACACACCCCTGCCCCGCCCCCTGGGTATTTAAAGTGCATGTTCTGATTGACAGGAGCATAATCTGCATACAATTCATTTCAGTTGAAATCAGTGATGTTGACAAACAGCAAACACACACAGTCTTAAAGAGGTTATATTACTGTGTCATCTACATATAAATAGTCACAATAATAATAATTATATCACAATAAGTACAGTACAGCCCCCTGCCTCAGCAGTCCTCCAGTGGTATAATATAGTATCCTCAAGTTTATATAGTACATTAATTACACACCACTGCTCATCATCATCACCATCATCATCGTTATCATGTGTAAATAAACCCAACAGAACAGATGCAGCGGGTGGAGAGACATACAGTACAGTACAGTAGGAGCTGGACATGAATGAGGCTGCTAGTGACTCTGTTCCCTCTAGGGGGCAGTAGACTGACCACAGCAGCAGTAGTGAGTAGTATGCGAATCACTGGACACACGTGAGCCTGGAGGCATATAGGGGTGGAAGCCTATCAGGAGGGGATGGATGGGGACACACAAGTGACAGAAGCTGATATATTAACATACATACATACATACATACATACATACATACATACAGTACATGAACCCTCTGCATCCTAGCAACAGTCAGTGTGATTATTATGGGATTTTGAGGCAAGGAGATGAATGGGCCGTTTAAAAGGGCATATTTGAGATATGATGAACTGCATTACAGAGTGTGATATTGGATCAACAGCCTTGCACAGAGGATCAGGGAGACAGT
>JAODXP020000017.1:12157110-12185746 GCA_027497455.2 Sardinella longiceps
AGTTTCAGCCTTTAATACCTGACTGAACATGACACTAGTGAGAAACATTACATTTTAAATAGGTGACAAGACAAAGATGAGAAAATGTGTTGATATTTAAAACCAAAGTTCAGTGTAATTCATAGCCCTGTTGGCAATGAAAGAATTTGGAACAACATAGGCCAAACACACACACACACACACACACACACACACACACACACACACACACACACACACACACACACACACACACACACACACACACACACAGAAAAAAAGGATGATGAGAGGTGCCATTGGCTCAATGTCCGCTGTCGGTCTCATGTTGTTCCAAATTCTTTTTCATTCCACTGGCTGTCAGTGCAGTAAACAGACTCGTGCAACAGGGCTACGCTTGAATTACCCCGAACCTTTGCTTTGACCACAGAATCATCAAAACTACCAAAGATTTTCTGCTATGCCCTTTTTCCGCTATATGCCAAAGCAGTTCTTTTAAAGTCCAGTGGTATCGCCCAATCGAGTCTTGTAGGACTACCAAGAATAATATTGATTTGTAAACATCCATTCTCTGTGTGTCAAAGAGCAAACAATGATCAAAGTGGGACAGTGGAAATAGAACCTAAGTGTAATGGGAAAAACAAACGTGTGATGAAGCTTTCATTAATGATGGCAACATGAAATAGGCCTCGGACTAATTGAGACAAGGCAATCTTTCGCAACAATATTAGAGCCTGTAGCTCAGTAGTCACTGTCAAATTAGCTGGCAGACATGATATTGTAATGGCCTTATTATAGCAAGATAATCTAATCACGTCTCCTGCCATTGCAATTGAGGGAACCACTGAGCCTTTAAAAATACCACAAGACCATTTTGAAGTAGGTGTAATGGTAGTGTCAAATTATACGACTGTATGATGTATTGAGCACTGGGTAACTCTTCTTTATTTCACATGAGGCATTGGACATATAAGACAGTGATCAAACTAAGCTTTTAATGCCTTGTGACACTTAGGCTTATATGATAGACTAATACATTATAACGTTATAACATATTATAACATTGTCATAAGGCTTAATGAATGCATTTTAACCCTTTTGGTTTGAGAGTAAAATGCTTTATGAATACTGGGTTTTGCATGCACGCACACACGCGCGCACACACGCACACTTACGCACACACGCACACACACACACACACACACACACACACACACACACACACACAAATAACACAGTTAGGCCATCTTCAAACACCAGGACCAACTAAGTTCAGTGGCATCGACTTGTTGGAAACACATACAGACACTTCCCTCTACTTTCAACCAAATCACGACATACAGTAAAATATAAGATCAATTTATATTTCTGCAGTCATTCCTGGTGTTGTTACCTGAGCCAGTATAATTCATGGGCAACATGCACTCTAATGATCCCTGCTGCTTCCAGGGATAAGAGTCTGGATTAAATGCACAGATGAGTATACTACTAACACCCGAAGTACACACTCTCCAAGACAAGTGCATCAACATTTCACGTAGCTTCAAGAGAGGCATTTAATCCTCTTAATGCACCTTCATTCATGCTTCACTGGCTTAATTTGTCCTGGAATGGAGAGAGAGAAAAAAATGATAAATTAAATTTGGTTATTTATTTATTTATTTTTTTATCTCTCTTCTCTTGTGTAGATAGCTAGGTTGTAGGTTGTAATGGACAGAGTGGCTTCCACGGCTATGATGAGGAAATTGCTCTTTGAAATGAATTTCAGATTGATACGTCATTTTCATGTCTACGTTCAATCAAATTCTGATACGCTCCTCCACACATTCTTGAGAGGGGGGTGAGGGGGGGGGGAGGGTAGGTGGGCAAGAGGAGGCCGACATGTGACAAGGCTTGATACACCGGCTTAATGAAATGCGCCGCCATCCACCGCAAACCGTGCAGGAGATGAAACACCATGCCGAATAAACCACCGTGAGAGACACAGACATCATTACATGGGTGGGTTTGAAGCACACACCCAAACACACACACACACACCCGCACACACACATTGTTCTGTCATAGTGCAGAAAAACTGCATCTATGTCATGTCAGAAAAAAACACTGCCTATGCTCCTGGCTTTGATGTGTTTGTGATGGATGAAACATGGACACGGGCATCGATGTAGGAAATAAATAAACTATCCAGTCGAACATATAGGCTACTAGCCTATATGTTCCTCTTCATATTTCTGTCTTTTCCTTCTATTTACGCCCATAAAAAATACAGGCACTTTTCAAGGTTATACCAGAGACGGTAAAGTATCTTTGGTTACTGTAGATTACTTCAGAGGCCTCAGAAGTCTGCCTTGGGGCGAAAAGTAAAAAAAAAAAAAAGGATATTGCAGAGATATGGTAGATTTCTTTAAAATTCTGATTCCATGGGATGAGAAATCACGAGCATGTGTGAAGTTATCTACTAAAGTATCCCTCAAAGGTGTTTGGAAATGTTATGATGTTTGGATATGACGTTCATGTAGATGCACATCTCAGCCCATTTTAGACTTGTGGGACATTTGATTTCCGGCTAAAAGCCAAGCATAAGGTATAATTTTAGGGAGAAAAGATAACAATTATCTATCAGATTCATCATCAGTATTCTATAATCGACTCAGAAACAGATAGGCAGATTGATAGATCTCTGTTGATAGATAATTAGCGAATGACTTTGGAGATGTGGTTCTTGAATCACAACATACAGTAGAGGAGGGTTTGTTGTGCACAGTTACCCCCCACATTGCCCCGCCCCCTACTTGTAGATTGTCCTTCCCATTAATGTCGGTAGAGGTGTCCTTCTCCCCAGCTCACTCCCTCCCTCTCCTCTCTTTGCCCTATCCACCAGTCAGGAGGTGTGCGGTAATCCTCAAAGAGCCTCGCGTCAGCCAGACGCCCTTTGAAGCTCTTCTGTGGATTCTGTCTGGGGTCTGGATGGGGAGTGTGTGTGTGTGTGTGTGTGTGTGTGTGGATGGGGAGTGTGTGTGTGTGTGTGTGTGTGTGTGTGTGTGGGATAGAGGGGTGGAAGATGGGGGGTACTAAGCAGCTTCCAGCATGCCCCTGGCCCTTGCTGCTGTTCCTGATGCCCGGCTCCCTCACCAAGGCAGTGGGCTTTAAACGCCACCTGGGCCGGTGCTAGTGGGGGGAGGCCATGGTGAACATTGCAGTGGCCGGCTTAGGAGAGGATAGGATGGGTATTGTGAGGTGAGGTTTGACAAGGGTATTGACCTATAAATAGAGAAGAGTTATGTAAGTTTAGATGAGTTCTGAGAAGAGTACAGTTGGGTAGGAAGAGTAGCGATGGTGGTTGAATTAATTCAATGACTCAGATATGGAACAACAGAGCGGAGATCCAAGATGTAATATGTGAAGAACAATGTGAAAGACCAGCCCAGTTTTGAGAGTAGAATTGAGTCATCTTCTTTATGTCATTAGTAACATAATTGAAGTGGCAAAGCTGGGGTAAGGAGTTAGCCACTGTGAAGAACATCTATTGAATGAGCTGAGCAGACCTAACAACAAAGATGACAGTGCTTACGTCTTTCTTAGTTTGTCTTGCATCACGTTGTTTGTGTGCCTGTGATATGATTGAATACAACGAAGGAATGCATTTGAATGCTTGAGAAAGGAAATACACTTGTGTGTGTTGTCTGGGGGAGGGAGGCTGGGAGTATTTTTTTTCTGTGAAACTATAACATGGCTATACGTGTTCCCTGGTTTGTGGTGTGGCTCTTTGGGCTCAACACAATTGTGTTTATCGACTCATGTCAGACAGAGCCAGAATCAATTCAAAGAGGATCCTTTTTTCCCTCTCTTTCCTTTTTAAAACTCCCTGCCCCTGGTGAAAAGAAATTCTTGTTGAAACAGTCTCTCTCTCTCTCTCTCTCTCTCTCTCTCTCTCTCTCTCTCTCTCTCTCTCTCTCTCTCTCTTTCTTTCTTTCTCTGCCCTTCTCTGTGCCGTGCCTCCTTGATTGCATTTTGTATGGATAATCTCCCTCCACATTCCGAAATCTGTCAATAAACTTGTGTGTCAAGAGCTCCCAACACGACTAGGCCACCTCCGGAAAGTGCTGGAATATTACTTATCAGGCTTAATAAACTTTCAGTGTTTGAATTCTCAGCAGAGGGACTTTTAAAAGCAGAAACAGAAGGAAGCCAATTATGCCGTCAGCCTTGCTTAAGAGTAACCAGGCAACAAAGACCCTTTTATCTGACATTAGATGAATTGTGTTTGCATGAGACAGAGTGAGAGAGAGGGAGGGAGACAGACAGAGAGAGAGAGCGAGAGAGAGAGAGAGAGAGAGAGAGAGATCCTTCGGTATTTGGATTTAGAAACTTAAAACCTTTAATGGCGCAAACCAGTTAATGAACTAAAGGCAAACAAACTGAAGAGACTTGTTTCTTTCCAAACCTTTCAGCGAAGAGTTCATAAATAACAAGTCTAACTAAAATATGATTACCCCCCAGAGAACATGAAGGAACAGAGAAAAAATAAATCAAAATTCTCATTGCCACTGCAGGAAAGGGAGACCAGTGCAGCATTCATAGTCTGGACATCCATCCTTCATTAACAAAGCATATTATTCTATAATCAGGGCTTGGACTAAATTCGCTGCAGCAGAAAAAAAAGAAGAAATCATTGATAGTTTTCTGAAATACTGTTGCCAGAAAGACTGATGCTGAGAACTGAGAACCAGCTGTGCCTTCAGTTGAATTCAAGTTCATGGCCACAAAAGTTTGGGAATGATTTTTTTTTTTTTAAGAGCGGGCCAGTTATTAGGCTTCTTAGTCAGGATCATGGCAGCAGAGCTTATTGGATGGTAGAATTTACTGGGAGCTGAAGGGGGGAAAAATCCAAAAAACATTAAATAAGCACTGACAGAGAGAAAGAGAGAGAGAGAGAGAGAGAGAGAGAGAGAGAGAGAGAGAGAGAGCAGAAAGTAAAGAAGAGCAAGTAAAGGAGCCAGTGTGTGAGAGAGAAACAGAGAGAGAGAAAGCAAGCAAGTGTTTAAAAGCGGGAGACCATGCATATTTTATTATTATTGATCTGAGGCTACCGTTAGGTCAGGAGTCGTCCCTGAAACTCAACCCTCTCAGCATGCTAACAAAGTGAGGACGCAAGCTACACCCAGAGCCAATTATGAAGATGAGAACACAGGCATTTATAGTGGGAGGAAGCGGAGCCCTGCTTGACCATTAAGACACCCCACCTACCCATGTACACCCCCCCCCCCACACACACACACTCACACTCAAACACACACCCCTCCAAAACAAACATATTGATCGGAAGACTGGAGGTTTCTTATTCCATTATCGTATCTAAGCTTCCAGTAATTTGCAATTGACTCGCACCATGGTTGAGATATCTGTACCTCCCCAGACAATTGCTGTGGTGTGGGCCATCTCACTCCTTGTCACCTCTCTCTCTCTCTCTCTCTCTCTCTCTCTCTCTCTCTCTCTCTCTCTCCCTCCCACACACACACACACACACACACACTCATTCCTCTGTTGATCTGTCTCATAAACTCATGCATTCTACAGGTTCCTCTTATTATGCTGTGTCGGCCGTTTGCCTGAGTTACTCTAAACAAATAAAAGCACTCCAGGTTGAGAAAGGCAATTTCAGATTCTCGGTTGATAAACAAAGAGAATTTCCACAGCCCAAAATTCATGCGGCATGGCATTGGATGCACGGTTGGTGTTGGTGTTTGTGTGTGTGTGTGTGTGTGCAGGTGCGTGTGTCTGTGTGTGTGCACATGCATCTGTTTGTGTGCATATGTGTGTAGATGCACAATACATGTTTGTGTGCACATGCATATGTTTGTACTGTATGTGGGTATCCACGTCCTCATCTGTGCATGCATTTGTCTGTGTGTGTGCCTGTGTTTGTGTGTGTCTGTGTGTGTGTGTGTGTGCACGTGTGTGTGTGTGTGTTTATAAATAGCTTTTCATCTGTGCACATTCCCCATCCGTCCGAACTGTGCCTGCATGCTGATAACCCCCACGAGAGAGAGGTGTGCACCCATACATAAACCTATTAATCAACCTCATCCAAGGGAGGAAGCGGCGCTGGAAAAATGAAATAAAAGCCCTGTCTGTCGGCCTCCATATTTCTCATTTTTTTGCAGTTAAGGCTCACACATGCTGGAGTGGGGCAGGTGGCTCTCCTTGTGCCTGGTGATAAGGAGGTGATGATCCTTTCCCCCCGCAATCCTCAGAGAGAGAGAGAGAGCGAGAGAGAGAGAGAGAGAGAGAGAGAGAGAGAGAGAAAAGCTTGACGCCCCCTGTTCTCACTCCCTGCCTCCCTTGCCTATCCCTCACACACACACACACACACACACACCTTGAAGGACCACTTCAGTTCGTAACAGACTAATTCCTTCTTTAAATTCCAACCCTCCTCCAGCCTGGCCCTAGTGTCAAGGAAGAGGATGAAAAATGGCGTTTGGAACATACATAACTGTGTATTTATGACTTTTCTCCCCTCTTTGACGAGCCTTTGCAAGGGGGGCATAAATCTAATATGAATGGCTCAGCAGCTTGACAGTGGTGCAGGTCTTTAAATCAGTTAGAGTCGCTTGAAGTGGGATGGACGCTTCATCCCACTCTCTCGCTACCACCCCCCAGCCGTCACCTTGACAACTGAGGAGTTGTATCGTTTGATGGAGGGAGGGTGAAAGCGAGAAGTGAAGAAGAACGACAGATTCGGACTACCCGGGCCCGGCGGTGCCTTTTTTAATGGTTATTTGAGAGGCCAGTGGACAGTCCATGTGCATTTGAATAATAATTATGCAACGACTCGGGAGCTAGGCATGCTGATCCGGGGGTCAGACACACACCAGGGGGACCTGCTGGTAATCTGACCTGCGAGAGCTTCTGGAGTCTAGTTATGCTTTCAGTGGGTATTAGAGCTTAGGACTGCATGTTCGACAGGGCATCGCTGACGAGTAGAACAACGAGCCCTGTGTGCTTCTCTCCTTTACTCTCCTCCTGAACCCATTGTCATTCCAACGCTTGAGCAGAGATCAGAGACGATTTGCATAAGTCCTTTTGAGCATGTGGTTAAAAACAAACACATTCAGAAGCCGTTTCCCCCCTCCAGACATTTTGAGAAATTAGGAGGGCCGCAAAGCACAGAGGAAGAGCAGGAGCAGAGGTGGACAAAGGGAATAAAAAGAAGAGTAAAAAACAATCATGTGGGAGGACAAAGAAAAAAAAATGTAAGATTCATCACCACTCTTGTTCTTTTCTTCTCTCCCTCTCTCCCTTCCTCTATCTCTCTCTCTCTCTCTCTCTCTCTCTCTCTCTCTCTCTCTCTCTCTGTTTCAGTGATACATGGCGTCCCACTGAATATAACTCCAGCGCATAATTCTCTTAGTTTCATTCCGCTGGCGCCATGACAACCACAACTTATTGCACGTATGATGAAGCAGGGTGGCGTGGCATGCTGTGCACAACCATGCACCATTACACTCCAATGTACAGCCAGATCTGTAGTGACTTTATAGAGGGGCCTCATGCATCCCCTTGATCAATAGCACGTCAGTCAGGAAGGCTAAAGCCAAGAAACACTAGATAATGCCCCCCCCCCTCCTTCTGTATATTTTTTTTCTATATACACCCACTGTGCATGTCTGCATTCTGCACTCCCACCCTCCCATGCCCACCACCATCTTTCCATCAGAGACAATAGCAAAACATTTAATTGATGTTACTGAATGAATACGCATCAAGAGAGAGGGATAGAGAGAGAAAGAGAGAAAGAGAGGAATAGAGAGAGAGAGTGAGGGATAGAGAGAGAGAGAAAGAGAGTGAGTGAGAGAGCATGGTGGTTAGTGGTGGTGGTTATGGAGGCGGTGATTAGTTGGCATCGGTAAAGGCTCTGTTTAGAACCTTTTTTTTCTTTTAAATGTGTCCTCTGTCTCTCTCCTCCATCATTGCTGCAGCTGTGTACACTGACTATGTTTTGCTCCGCTTTGATTTCCAGCGTTTGATGCATTCGCAGGTAAAAGACGCCTACTAATTGACGTTAATCCCCCCAATCAAGCTGCCATCTGCTCTCGACTGAGTGATTTCCCCTTATGCAATTGTGCTGTAAACAGAGAGGAGAGATGGGACTGTACGTCAACGGCTAAGTGTGTGTGTGTGAGTTTGTGTGTGTGTGTGTGTGTGTGTGTGTGTGTGTGTGTGTGTGTGTGTGTGTGTGTGTGCGAGGTGTGCGGCTGGGATGCAGCCACAATGGGCTAAAAAAAGCAAGATGTTCATCTTCTGCAGTGATTAGAGCTCTGATGTATCTCCGCAGATGATGAATATTTGTGAGAGAGAGGCCAGGGAAGTTCGGGAAAGAGATTCGGAACACTCAGAGGAGGAAGTTCTCCTCTCCCACTCCCAGTTATCCGATGGTTGCTATGGAGGGTATAAGAACAGAGAAATAAGCTTTCAAAATCTCTCACTCCTTTTTCTTTTTTTTCTTTTGCCTCTAAATCTCACAGTCACTCTGCCCTCTCTCATGCCCCTTTTCCTCCCTCTCTCTTTCTGGTCTCTCTCTCTCTCTCTCTCTCTCTCTCTCTCTCTCTCTCTCTCTCTCTCTCTCTCTCTCTCTCTCTCTCTTCGCTCTGCTCTAAATCCTTTAGCTGGTGGAGCTCTGTCAGAGATGACACAAACTGAAGGCTCCTTAATCATCCTAGAGGCCAGGGCTAAATGAGCCGGCAGCCTCTCATGACGTTCATAGACTTTCTCTCTCTCTCTCTCTCTCATTCTCTCTTCCTCCCTCCCTTTGCTCTTTCTCCCCTTGCCTCGGTATAAATCTCTCTCTCTCTCTCTCTCTCTCTCTCTCTCTCTCTCTCTCTGTCTCTCTGTCTGTCTGTCTCTCTCTCTCTCTCTCTCTCTCTCTCTCTCCCTCACTTTCTAGCTGGAGAGCCTAGGGAAGCAGATGCCTCGTGACCCCACCCCTGGTGCCCTTGCATTTCTGGGTGGCTTCACCAAGCTGTTAATGCCCACACTGCCACAAGCAGCGTGGCATCTGAATGGGGTTTGACCAAGTCACCCGCGGCATGTCAAGTGAGCCCATCTTTTGATTGATTAAAGCTTATAAAAGTTTGGTTTAGGTCTCAAACAAACTGAGTTGAGTCTGGGTTTGGGCTGCGGGGGAAAAGTCTTAGACTAAAAAACCTGTGGAGAGGCTTTCCATTCACTGACTGTATACTGACCAGTAGAGACATATAATAAAGGCATTAAACCAATATTAGGAGGATTATGCAAATGAGTGGCATTGTGACAACACCACTGAAGTCGGCATTTACACCACAAAAACCCAAACGCTAATGCATGCTAATCATGTTGAGCGTTAGCCTCGGATAATATACAAACACGAGAGAGGCCTAAATACGTGTGGACAAGAGTCAAAAAGGGCTTTGCCACGAGCACAAAAGGCCATTAATTTGGTCGCATTATCCAAACCTTTCTTTACAAATACATGACATTTTACAACACACACACACACACACACACACACACACACACACACACACACACACACACACACACACACACAAATGAAGAGTGAAAAAAAAACAAAAATTATGTGAAAAACTTGTTTGCCATTGTGTAAATTGCTGATGTGTGCATAAGGGTGCTATGGGAGTCCAACATTAGCGCCATCCATAAAAAGGTAAAGCTGAGGTGGTACTTCCCATGACAACAGAGGAACCATGGGCTTCCACAAGAGCTTTTGATCATCCTCTACAGTGCTGTCATAGAATCCATCCTCAGCTCATTCATCACAGTTTGGTTCGGAGCAGCCACACAACAGGACAAGCACAGACTACAACACCGAAGAAGAAAAGATCACTGGCGCCCTTCTGCCCTCCCTCCAGGACCTGTACACATAGGAGGACTAGGAAGCAGACAGGGGGAGGGAACATCATCATCAAAGACCCCACACATCCTGGACACAAACGCTTCAACCTCCTTCCCTCTAGCAAGCAGACCTCCCTACACATCTCTGTGCACCAAAACATCCAGATACAAGAACAGCTTCTTTCCCCACTGGCATCAATCTCCTGAACTGTGATAACTGTGGATAGGGAGGTTATCCCCTCTTGGGCATCCACCCACTTCTGTTGATGTGTCTGTTACTTAGGCAACCTTGACAGGTCAGTGTTGTGGGTGTATTGATTATGTGTATGTGCATTTTGTTATAGATGCTACGGGATGCTTGAATTCCCAATGCATGCTTACCACTTCCATGCATTTTACTCTCTTATTATTACTACCTCCGCCAAGGAGGTTATGTTTTCGGTCGCGTTGGTTTGTCTGTCTGTCTGTTTTTGTTTGTTTGTTTGTTTGTCTGTTTGTCAGCAGGATAACTCGAAAAGTACTGCACAGATTTGAATGAAATTTTCGGACTAAGTGTATATTGGGACAAGCAAGAGCTGATTCGATTTTGGTGGTGATCGGTGATCCAGGACATGATCTGGAATGTATTGCCTTGGCGGAGGGATGCGCTCTCTGAGCGCTTTTCTAGTTTTATCTGCTACTGCTACATAGCCTACTACTTGTATACTGATGTCTGCAGAAAGCTGTGTGATGTATGAAGTACATATAAAATAGCACAAGTGTAGTATAGGGTCTCCATTAACTTTCAGTCTGCATAGAGGACCTGCAGTCGATTAATTAATGAGGTGCTGGTCATGTTATAGAGCTTTTCTGCTGCTTGCATACAATGCTGCATAGGCCTACTGCATGGGCAGTAGTGCATGGGACTCAATAAACTGTAAGCCAGTCAAGTGGCACCTGTCCTGCAGCCAATGAATGGATGGTGAGAGGCAGTAGTGTGTGCTGCACTGTGGGGCACATGCAGTATGTAGCACAGCAGTATGCCATTTGGGAAACAGGAAGTATCTCTAGCTGCATGCCAACTACAACTACAGAACCAGCTTTTCTTTTTTCTTTTTAACAATATTTTTTGGGCTTTTTGCCTTTAATTGGATAGGACAGTATAGAGATGGACAGGAAACAAGTGGGAGAGAGAGATGGGGTGGGATCAGGAAATGACCTTGGGTCGGACTCGAACCCGGGTCCCTGGAGTAATGGTATGACGCTCTAGCCCACTGAGCCATGAGCCATAGGTTGTACATACACATCGGTGGTGTTTACCCAATCGCAACGCTTGAGGTTGTATTCAGACATCGGTGGTGTTTAGCCAATCACAATGCTATGTGGCCAGGGATTTGTTGGGCAGGCTTAGGGTTGTTTGAATCAGCTTATTCAGTGCTCTGATTGGTTTTAACCACAACCAAACAAATCATGGCTCTGGTTCTACAGCTATCCAGGGGCAGTTTGAAAGATTCCACCCCAAGGCTCTATCCATTGTTGCCATATATACATTTTATGTTATAGTGTGGCTTTTGACTTTGACTTTGACTTTGTCAGGCTACATATAAAGATCTGGTGAAAAAAGTCTATTCTCTGTTCTATATCAATGCTTTTTGAATGGTAACTACTGTAGGCTATAACAACTGTCAGCAACAACGGAATCAGTTGTTAGTAGCGATAGCCACTAGGTGTGCTGTTAAAAAGTCTCGGGAGTCCTTTGCCTCTTCCTCTCTTATTTTATAATTTCCGTATAACAGCACACCTGGTTGGCTGTTAGGCTTTACGTAGCATAAATGGAAATCGTCTTCACCTAAGGATTTTTATGTTCCCTTGAAATGAATGTAGACACATTCTTCATCCACAGTGTTAACAGCTGGAAGGTTATAGGCAAAATTTCCAGTGAGCACACACTGAGATGAGTTGTACTGTATATCTTATTTGTATACGATAAGACTCTTTTGGGATGAAACCATCTGTTAAATAAATGAATACTGTAAGTGCACTGCACAGGTGTGGCTTTAGGGCGGGCGGATGAGATAACTGTGTCTGTGAATTGGCAGTTGGAGTTGACACACAGTGGCCCCACCTGTCATGTCAGAGCATTTTGTCGAAGCAGGAGATTTGCCTCGAATTTACCTGTGGTGGTATGATAAAGAGAGGAGGGATCAATGACTTGTCATATTCTTGAGTTGGGGAATGTCAAAAGTCTTTGGGGGCAAGGCAGGGTGAGAGTGACGTGTTTGTGTGTGTGTGTGTGTGTGTGTGTGTGTGTGTGTGTGTATGTTTGTGTGTGTGTGTGTGTGTGTGTGTGTGTGTGTGTGTGTGTGTGTGTGTGTGTGTGTGTGTGTGTGTGTGTGTGTGTGTGTGTGCACCTGTGATCCCTCACATCAAAGAGGGGGATGGGGGGGAGGTGAAGGAACTGAGGACCTGTCAGAAGAAGGAAGGGAAAGATGACAGAAGTTCCACAGAGTGGAGAGTCTTTGGTGTTAAAGGTTTACATTGATCTGTTGGGATCTGTGGGTGTGCTCTGAAAGCAGTTCTCATATTTGTGTATGAGCATGTGTGTGTGTGTGTGTGTGTGTGTGTGTGTGTGTGTGGGCTTGGTAAGGGAGGAGGCTATTATTTACATCACTGCTACACACTGTTGTGTGATGGGACTCCACTCCCTATGGTGTGTGTGTGTGTGTGTGTGTGTGTGTGTGTGTGTATTCGCTTGCCTAAATGTGTATGTGTCTGTCTGTTTATCTGTGTTTCTTTACCTGTGTATTTGTGCGTATGTCTGTGTTTGCTTACGTGTGTGTGTGTGTGTGTGTGTGTGCCTCCGTCTGTATTTGAGGACTTTTTTTTATGAGTCATCACCGGTGTGGTTTGAGAGGGTACTGGAGCAGAAAAATAAACCTTTGAGCCCCTACAGTTTAAACCTTTTTCCCAAGCCGAACCAATAAGATTTCCCTTGAGGAGGCAGCGCCAGATACTCCCAAAACAACTGGCGAGGCCCCGCGTCTAGCTTTGCTTGGAGTCGCGGCGGCTCTCTGGGTAACCATAGACGCTCCAGACGGTTGGAGATGGCAGAGGAATTCCCTCCGGGAGCAATTACGCATCTGCACGCCCTTTTCTTTTGAAGTGATCTGGCCGCACGAGGCCAAGCACACATCTGTCTGCAGATCAGAATGTTGAGAGGCAAAACAGACAGCCGCTAGCTTACCGCTGATGAGTATAAGGAGAGACTCCCAACAGGGGGAACTTGAAGAGAGGAACTCACTGTCATCTCGGAGACCCTTACTTCCTCCCCAACGCATAAAAAACCACACACACACACACATCACCTCATTTGACAGAAGGCAGCTACTTCGCTTAAAATTTTTCCTTTTTTAAATGTCAAGCGCTTTTGTGAAGAAGCGCTGCTCTTGAATTGCTAAATCATCGGGATGTCAGGAGTCTCTCATTGTAACTTGACAGCCATAAATCCTCAGCACAATGGCATACAATTCCAAAAGAACTTTAAACTTCAGATGAGATCCCCTTTGGATTCTCAATGACACCCGAAAAGAATATGTTTTTTTTTTTTTTTTACACTTTTTTTCCCCCACACTTAAGTTCAATTTTCAACTGTAGTGTCTGTACTTTCTGGCCGTATTGTACCTTGTCATCACCTAAGGCAGTGGGCCGAGGCGCTACTTGCTCACTGGAACCTCTTTAGCATGTGAATAGACCAATCTGATAAATCACTGGGTAATTTATGGCCACAGAAGTTATTTCCTCACCACTCTGACCCATGCAGTGACTGCGGAGCTGAAAGCTTCATTTGACTATTTGGGGGGAAAAAAGAAAAAGAAGAAGAAGAAGAAAAGAAGGAAGGAGGAAAAAAAGCAGGGTAGCCATTGGGGATCATAGAACCAGGCTTATACTGTATGGGCTCATCTGTAGCAGAGAGACAATTCTGTGTGGACTTCATAAATTGCTAATAGGTCAGAGAGAAAAGACAATGGGAAGATCAAGAGGTGGTGAGTGTGTGTGTGTGTGTGTGTGTGTGTGTGTGTGTGTGTGTGGGAGGGGGGGGGTGTGCACAGAAGGGGGTATGGAAGTATATTCAGAAATGGGTTGACCGCTGAACCAAGGATGATTTTAATCCTCCTTTTCACTACACAGTCCCTTGAATGATTTCATTATACACTCAATTTAGCTTTTTCTTTGCGGCAATTTAACGCTTGACAAGTTAATTGAACACCTCAACACAATGAAAACATTTCAGCTGATTATTATCAGTGCGCATTTGTGTCACGGGCACATTGTGGAATGATAAGCACTTCCACTGCTAATTTCAGACTGAAATGTTGACATTTTATATTTCCACCAATTGACAGCTAGCGAATGCCTCTATCTTAAAATTAAGTACAAACATCGTGAATTGTTGTGTTAATGTATATTAAATGCTCTATATTTGTTGAAGATGTTGTTATCTGGTACTATGTAATGACAGATAAATGTAGGGTGAGCTGGGGAGCTTTTACTTTGACACTGACAACTGCGGGCTCAAAATGGAGAAGACTGTTTAAAATAAAGTAACCATGCCAACAGAGGCTCAGGATGTCACCAAGCTGAGACAATGACAGATCCCCATTTGAAGTCATGACAGAAGTGATAATGAAAGCCAACACGGGAGTTTGACAACCTCAAGAGAAATTTGCAGGAGAAAACGCACAAATTATTGATTTAGGGAGAAACTCATCTAATCTTTCAGCACACCTCACACATGACGTACGATAGACCAACAGACAGGCAGGCTGGGAAGGTGTGTGTGTGTGTGTGTGTGCACGTGTGTGCTCAAGCGTGTGTGTGGGTGTGTCTTTAACATGCCAGATTTTTTTTTCTTTTTTTGTTAGGGATGAGACTGACACAACAATGTACCACTAAGGGTGTTCCAGCTGTGGATTGAATGAACCATGTTATTCTGGGCCAGGAGCAACTGATGAAGTGAAACGATCCAATTCAGCAAAGTCACCTTGTCACCGCGGGCTGTAAAGACAGCAGAACAAATCATGAAGTTCCTCGGGGGCGTAAGGGGAGAGACATTTCGACTTTTCACACCGAGCCAGAGAGTGAGAGTGAGAGGGCTGAGGAAGAAACGTTCCTGATAAACATCTCCACTTGGCTGTCCTGCGTTTCAAGGTTATAGTCCACCTCATGGTCTTTGGCTAAGCACTGCAAGGGAGTTTGTTGTTTAGAAATCAACTCTTCTTCTCTTTTCTTTTCTTCCCTATTTTTTTTGTATCATTGCTCAATCTTGAACTTGTCTTGTCTTCAAGGGCCCCCCTTGTAAACTAGATGTTTTTATCTTATCCCTATAATAAGAATTGAAATTGAAATCTATTTTATTCTTCCCACCAACTGTCCCTGAAAGATTGGGCATTAAAGTGATATGCCAAAGTAGTGTTGAAAAAAGAATGATAACGTTTAGTACAACAAAAGAATGGTAGTAGCATTTGGTACACCATAGACCAATACAGATACAGCTAACTGGAAGATTTAAAGTGGGTTTCAGGGTCCCCTTCAGTAAGGGTTACCTGTCAGTTTACTTATTCAGTCAATGTTTGTTACCTCCGCCAAGGAGGCTATGTTTTCATTGGGATTTGTCTGTCTGAATGTTTGTCTGTTTGCAGCTTTACAGCAAAAGTTGTGCACAGATTCTTATGAGGTGCGTCTTTGCCCAAGGAAGAACTGTAGAACCTGATAATGTAATAATTACCCAATAATGTAATAACTCCTGATAATGTAATAAAAACTCCCTCATAAGTCCTTAAAACATGTAATAAAACCTGATAATGTAGTTAATCCTGATAATGTAATACGGTGCATTTCCCAATAATGTAAAAATCGGCATGCTGATCATGTAATAAAATGTTACATTACATTTCCTGTTCTGCCCTGCATATTATTCTGCATTTTTTCTAGCTAAAGTAAATTACATATGTTTTATGTTAAGCTCATTTAAGCTCAGTTGAAAGGTAAAAACCAGGTTGCAAATATGCATTTTCTATGAAAGAATTGTTATTTCATGAGTTTCTGACACAGGAAGTACAAAGGTAAAGGAAGTAATCTTTAATTCAATACATAACAGGAAGTTCAGGTCGAAATGATAAACAAGCATGGTCGCTAATGAATGTACACTGAGAGTTGTAATGTGCTGCAAGTTGCGAGTCCTTCAGAAAGCAATGACTGTAAGTGTCTTACTTAGCTTAATGATATTGAATGTCATATGAACATGTTTAGTAATGTTTGGATACGTTTCAGTAACTTTACAAGTTTAGCCCGTGGTAACCTTTATTGAATGTTAGTTACGCTGACGTGCGTTAGCATTACGAAGTACATTAGCATTTTATGCTAGGTTACGTTTACATGATGAGATAGTAACGTGATGCTATCTTTTTCTGTGTTTCCTTGTAGTTTCACTCCATTTCATGTTGCTAACTGAATAAAGGAGCAAGGCGCTCATTTTCCTGGCTCTTGAATAAGGAGTTTGGCTGACTGTTTAATCTATGTTACGCTCCCGGAGCTCACACCTAGAGAGGGCAGTACAGTGAAAAGTCAGACTGTCAGGAGGAACACGCATTGCTGTTATGGAGACCCAAGCAACAGACAGAGAAGAAAGAGCTCCTTCAGTAGCCAATTCCAAGCACTCCAAGTCTTCGTCCTCATCCTCAAGGTGTTCAGTCGCCGATGCCGCTGCTAAGGCCAGAGCAGTTGCCGAAGCTGCGCGCGCGCGGGCTACTTTCGCACAGAAGGAGGTGGAGCTGAAGAAGCAGAGGGCTAGGTTGGATTTGGAAAAGGCTACACTTGAAGCGAACCTACATGCGCTCGAACTTGAAAAGGCAGCAGCTGCTGCTAATGCGGAGGCTGAAGTTTTAGAGGCGGCGGCGGGAAAGGAATATGAGGACATGTTCAGTCTACTAAGCGCTGTCACACCACGCGAGCGCCAACGACGGACGGAAGCGTATGTGGAACAACAGGCTCAGGTCGACTTCAACTCCCAGGCTCCCCCTCCAAACACATCACAGCCCCCTGAAATAAAAGAGTCACCACCATCAAGGCAGGAAGGCCCCATGTTAAACCCCACAGTCCCCAATGACACTCAATCTGTGTGTTCAGCCATACAACAGAGTGAGTACTTACCAGCATCAGAACAGCATCTACAGCTTCCACAGCTCTCCCGCTCACACCCAGCTCACTCGCCATATAAAGGTAATCAGCCACAGGGCTATCCCCCATGCAACGGTCCAAGCCACCCGAACCATTCACCTAGGAATGTCATACAGAATCCTCACATTGCCCAGGGCTCAGACATGATTGACTTTGCCAAGTATCTAGCCCGTAGAGAGTTAGTCACTACGGGGCTAACAAAATTTGATGACAGGCCTGAAAGCTTTAGAGCATGGCAGTCCTCCTTCTTTAATGCTATTCAGGGTCTGGGGTTAACAGCTAGTGAAGAGCTAGACCTACTCGTCAAATGGCTGGGGAAGGAGTCCTCTGAACATGTAAAGAGAATGCGAGCAGTGTACGTCACTGATCCACGGACTGCACTTCATCTGTCGTGGTCAAGACTTCAAGAGTGCTACGCCACACCCGAAGTGATAGAGTGCTCTTTTCAAGCGCCTAGACAGTTTCCCTCGTCTGACTTCAAAGGAAAATGTCAAGCTCAGAGAGTTAGGTGACCTGCTCATGGAGCTACTCTCAGCGAAAGCAGACGGCTATTTGCCAGGACTTAGCTACCTCGACACGCCACGGGGAATTAATCCCATCGTTGAAAAGCTGCCGCCAAACCTGCAAGAAAAATGGCTGTCTTTCGGTTCAAGATACAAAGAACAGCACAGAGTTTGTTTCCCCCTTTTGAATTCTTTGTTGACTTTGTCCGCTCTCAAGCGAAGGCCAGAAATGACCCCAGCTTCATCCTGAACGCCGGCCAGAGTCATCAGCGCAATGAGAGGCCTGCTGCAAAACCTGAGGGTGTGAGAACTGCCATATCTGTCCACAAAACCGACGTTTCAGCAACAGCAGATTCCAGTTCACCTCAAAGCGCAGAAAAGGTCGATCCTGAAAGGTACTGTCCAGTTCATGACAAGCCACACCCTTTAGACAAATGCAGAGGTTTTAAAATGAAGCCATTCTTAGAACGCAAAAGACTGATTAGGGAACACAAGAGATGTTTCAAGTGCTGCTCTCCTTCTCATCTGGCTAAAGACTGCCCCATAAAGGTGAAGTGCAATGATTGCCAGAGTGATGAACATTACACTGCCATGCATCCTGACACACCCTCACTCAACCCGCACCCTCTGTCACACAGCCACAAACGCAGCAGCAGAATGGTGCTCCTCCTCAGATAGAGTCAAAGTGCACCAAAGTCTGCGGAGACGGTCTCCCTGCTCGGTCATGTGCGAAGATATGCTTGGTGCAGGTTTTCCCAAAAGGCAACAGAGAACACGCCATCAAGATGTACGCTATCCTGGACGACCAGAGCAACCGCTCGCTGGCCCGGTCAGAGTTTTTCCAGCTCTTCGGCGTCCATAGCAGCCCCTCACCGTATGTCATGAAGACGTGTGCGGGCACTTCTGAAATGCTAGGAAGAAAAGCAGTAGGGTTCCAGATAGAATCCATGGATGGTAAGGTGTGTTTAGATTTACCTCCACTCATAGAATGTAATGAGATGACAAGCAATAGGGAGGAAATCCCAACACCAGGGGTCGCTCTTGCTCACGCCCATTTAAGACCTGTGGCCCCTCAAATTCCAGAACTTGATCCTGAAGCACAGATACTGATTTTGCTGGGTAGGGACATTATCCGCGTGCACAAAGTGAGGCAGCAGATTAATGGACCTAATAACTCACCCTTTGCACAGTGCTTAGACCTTGGGTGGGTTATAGTTGGGGAAGTTTGCATTGACAGCACTCACAAGCCTACAGTAGCTGTTTACAAGACAAATGTCCTGCAGAACGGACGCCCCTCTTTCCTGACCCCATGCCAGAATCACATCCTCATAAAAGAGAAGGCAAGCTATGGCGGGGAGCATAGACATGGTCTCTCTAGCCACCCAACGACCAGTGGGTCAGCTAAAGACAAGCTTGGACTCAATGTGTTCATGAAAACAGAAAATGACAATAAAGTTGCGCTGTCTTTCGAGGATGAGACATTTCTGAAAACAATGCATAAAGAGTTTGAAAAAGACGAACAAAACAGCTGGATCGCTCCACTGCCATTTAGGTCACCCAGGCCACGCCTCCCAAATAACCATGCACAGGCCCTCTCTCGCCTCCACTCCCTGCAACGCACACTGAACAAAAACCCTGAAATCAAAGAACAGTTTCTGACATTTATGGATGGACTCTTTAAAAATGGACATGCAGAAGAAGCACCACCTCTTAAAGAGAACACAGAGTGTTGGTACTTACCCTTCTTCGGGGTGTTCCACCCTCAAAAGCCAGGCCAGATTAGGGTTGTATTCGACTCGAGTGCGCCAGAGGCAGGCATCTCGCTGAACAGTGTGCTGCTCTCTGGCCCTGATTTGAATAACTCCCTGCTCGGAGTCCTGCTCAGGTTCAGAAAAGAAATCATCGCGCTGACGGCAGACATCCAGCAAATGTTCTATGGATTCTTAGTGAGAGAAGACCATAGGAACTACTTGAGATTTCTCTGGCACAAGGACAACGACCCAGCAAAGGAGGTAACAGAGTTCCGCATGCGTGTGCACGTATTTGGAAATAGCCCTTCGCCAGCAGTGGCCATATATGGCCTTCGGAGAGCCGCTCATGAGGGCGAACAGAAGTATGGAGCAGACTCACGGCGCTTCGTTGAGAGGCATTTTTATGTGGATGATGGGCTCCTCTCCCTCCCAACTGAAGCTGAGGCCATTGATTTGCTCAAACGCACACAAGCATCACTTGCTGAATCCAATCTCAAGCTGCATAAGATAGCCTCAAACAGTGTTGAGGTTATGCAAGCCTTCCCGTCTGAAGATCTGGCTGCAGGCTTAAGAGACTTAGGCCTTGACCATGAAGCCTTGCCTGTGCAAAGAAGCCTTGGTTTGTGTTGGGATATTGATTCTGATACTTTCACCTTCAGAGTAGCGGTCAGTGACAAGCCATTCACACGTCGCGGAGTGCTGTCCACAGTAAACAGCCTCTTCGACCCGCTGGGCTTCGTAGCACCGGTGACCATCAGAGGACGAGCGCTGCTGAGAGAACTTTCCACAGAGGTTTGTGACTGGGATGCTGACCTGCCTGTGGAAAAGCTGAATAAATGGGAGACATGGAAGAGGTCACTACAAGATCTGACCAGCCTTAATGTTCCTCGCGCATTCATACAACAGTCGCTGTCCAGTGCTACATACACCGAGCTGTGCCTCTTTTCAGACGCTTCTAATTGGGCCATAGGAGCAGTGGCCTACCTGAAAGTAATCACAACAGCAGGTCAGTGCAGAGTGGGTTTTGTGTTGGGGAAAGCAAAGTTAGCCCCTCAACCAGAGCCAACCATTCCCCGCCTTGAGCTATGTGGAGCTGTGCTGGCCACAGAAATGGCTGAACTCATTCTGGAGGAGCTGGATCACAAGCCAGATGCAGTGAAGTTTTACTGTGATAGCAAAGTGGTCTTGGGGTATATACACAATGACACTAAACGGTTCTTTGTTTATGTACAGAACCGTGTTCACCGCATTAGGCAAACGACCTCTCCCCAGCAATGGCACTACGTGCCTACTGAACAGAATCCGGCTGACCTGGCCACTAGGTCTGTGCCTGCGTCACAGCTCAACAGCACCATGTGGTTTACAGGTCCAGAGTTCCTGCATAAGCCGCTGCAATCCACAACAGAGGAGACGTTTCCGTTGGTGGATCCTGAAATGGATACTGATGTGAGGCCGCAGCTGTTCACCCGCGCCACTCATGTAAGCGAAGGTAAACTTACAGAGCGCTTCAAGCACTTTTCCACATGGGGGTCTTTGCTGCGAGCCATCGCCTTCTTAATTCATCAAGCTTCATCATTCAGGCCAGGCCTGTCAGGTGCGTGCAAAGGATGGCACCTGTGTAAAAAACATTGCACTCCAGAGGAGCTGGCTGCTGCAAAAAATCATACTCACGTCCGTCCAGAGGGAAGCATATCCGGAAGAGTATACAGCACTGCTAGAGAACCGGCCAGTGTCCAAGTCTAGTGCGATCCTGAATCTTGACCCTTTCCTGTGTGACGGCGTCCTGAGAGTCGGGGGTCGTTTGAGACACGCTGCTGTTGACCCTGAGGTGAGAAATCCAGTCATTCTCCCCAAACAGAGTCATGTCACAACGCTCATGGTAACCCATTACCACACAAAAGTGCAACACCAGGGCCGACACCTCACTGAGGGGGCAGTGAGGGCAGCTGGCCTGTGGGTTGTTGCTGGTAAGAGGCTGATAGGCTCCATCATCCACCACTGCGTCACCTGCCGAAAGCTCAGAGGCAAGCTTGAGGTCCAAAAGATGGCTGACCTCCCCCAGAACGCCTGAATGCATCCCCGCCATTTTCATATGTGGGCTTAGATGTTTTTGGGCCCTGGAATGTGGTCACCAGACGCACCAGAGGGGCGCAGCTCATAGTAAGCGGTGGGCTATACTCTTTACATGCATGAACACTAGGGCTGTGCATATAGAGCTTATAGAATCCATGGACTCAGCCAGCTGCATCAATGCCTTGAGGCGGTTCTTCGCGGTAAGGGGGCCTGCGAAGCAACTGAGATCCGATAGGGGCACAAACTTCATTGGGGCAAGTTCTGAACTGGGCATGAGACCGGATGACCCAAGTCAGGCCAACACACTGAAGTACCTGCATGAGAACGGGTGTACATGGGAGTTCAACCCGCCGCATGCATCCCATATGGGGGGCGTATGGGAGCGCATGATCGGCGTGACCCGCAGAATACTTGACTCCATGCTGCTGCAAGCTAAACATGCCAACCTGACCCATGAGGTACTGTCTACTTTGATGGCGGAGGTGTCTGCTATAGTAAACGCAAGACCACTAGTCCCGGTGTCTTCGGATCCCTCCTCACCAATGCTACTGACACCTGCAATGCTTTTAACCCAAAAACCTGGACTGTCTGCTCCACCTGGCAGTTTCAATGAGAGAGATCTTTTCAAGTGTCAGTGGAGACAAGTGCAGGCACTTGCCAATGAGTTTTGGACACGGTGGAGAAAAGAATATCTCCACAGCCTTCAGCCCAGGCGCAAATGGCGCTCTGAGCATCGAGACCTGCAGACCGGAGATGTTGTGCTACTCAAAGACTGTCAGTCTCCTCGCAATGAGTGGCCTATGGGTCTGGTCACTGCCACCATCCCTAGCGATGATGGAAAGGTCAGGAAGATTGAAATCAAGACCGCTTCACAGGACAAAACAAAGACATTCTTGAGGCCTATTTCTGAGGTTGTTTTGCTCTTGCCTAAAGAAGGTCAGGGGTCAAGTGTGGACATTTAAGAGTTAAAGTGGCATTAATGCCAGACGGGGAGTGTTCTGCCCTGCATATTATTCTGCATTTTTTCTAGCTAAAGTAAATTACATATGTTTTATGTTAAGCTCATTTAAGCTCAGTTAAAAGGTAAAAACCAGGTTGCAAATATGCATTTTCTATGAAAGAATTGTTATTTCATGAGTTTCTGACACAGGAAGTACAAAGGTAAAGGAAGTAATCTTTAATTCAATACATAACAGGAAGTTCAGGTCGAAATGATAAACAAGCATGGTCGCTAATGAATGTACACTGAGAGTTGTAATGTGCTGCAAGTTGCGAGTCCTTCAGAAAGCAATGACTGTAAGTGTCTTACTTAGCTTAATGATATTGAATGTCATATGAACATGTTTAGTAATGTTTGGATACGTTTCAGTAACTTTACAAGTTTAGCCCGTGGTAACCTTTATTGAATGTTAGTTAACGCTGACGTGCGTTAGCATTACGAAGTACATTAGCATTTTATGCTAGGTTACGTTTACATGATGAGATAGTAACGTGATGCTATCTTTTTCTGTGTTTCCTTGTAGTTTCACTCCATTTCATGTTGCTAACTGAATAAAGGAGCAAGGCGCTCATTTTCCTGGCTCTTGAATAAGGAGTTTGGCTGACTGTTTAATCTATGTTACGCTCCCGGAGCTCACACCTAGAGAGGGCAGTACATTTCCAGTATTCCGATTTTTACATTATTAGGAAATGCTCCGTATTACATTATTGGGATTTTATCACATTATCAGGTTTTATTACATGTTTTAGGGACTTATGAGGGACTTATGAGGGAGTTTTTATTACATTATCGGGAGTTATTACATTATTGGGTAATCATTACATTATCAGGTTCTACAAGAACCCATAAAATGTTGGTAATGATCCGGATAAGGATGGACTCCTGAGAATTTTATAAAGGATTGATTAGGCTACTATTGTTGATAGACATCACCTCCATCAGCAAACACCAGAACTGTAGGGGGATCTGGAATTTACATTGTCAGTGACCATATAGGTTTGGCAGAGGTCTGCACTCTCTAAATGCTTTTCTACTTTATTATGTGATTGTTTATACAGTATAGTGTATTACAATGCAAGCGTATTGATTGCATCTTCATTGATGTTAGGATGTGTTTTAAGAGGCATTTCTTTTCTTTAGGTACTGACCTGAAAATTCTTCATATTGATTCTTTGAGTTTGGATAATTATATATTGTGGGAAAAGGCCAAAGGCCACATTGTAAATACTTTGCAAGAGTTTCAAATCAATATTTATTGTCACAAGATTGATTTCTTTGATAACTCACATCCTGATTACCTGGGTAATGGATGTCTAATTGATTTTTAGAGGTAAATACGTATATTCAAATAGGTCAATTATGTACCTGATTTAAGGGACTATGATTGCCCATATTTACAGGCTAAGGCTTATTATATCAATGATTGTGGTCTCTCATTACTGATCATTAAAATGAATAGGAATATAATGAACTACAGATTTTTCTCACTGACTATAATGAAGATGACCACAATTTAAAGGTCATTAATAATTGTGCTTTAGCCACCTCAACAGTGACAGAGGACTTCAACCAAAAGCCCCAAACCGATTAAAAGAAATCTTGTCCAGGGCATGTTGCTATCACACCTTATGGCTTTAAGGTTTATAAATGAAAGCCCTTATGACCCCCTGAGGCATGAACCAAAGTGGCCTTGTGATAACACCAGAGCTTGGTTTGGGCTCCTGTGACAGCCTGCTGAACTCTCAGCTCAATTCCACCCGAGCAGAAGGCCAACAGGGAGACAGGGAGGGGAGGGGAGGAGAGGAGAGGAGGAACAAGAAAAAAAAAGATAGGAAAAAAAAGAAAAAGAAAAGAAATGAGTCTGCAACGATTTTGCCTCAAGGCCCATGGAGTGACTCCAAAAATGTCAGCACCTCTCTTTCTCTCTACCTGCGCTCTGTGCCATTGGCTTCCCATTTCTCTCTCTCTCTCTCTCTCTCTCTCTCTCTCTCTCTCTCTCTCTCTTTTTTTCTCTCTTTCTTTCCTACCGTCTTTCTCAGCAGAGGTGGAGGTCACCAGGCCCCGCAGGACATGGCACATGCCAACAAATGGAGAGAGCAAGCAAGATGGCAGAAGGCAGAAGAGAAGAGAGGAGGAAAGGAGAGAAGAGAAGAGAAGAGAGGCGATGAGGAGGGGGGTGGGGGGTTTTGGTGGGCAACAAGACGAGAGGGTACTGTAGGTCCCTGCCAAGGCTGGGGATTCGCCCCTAGGGTGCTGGCCTCATTGCAGGGCAAGGCTGGTGAGACCCTCCAGGGAAGGGGGGTGATTGGTGTGCACGTGTGTGTGGTGTGTGTGTGTGTGTGTGTGTGTGTGTGTGTGTGTGTGTGTGTGTGTGTGTGTGTGTGTGTGTGTGTGTGTGTGTGTGGAGCAGCTGTGAAAGCCCTGGACTGAGTAGGCCAAGGCTGCAAACTGGCACATTGTATGAATGGGGTCAGAGGGTCTCCTGGGGTGGGGCGGAGAGAGTTGATGGCCCAGCATCAGCATCAGCACCAGTATCAGCATCAGCAGAGAGAACTGGGTTAGATACAGTAGCCACATACAGTATTGCCAAGCTTGATTCATTGTGTTCAGGGTCTGCTGAGGTGAAGAGGAGACTTTGAAGGTCACAGGTAAGCCTTCCCTTCTAACCTTCGCCACCCTACCCCCGCAAACACACACACACACACACACACACACACACACACACACACACACACACTGCCTCACTCACACACACAGATACACACACACTCCCTCACTCACACACACACACAGATACACACACACACACACACACACACACGTCAACCACTGGTGTGGAAGACAATATCCTATGTTCCTGTGATTTGCACCTTGTTCTGGTAGTTTGTCATGGTGACAGCCATAGCTCCTGGTATCCCACTGTTTGCTGTGCTGGTGGCATAGTAGACTAGACTAGAGACAGTGTTTTTCCAGGAGATGACAGAGACTACTGATGCTTCATCTGGCTGATTGTGGTTGGAGAGTAAATATGGTCAAGTTATTGTTATAGTCGAGTTATTTCCACAACCTGAGACATCCGTATGTACTGTATGTGTGTATATGTAACGGAATACAGTGGTGGGTTTGTTTAACTGACCGATTAGAATGAGAAACCACTTCATTCATGACCTCCGCCAAGGAGGTTATGTTTTCGGTTGTGTTGGTTTGTCTGTTTGTCTGTCTGTCTGTCAGCAGGTTAACTCGAAAAGTACTGCATGGATATGGATGAAATTTTCGGACAATGTGTATATTGGGACAAGCAAGAACTGATTCGTGGCGACCAGTGATCCAGAACATGATCTAGGGTGCGTTTCCCGTACAACGATGGATGTTAGCATTCTACCATCAAAGTACGATGTTCGTGGGAACTACGTAGGTGCTCAGCTATGGGTGTTTCCTAAAGAACGCCTACCAACATGGTAGACTACTATGTAAGTTTCTACCATGTTGGTATGTACCACCATAGTTCCTACGGCTACGACCATGTTTGCAGATGTTTTCGGAAGTGTTCGGAGACAATTCGGGCGCATTCGCGGTAGGAAGCATGCCAGTCCCGTTTATACATTTATGTTGATATAGTCAGTTAATAACGGCGGTTACATGAACCTGTGATCAATATAAGATTCAATTAAGTCATATGCCAAAATTGGTCTAGTTTATCTTCACCTTCGAGTGAAAATACAAGAAATAATAACGACAGGAAATTATATTGGCAAGTAGTCTAATTAGATGTGAGCAACCTTCCTTTACGTGCAGCAGGTGGCCTAGTGGGTTAAGCGCATAGCTTTGACTCACATTCATTAGAACAGTCGAAGGTTCAATGCCAGGTGATTGTTACAGAATATCTTCTTACTCTGTGTCTAAATTATTATATTTAAAACAATACAAGACAAATAAACTGAAATTATTATCCATTTGCTTGGGCATATTTTACGCATTAGTGCCTATAACAATTCGCCTGTCCTCGCTTGTTCCATGCAATATTATCTTTGCATTTGAACGTCTACCGATTGATAACACTCACATTAACAACAAAACCATCTAATTTCCTAATTGAATAGGCCTGCCATTACACCTGTTATCACCAATAATCACCACCTGGAAACTTTCTCCAAATGAAAATTCTTCCTAAATAATAAAGGAGAGGACAACAGAAACAAATCCCACACACGTTGACAGGTGGTTTTGAACTCGCAGGAATCACCATTATACGCCTCAAAGGCGCATTGGCTTATCCATTTACGCCACCAGTCATCTCAATACACTCTTTATCTCTTGCCTAATTTAAATCATGAAAATACTCAAGGAGACTAACGTGGCCTATAATATTAATAATTAACAGGAAATCACATTGTCAGTACAGTGTTTCCCACAGATTAGGTAGCAATTTGTGGTGTTCCACTGTGCGATGAGGGTGGTGACCAGGGGGAGGGGCGTCGCCCGGCCGATCGATCGACAATGGGGTCGCCCCAGGGTGGGTAGTGGGTAGATGGCCAGGGGGAGGGGGCGTTGCCCGATGGGGCACAAATTTAAGTTGGCAACAGCTTTACTTTACTTTATTTACTGAACAAATAAATCAATTAGGTAAAGTTTAAAGGCTACAATCACAGTGCAATTAAGTACCCTATTATTTCATCAATTAATCAAGTAATGGGATAAAAGTTTTTTTAGGTTTTAAACAGCAATAAAATGCCTGTTAAAATGACCAAGCCGTTTACTATTATTATTCTATTCTTAATAAAAAAATGTTTTTATCCCAACTGTTCAATGTAAAAAAGAAACCTTCTCCCCAAGGCTATTTGCTTCTAAAGTCATTAAGTGTCATCTGACATGGTACCAAATAGGCTACTTGCAGTACAGCCACACTGAATTAAAACAGGTCACATGAATTAAATCCAACTTGACGAATAAATGTTATTTGCCATTCGTTTAAGGTTTACAAAAAGTATGAGGACTGTAGGCTTATCTCCTGCACCAAATCAATAAGGAACATACATGCATGATGAGGAGACCGGCAGGGAGGGAGCAGTGTCTGTATGCGCAACAGAAGGGAAAGAGGAAGAGAGCGCGTGTGCTTTCCAATTCTAATATGGTTAATCATTACAAGCATAGGCAAGAAATTATTGCAAATACCGTAAGTAGCGCTTGTGTTTATTGATCGTAAATCAACTAGCGTATACAGCTAACTTTGACGCTTTGGTGACTTTAGTGAACTGTTATTAACGTGCAGATTTTTTTTTCTGTAAAGATGGGCATTGACAACTTTGGTAAGCCACGTCCACAGGCTACACATATTCTCTTAAATTAAATTAAACGTTAAAACACAGCGCCAGGTGTTCTACCCATGATCATGGTATGAATTCCAGTTGTTGTTTAATTAGCCTCTTCCTTTAAACTAATAATGTTAGCGCAGCAAAAGGTAACATTGCCGATGGAGCAGTGTAACTTTCAGATGCCGCTATATGGCCTCATCGCGCAGTGATAATGATGCGACCGGCCTTTTATGTAGGTCTATGCGTTAAAAAATCCGGGAGACGCAAGGCGGCGGGCATTTTTTGACAAGGTGTTTTTAGCTTTGAAGCGCTGTGGGGAAACCCTGGTGCATGTGCGTGAATGAGAAGAAGGGGGCATTATGAAAGAATGGGACGATACAGGTGTGAGGGGAGTGGAATGATACGCAACTGACTTTTTTTTTTTTTTTTTTGAGTCTTATTATGTGGCGATAGGATTCCATTCTGTGGCGGCCCGCCACACAATGGTCTATGTATGGGAAACACTGCAGTATATAACCAAGTCTTACTCATCATTGAAGTGTTTTTAATCAACAATTTCGTTGTCTCCAAATTTACCCAACTATGGTATGTTCAACGCCCTCTGTTGACTACAGTGTTGTAGTAAGATACTAACTTGTTACGGGAGGTGAAGAGCTCTCGTAGGTAGCCTACAGATCAAGTTACGATGTTGTTTACGATATAGCGCAGGAACCATGATTTCGAGAAACAAGGACATAGTAGCTACGTACATCGTAAGATGGAGGTTTCACCTCCATAGTATGGACGAGCATTTTGGGGAACACCTCTCTCGTAGTTTCATGGTTCCCACGATGTTGGTAAGTCCCAGTTAGCCCGTAAATAGCTCGTAAATGTTTGGGAGACGCACCCCTGGAATGTATATTGTGT
>JAODXP020000017.1:12185846-12198346 GCA_027497455.2 Sardinella longiceps
CATAGATATCATATAAGTATTACTAGATGAATTAGGGCGGAGTTTAGAGCGTCCGCGTAGGTCCGCCATCTTTGTCCAGTAATCTTACCCGAGATGACCATTCTGATGCTACTGGGAGTCAACGGCAGAGACGACAGTAAGCTCGGCAAGGTAAGTGATTTGCTTAAATAATAATACTTTTATTGTGCAGTAGTATAAACGGTTTGGTTCCTTATAAACGTTATTAACGTGGTTACGTATCTGGATGCTTGAATATGTTGAAATCACACTTTGGCATCCAAGATTTTAAAAAAGACAAACACTTTGCTAATGGTGCAGTTTATTGTCTGACTAGCTAACGTTAGGTATCGAGAACCTCCTGAGGTCAGATAAGATAATACTTTTATTTCGCTGATATCTTGAGGGATTTACATGTTTGTTTTCTTAAACGTATTGACGTGATTATAACATGATGAAAATGTAGACTCTTGAAGGCGAAGAAAAAGATCTAGCCTATCGATAGTGTCGTTTAGCCTACTTTGACTGCTAACGTTAGCTATGAAATCAGGTGAGGGATCTGTCTTTATTATTGATAATATTTTAATCCTGATGGATTTCCTAACGGCTTGTTTTGTTACAAACGTTATTTACGCAGTTGTATTTCTGGATGCTGGAATATGTTGAAATCACGCTTTAGCATCGTAGATTAAAAGAGGACTGACACTTTGCTAATGGCGCAGCTTATTCTGACTAGCTAACTTCAGGCTACCTCCTGAGGTGAGAGGGGTGAGATAATACTTTCATTTCGCTGACATCTTGAGGGATTTACATGTTTTCTTAAACGTTATTGACATGGTTATAATTGTGGATGCTTGAACATGATGCAAACGTAGCTCTTCTCGTCGAAGAAAAAGATCTAGCATATCGTTACTTCGCCTGATAGTGTCGTTTAGCCTACTTTGACTGCTAGCTAGTTATGAAATCAGGTGAGAGATCTGCAATTAGTATTGGGAATACTTTAATCTTGATGGATTTCCAAGCGGCTTGTTTTGTTACAAACGTTATTAACGCGGTTATATTTCTGGATGCTGGAATATGTTGAAATCAGGCTTTGGCATCGTAGATTAAAAGAAGACTGACACTTTGCTAACGGTGCAGTTTATTATATCTGACTGGCTAACGATAGGTTGCCTCCTGAGGTGAGAGGGATGGGATAATACTTTTATTTCGCTGACATCTAGAAAGGTTACCAATAGGTTACCTCCTGAGGTGAGAGGGGTGGGATAATACTTTTATTTCGCTGACATCTTGAGGGATTTACATGTTTGTTTTCTTAAACGTTATTGACATGGTTATAATTGTGTATGCTTGAACATGATGTGTAAGTTAGCTCTTCTCGTCAAAGAAAAACCTCTAGCCTATCGTTGCTTCGCCTGATAATGTTGTTTTAGGGTGACCAGACGTCCCCTATTTTCGGGGACAGACCCCGATTTTGATGGCCTGTCCCCGCCTGAACCCGTCACCGAAAATGTCCCCGATTTTGGCCGAGTAGCCTACCGATTGCCTGCCACCCCGGTGGCACAGGTCCGGGGGAAAACATCAACACCCAGCCAGTTCCAGCTGATTGATTTAATTCATGCCTCATAAAATTGCCACCTGTCCCTTTTTTGACTGGATCTGCCTTCTTTTTGGTTGTCTGCCCAGGAAAACTTACACACTCTCCCTCGACATCAACATTTTAAATTGACTATTCTCCTCGCCAATCTATTTTGCGCATTTACGCACTTGACGGACCCGCAACAATTGCATTTAAACGTCTTTGCCGGTTTAGCAAACGCAGGTCTTGTATTTCATTTCAGCGCGATCTTTCTCAAACAGTTCAGGGGTCAACGTTATGTTCAGTAAATAGGTAGGATCTAAGTTTTCTTTCTCTCACCCCAACATTTTTTTTCTTAAAAGGGCAGCAGCATTAAAAAAATCCTTTGATCTATTTGTTATTCTGTTGATATTATACCAAATATGGTAGGTGTATGACTTAATGATGGCAGGAGTAGATAGGCTACATTATGGATGTTTGAATATGTTGAAATCATGCTCTGGCATCAAAGATTGAAAAAAGACTAACGCTATTGGTGCAGTTTATTGTTTCTGATTAGCTAACGGAGTGATTTACATGTTTGTTATTGACGTGGTCATTTGTGGATGCTTGAACATGTAGCCTACATACAGAACATACTGGCTAACGTCATTTACTTTTGGCCAATGGAGAATTAATATAATGCACACATACAGTAGATATATAGAATAGCCATACTATATCTCACACACACAAAAAATATACTTGATTTCTTTTTTTTATAATTTTTACAGGTGAGATGCCAGACTTTTGTGCAGCCTATGGCTGTATTGTCTTGAGACAAGAGCCCAAGGGATCACCTTTCACCTGTAGGATTCTATCTATCTATCTATCTATCTATCTATCTATCTATCTATGGATAATCATTAGGCTAGAACAACATGCTGGTTCTTCTGGAGGAACTGAAAGAAAAAAATCTCATCATGACTGCTATTCAGGTAAACTATATTGTTCCAAGGAATAATTTGTGTATTTTATGTTTTTTGTTGTCCTCCTAGTTACTGTTAAATGAATTATCCTGAGTGAACCAACTGTAGACCTGTCTCACATTTGCAAGTGCTGTCAAAAGGTGTTCCAACCATAGCATGGGGCTATGTGTTGATTGACTTGGTTAATTCCTTTAATACAGTCGTAGACATACTGAATGGCTCAGTTTACTACTGAATTTCAGATGTTCCTGTTCACCTGCTGTCGAGACAGGGTGCAGAGTGTACCCAGGCCCAGAGAGATTTTGTGCTTACTCTACATCTGCTATAACTACTTGAGAGAGACTCTACATATTCATCTTCCACATCCCAGTTCATTGCAAAGGTATTCTACTACACATAACATTTTACACAGAATTAAGATAAGATAGTACTTTATTAATGCCTAAGGATACACATTCACATGATGAAGTATGTAAATAAGCATTATTGTCTTGTCATGGTTGTCAAGTGATGCACTGTACATCCCGACTGGCACAGAAAACATACAAGAGGTTGAAAGTAAGACAAGTATGGTGCCATTCTCAGTGGAAGTGCAAAGTAATTTGTCTGTGCAGACTATCAAATGCAGGGTAGAGTGGGCTAATGTAGTCAGTAGAGGAGTCCAGTTCAACCTATAATGTGTGTGTGTGCATATGGAGAGGGCATAGGACAGATAGGATTGGCTTAGCACCAATAGCGAATACATGTATGTATGCAGGGGTTTACATAACATCACAAATTTCTACTTTGTAATTATACAAGGTGGCTGACTTCTCTTGATGCCAGACCTGGCCTCAATAAAATGATGCTGGACATGCTGGAGAGACGATGCCAAGATGACAGAGACAAATATCCTCTTCAACTCCCATCAGACCATCAGGTTGAGACGGAGTCCCTACCAGTCATCAACACCACTACGAGCCTGTCCACTGTAGACCTGACATCTACAATAGGAGGAGAAGACCTTCCCTCTCCTTTTTCTGACCTTCCTACACTGGTTCAGGACCACAACTCCCTTCCTGTCCACTTCGGTTCTCTTGTGGACAATGCCCTTGTTTACATTTCAGGTAAAGGTTTACGGTTTAGGAAGTTGGTTTAGCCCAGTGTTTCTCAAATTGTAGGGCGGGCCCCACTAGGGGAGCACAGACACATGACAGGTGGGGTGTGAGACATCTCTTTGCGATCGACTGACGGCTGCACCATGACCCCCGAATTCACAGCTATTCATCAGATATGCGCATATGACAGTAAATTGAGCTTTCCAATGGTGTTATTTTGGTAGTTGCTGTGATGACGGGTTTGACAGAAATTTGGCTTTGAATTAGTAACATGAAAATTCTAGCAATGACAAAAATCCTGTACTCGCAGAGTATTCCTCACTGAGATATTGTTCGCAAATTGAGCCTTCCAAGTGGGGCGTGAAAATCTCTTCCAAAGAGGGGAATGACCGGCTAAACCAGTGGTTCTCAAACTTTTTCTATGACTGACAGCTGAACTTAAAAATAGAAATGTCCCCTTAATTTTCCCAAACATTGATTGTTATTATGACTAGTTATGATGTTTTTCTAACTCTAATTTCAGGCTTTGTTGTGCGACGGGCTCTGCTGACCTGCGAAGTCCTCCTCTGGTCTCTCTGGCGCTCACTCACCCCTCCTCTGGCCTCTGGCACTCACTTGCCCTCCTCTGGTCTCTGGCCTCTGGCGCTCACTCGCCCTCCTCTGGTCTCTGGTCTCTGGCGCTCACTCGCCCTCCTCTGGTCTCTAGCGCTCACTTGCCCTCCTCTGGTCTCTGGCCTCTGGCGCTCACTCGCCCTCCTCTGGCCTCTGGCTCTCACTTGCCCTCCTCTGGTCTCTGACGCTCACTCGCCCTCCTCTGGTCTCTGGCGCTCACTCGCCCTCCTCTGGTCTCTGGCGCTCACTCGCCCTCCTCTGGTCTCTGGTCTCTGGCTCTCACTTGCCCTCCTCTGGTCTCTGGCGCTCACTCACCCTCCTCTGGTCTCTCTGGCACCCCTCCTCTGGTCTCTGGTGCTCACTCACCCTCCTCTGGTGTCTCTGGCACCCCTCCTCTGGTCTCTGGTGCTCACTCACCCCTCCTCTGGTCTCTCTGGCACCCCTCCTCTGGTCTCTGTCGCTCACTCGCCCTCCTCTGGTCCCTGGCACTCACTTGCTCCTCCTCTGGTCTCTCTGTCGCCCCTCATCTGGTCTCTCTGGTGCTCACTCACCCCTCCTCTGGTCACTCTAGCACCCCTCCTCTGGCATTCACTCGCCCCTTGTCTGGTGTCTAGAGCTCACTTTAATCATAGTCATGTTTATTTACATAGCACAATTTAAAACAATCAGTGGTTGACCAAACCTTTAGGCTCACTTTGGTATCTGGTGTGCATCCCTCTGTGGTCTCTAACATTCACTTAAGGAAATTATCAATTATTATATAAACTATATAAATTTTCATGTGTCATGTATTTTATTTATGCATTCATTGATTCTTATTATTCATTAATTGTTTTGTGCAGTATGTGTTTGTGTATTGTTTGGCTATGTAATAAAAAATGTTCAAAAAAAAAAAAAAGAGAGGGAGAAAGAGAGCGAGCGAGCCTCTGGCCTCTTGTGCCCTGTACTGCATGCACAGCTTTCCTCAGGGAAGTTATCTTATGCTGAAATGTATAATAAATTTATTCATTCATTCATTCATTCATATTACTCATTCATTAAGTCACTGTTTCTGTATTACTTGGCTACATGTGATAAAAATGTCCTTTTTTGTAAAGAAGAGAAAAACAGTCTGTTGCACTTCTATCCAAACATTCAGGTAGGCATATTAAAAAATTGACTTGGACTTGTATGGTACTTCTTTTAATACCTCAATTATTTGCAAGTTGCTAATTCAAGTAGTCAATGGTAATTATGAATGGTTCTTCATCAGTGTCTCAATTATTTATAAGTAGGCAATGGTAAGTACCCAATACTATAAGCTTATCTTTAATGTATGCTTTAATTTAAGGGAAGTTGCGTTGTCTACTTTGAACACTATTACAATCGTTTTAACGTGATATAATTATTCATAAGTATGTAGCGTCGTACATACGTCTTTGCCGTTTATAATAAACCAATCCGTGTGAAAATCGGTTGAGAATTGAGCGATCTATGGCTAAATAAAAATGACATGTTTTACCATCTGCACAATGTTGTCAGTGAGCGTGTTTACTGTTCCAAGATGGCCGCCATACGCGGACGTTCGACTCCGTTGGCCAGCAACGGGGTCGATTCATCTAGTGATTCTATATATAATATCTATGCATACTCCATTTATGACATCACAATTACTGCACTCTGTCTGACGATGTCATAAAGCCACAAATGATACATTGTAGCCTACAGTGCATTTCAGCTTTTAGGCCTAGGCTACATTTCAGACCAAATGAGTAGGCAATGCTTACAGCTGTATCATAACATGGGATCATAAGTCTATTTGAAACGAAAAGGTAATTGGATGAGAATTCAGCACCTAGCTTAGAATTATTTATGGTTGTCATAGGGAAAATAATCTCTTGAATATCATGGGAGGTAAAATCATACCGAGATGTAAATCAAAATGTCTAGATATCGTTGCTTGAAAAGTAGTAGGTGGTCTCATGTTTAAAATCACAATCTGTCACCCTACAGACACTAATGGAGTCCAGCGAGGAGGCCGCTGCAGCTGGGAGAAGCAGCACCAGTGATGGTGAGATTTCTGAGTTAACTTTTCCTAATATAACTTGGCAATTAACTAATTGCATTTGTTAATCATCTGTTATATTATTCAGCTTCTCCACCTGCAGCTCAGCCAGCCTCCTCAAGGCCCACTACATCAAAGACCAACATGGGTCACCATCTGCATCAGTATCAGCCACCCTCCAGGGTCCAGATGGACATGCTGCCATTGCGTGACTACATCATGGACCTGAGCAAAGAGTATGTGCCTCTCCTTATGTGTACATAAGAAATTTCCCATCTGTTCTAAACTGTAATGCTGTTGATCACCACATCATTAATGTTACTCAGTTTATCGAATAGATGTACTTTTTCTAATGTGATTTACACAACTTTAGTAGGCCTAGACTTTGATTACACATTGTGTAAAGACCACTGTATAGTAACAATGACCCAATCAATCTGAATGTTTGGTTTTGAAGGGAATGGAAGTCATTTAATGATGCAATGAGCAACCCTGTAAGTATAATTACTCTTAATCACAGTGTTTTGCTTTTTGTTCATGTGATAGTTTTGAGATATAATCAACTGGTTCTCCCTATTTGCAACAGGTGACAAAGGATCAGTTTTTCAAACTGTGCTCGAACCTAACCAAACATGTTACCTCGAGTGCACTTGAAATAATTGTACCAAGCCTTGCCAAGAGGCTAGGTGAGGACTCGGAGTTGCGGCTGACATCAAAGGAGGATCAAGGCAATATAACTGTCTTTGGATGCAGTCCAGACAAGCCATTGATCATCCATATTGATGGGGTCCTGCCCAAAGTAGTCCTAAAAGCAGGTAGCAGGTCACCTTTAAGATCTTGCACTGAGCCACCTATGAGCTCACAAAGTTCTTGTGGAAAAAGGTACGTTGTGCAGCCAATAGCCTGGCAGGTTAACAAGGACACAAGGATACAAGGAAAAATATTTATTGTTATATGCATAGTTACTGGGAGTGAGAAATGTGAAATCTTTGTCTGTCATTCTAATTTGTGCATAAATTAAGGTGGGTTGGGAGTAAAGTGCATGTGTGGGATAAAGTGCATAAAGTAAAGATAAAGTAGAGATATTGGGAGGCGGGTTGTGGCTACAGAACATAGGTCATAGGTCATATCTGTGTGTACACCGTATTTGTGAATTTATGTGTGCTTTCTTCTGGTTTTGGCCTGGGCAATGTACTAACTAACTTCTATTACATTTTGTTGACTCTGAAGGTCCCGCACCTCCCTGCAGTCAACTTCATTATTCCAGCATGGCATCACCAAGGAACATATCCTTTCCAGTGTCCAGAGGAGTCTGACCAAAGTGAATGAAAGCGGCTTGACTCCCGGGTCTGACGAATGGATTGATGCCATTGCTGCAGAAGTCACGAATACAAGATATTCAACTTCCTCCACCACAAGTCCAGACATGCGAAACTCAAGTCTTACATTTCCATTTGAAAGGGCCATGGGCATGGAAGTGATGAAAAATATTTCATCAAAGTTAAGGACTTACCTAGCCCAACACAAGCCCTTGAATATCCAGACCTGTCTGGATGGAGATGTAGTCGACTCTACTACTGCAAAGGCAATGACTACAGTCATGCACAAAGTAGAAGCATGTTTGGATGTAAATGAAAGCAACCATCCTGCCAAGAAGCTGATTGTGGGAATGAAGAAGGCGATTAAAATCTTGGCTTGCCAAAGCCTTTCTTCAAATGATATTTCTGCTCTTGATGCCAATGACCTTGGTGAGCTCGTAGTTTTTGAGCAAGAAAAGCTTGGGCAAAACCCAGGCCAAGGCTCGAGCAAGGCAATAGCATTGGGGAGGTTCTCCGGTGAGCAACTACTTACTAAGGCAAAGAAAGCCATAAGTGAAGTTCTCACTGAAAAAGTCAGAGCCATGACTGAGTCCACATCAGCTAGACCTTGCTTTTCGTCTATCGCTGTTCTTGAGAGTAGCATCAGTATGGAGCAGAAAGATCTCTCCTCTGGATGCTCTCCTCAGTCAGTTCACCTGGTGAGTTCAACGATTGTTGACACGTTTGTGGAGGAGATGACATCAATCATAGAATTCACCGGAGCTGCACAAGAATCACATTTACCAGAGACAGTACATGAAACCCAAAATGGCGAGTCTTCTGTACTACTAAGAAATCTGATTCTTGAAGCGGCCAAAGGACTTTATGACAAAGTCCATGTGACAATGCAGAATTTTTTCAAGAGCCCGCTGATTCTGTGGTGTAAAGGTATGTCCACCCCTGATATCGAAGTAATGGAAGCAGAGGCCCTGCAGCTGATGGATACTACTTCAGCGCAATATCCTCAGCTCTCAGGAGTGCAGCCAACAACTACCAGCAGTGAACAGCTGCTGCGCCTTTCCAGACCAGTGCTCAGAAAGACACAAAGTGACCAAACAGCAGATGTGGCTTTAGGAGCATTTCATCTGAACAAGAATCAGCTTGACGAGTGCACAAGAGATGTTTTGAGAGGGGTCCTTACCTCCCTTTTATCTAAGGAATCTGAGGAACCATGCTCATCATCCAGTGCACTTGCTGACATATTTGTGGAAAATGTCATCTTCCAACTGGATGAGTCGATCTCTTCAAGGTCTTCAATGATTTTAGGAAGCAGCAGCGACACCTCCAGCAAGCACAACTTTGAGAAACTTGAAAAAATTTCAGATTCAACATCCAGACAGTACCTTCAAAGTAAATTGTCCAGCGATGTGTTTCAAACAAATGCTCTAAGGACTGTGAGTGAAGCAGTTCTTAAAACAGTAAGAAGTAACAAGTCTGGCTCACTGGATCAGCACAGTTTGCCAGAGAGAGCTCAAGTGAGCTCCTTCTTTTTTCTACCATTAGATACGGCAGCTTCAGATGAGTGGCTGGAGATAGAGACAGATGATGTTGATGTAGATTCTGCTGCATCCATTATAGCCCACCAGTTTGTCACTGATCTGCAGGGTTGTGTTGAGTCTTGGCACTCTATCAAGATGGAATGTGACAAGACACATAAAGAGAAGTTCTTCTCCACAGCCTCTAGACTCTACCAGAACCTGATGAGCAAGATGGAAGAGTTTTTTGCTGGCATATCTTTCAAGGGTAGTAGCCACGCTAAACAACTGGTAAAAGAAGCACTAGCCAAGACTAAGTGCACCAGCAATTGTGAGCACCCCATGGAAGATCAAGACACTCATCCAGTGCTTGATCTGAAGGACACCACCAACAGAGTTCTGAGGAAAATTTTTGGAACGCATCATGACGATGTGGTGAGTGCTGAGTGTGATCGAGACCAAGCTGCAATTCAGCAGCTTCAAGCATATTTCACCTCAATCAAGTCACCCACTGAGGCACATGGTGAGGAGGATCACAGCAACAAATTTGTCCCTTCACCAACAGAGCTCATCCAGAAACTCTCAGAGGATGAGTTTCAAATCAAAGCAGCAGAGATTGTGAGTGAAGTTTTGTTACTTGCCATTAAAACTTTTACAGACTCACAAGACTCCCAAGGGGCTGGTGCCTTCACTTCAAAGGTAGAACGACCAATTTCTACCATGGAAGTTCAGAGGACTGCTTTTGATTTTGTTAAAGAAGTGACTGATGCTGTGCAGAAGCTTGTTGAAGATGCCAATGTGAAGGTTCCAATCTGGTCCAGGACTCGTAAAACGTTTCAAAGCTTAAATGCAAAGCTCAGAAATGTATTTGCCAAGTACCACCTGGAACGTACCACCTCCAAAGAACAAGAAGATACCCTTAGCAAAGTACTTGTTCTGTTTGTTGAGGAGGAGCTGGCACAATGTGTGAATGTGGATCTTTCAGAGGACCACCACAGGACAGGAGAGTCAACAATTGACAATATTGGAGAGGAGGATGTTCAGGCATTGAAAGACTCGCTGAATTCCTACTCATCCACTCCTTCCCAAAGCAAATTATCAAAAGCGAGGCCTGAAGTCTTACCTGGTGCTGCCATCTGGTTGAGTGAAACGCCTACTGAAACCCCTACTTTGCAACATTTTTATACCGATACGGATGAAGCGCCAGAAAATGAGTGCTCTCCTATCTCCCGGGCATCAATCCTCAGCATTGTCAACACCATCTCGGCAAAGCTGGGCATGCGGAGTGAAGATTGTTCTCCATTGCCCACTCAAGATCTCACCTTAGTAGGGGAAAGACTGGAGAGATTAGTTGACAATGAGACAGTGAGATCACTTGCTCCTGATCTTGTCAGCCAAGTTTGTCATCTTTACCTCAAAAGCCAGAAAGGAACAGAGGCCACAAAATCGGTCTCTGATTCTCTACTTCTGAGCATTAGCGAAAGAGGCAAAAAAGATTCAGTCAGGCGGATTGTTGAATTATACGCTGAGGAGACAGTGAAGCAATTTTTCCTTCCTTGCTTCAACATCCCATCATCTAGGGCCATAGATATTGGAGGATATTTTCACCAAGCTTCATCCTCAACATCTTGCCCTAGTTTTCTACATTCCTTGTCTCAAGATCTCCCAAGATCTCCTTCTAGATCTCCTTCTGAAATACTGCAGACAACATTACAAGTTCTTACAAGAGTAATGGTCAGGGATGTGATGAATGTGTTGGACCTGACACTGCAGTCCACAGGGGATGTAGAGGAGAATGTATACCAGCAGATATTGCCGGATAGTGAGCGTCTTTTTAGCAGACCCTCTTCAGGTGTGCCAACAGAGATGTCAGTGAGTGAGGATATTGGTACAGATTCCTCTTCCCTTTCACCGACCCCAATGGATTCCACCTCAGATGATTACACCAGCCTGATTACTATGTTGGTCTTTCGACTACTTTCAGAGCTGAAGGATCAAGAGTCATTCTCGGATAATATGTTGGACATCTCAAGAGAACTAGTTGGCAAAGTAATTATGGAAATCGAGGCTGCCTTGGGCACTGTAAAGGGTAAAGCATGTCCACAAGGCGCTCAAGTTAGGAAAGTCTTCAAAGCTCTTTATAAAGATCTCCTACAAGAGTTTGGCAATAAGGACCTTCTCTTGAGGGCACTGATGTCAGGGGATCCTTGCTTTGAGAAGACTTTAGTCAGATCCCTAACACGTGAACTCACACAAACTTCAGTCACCCCAACACTGAAGGAAGAAGAGACAGAGAAGAGGACTCTTTTACCCAAGATCTCAAAAATCAAGGCATTTTTTGATGCCAAATTGAAGGTGAAATATGTGAATTAATTACTTCTGCTTTATTCAGATTTAAATGCATAGAGAGGCTATACAAAGATACCAAAAGTAACAAAAGTTTCAATTTTTTATGATCATAAAGTAGAATTTACTGAAACGTTTTTCATTGCTGTATGATGTTTATTTTTGCAGAGACGGAAGTCAAGCACTGATAAAAACAAGCAGTCCACCAACATGAGAAAGAGCTTGGATTTGACCTGTGCTGATATTGATCCAAGTAAGACTCTAATCATTAGTATTGATAACAACACAATAACAAAATGTAGGAATAACTGGGGACAAATATTTAAAATTATCATTTTTTTTTTTTATCTTTCCAAGCTTCCCAGTGTGCAGGCTGCATGCCTTGCGTTGCAGCGGTTGCTTCCTGTGACAAGTCTGCTACATCACCTTCATCAGAGAAGAAAACCCGGAGAGGCTTTTTTTCCAGAATTGTATCCAGACTCTCTAAAAGGTCCTCAAAGACATTCCCTGAGACTCTGGATTAAAATCCTGATAAAAAATAGTCGCATTCACAAAAACCTAAAAAAAAAAAAAAATACTTGCATTCAAAAAAACCTAATAAAAATTACCTGCATTCATTTGGGATTCCACTGTTTTATCATTGAAAGGTTTCATGTTTGCAAAAGCTTGATGGTTCAGGCTTTCTAGAAATCAGATCAGAATCTGGCATCTAAAATCAGATCAAATTTTTAGAAACAATGCAGTCAGCTGGAATTAATCAAGAATAGGTTACTGCTTTGTGCTTTCTGTGATACTGTACATTCTTGGGCTTTGCAGTTTGCAATCCAGTTGCATTTGTAAATGTAATGACATGAAATGTTTCACAAGCTTATGTTTTCGCTATGTTTTTTGATGAATTGTTTGAATGTGCTTCCTCGAGAGGAGTGCCACTGCTCTGAAATGGTGTGCTATCAAAGGTTGTTTATCGCGCAGACCTACAAAACAAATTCAAAATTTTGTAAGCAAACTACAAGCGTGAGGAAAC
>JAODXP020000017.1:12203346-12209817 GCA_027497455.2 Sardinella longiceps
TTGGCTGACTGTTTAATCTATGTTACGCTCCCGGAGCTCACACCTAGAGAGGGCAGTACAGTGAAAAGTCAGACTGTCAGGAGGAACACGCATTGCTGTTATGGAGACCCAAGCAACAGACAGAGAAGAAAGAGCTCGTTCAGTAGCCAATTCCAAGCACTCCAAGTCTTCGTCCTCATCCTCAAGGTGTTCAGTCGCCGATGCCGCTGCTAAGGCCAGAGCAGTTGCCGAAGCTGCGCGCGCGCGGGCTACTTTCGCACAGAAGGAGGTGGAGCTGAAGAAGCAGAGGGCTAGGTTGGATTTGGAAAAGGCTACACTTGAAGCGAACCTACATGCGCTCGAAATCGAAAAGGCAGCAGCTGCTGCTAATGCGGAGGCTGAAGTTTTAGAGGCGGCGGCGGGAAAGGAATATGAGGACATGTTCAGTCTACTAAGCGCTGTCACACCACGCGAGCGCCAACGACGGACGGAAGCGTATGTGGAACAACAGGCTCAGGTCGACTTCAACTCCCAGGCTCCCCCTCCAAACACATCACAGCCCCTGAAATAAAAGAGTCACCACCATCAAGGCAGGAAGGCCCCATGTTAAACCCCACAGTCCCCAATGACACTCAATCTGTGTGTTCAGCCATACAACAGAGTGAGTACTTACCAGCATTAGAGCAGCATCTACAGCTTCCACAGCTCTCCCGCTCACACCCAGCTCACTCGCCATATAAAGGTAATCAGCCACAGGGCTATCCCCCCTATTCAGGGTCTGGGGTTAACAGCTAGTGAAGAGCTAGACCTACTCGTCAAATGGCTGGGGAAGGAGTCCTCTGAACATGTAAAGAGAATGCGAGCAGTGTACGTCACTGATCCACGGACTGCACTTCATCTGTCGTGGTCAAGACTTCAAGAGCGCTACGCCACACCCGAAGTGATAGAGAGTGCTCTATTCAAGCGCCTAGACAGTTTCCCTCGTCTGACTTCAAAGGAAAATGTCAAGCTCAGAGAGTTAGGTGACCTGCTCATGGAGCTACTCTCAGCGAAAGCAGACGGCTATTTGCCAGGACTTAGCTACCTCGACACGCCACGGGGAATTAATCCCATCGTTGAAAAGCTGCCGCCAAACCTGCAAGAAAAATGGCTGTCTTTCGGTTCAAGATACAAAGAACAGCACAGAGTTTGTTTCCCCCCTTTTGAATTCTTTGTTGACTTTGTCCGCTCTCAAGCGAAGGCCAGAAATGACCCCAGCTTCATCCTGAACGCCGGCCAGAGTCATCAGCGCAATGAGAGGCCTGCTGCAAAACCTGAGGGTGTGAGAACTGCCATATCTGTCCACAAAACCGACGTTTCAGCAACAGCAGATTCCAGTTCACCTCAAAGCGCAGAAAAGGTCGATCCTGAAAGGTACTGTCCAGTTCATGACAAGCCACACCCTTTAGACAAATGCAGAGGTTTTAAAATGAAGCCATTCTTAGAACGCAAAAGACTGATTAGGGAACACAAGAGATGTTTCAAGTGCTGCTCTCCTTCTCATCTGGCTAAAGACTGCCCCATAAAAGTGAAGTGCAGTGATTGCCAGAGTGATGAACATTGCACTGCCATGCATCCTGACACACCCTCACTCAACCCGCATCCTCTGTCACACAGCCACAAACGCAGCAGCAGAATGGTGCTCCTCCTCAGATAGAGTCAAAGTGCACCAAAGTCTGCGGAGACGGTCTCCCTGCTCGGTCATGTGCGAAGATATGCTTGGTGCAGGTTTTCCCAAAAGGCAACAGGGAACACGCCATCAAGATGTACGCTATCCTGGACGACCAGAGCAACCGCTCGCTGGCCCGGTCAGAGTTTTTCCAGCTCTTCGGCGTCCATAGCAGCCCCTCACCGTATGTCATGAAGACCTGTGCGGGCACTTCTGAAATGCTTGGAAGAAAAGCAGTAGGGTTCCAGATAGAATCCATGGATGGTAAGGTGTGTTTAGATTTACCTCCACTCATAGAATGTAATGAGATGACTAGCAATAGGGAGGAAATCCCAACACCAGGGGTCGCTCTTGCTCACGCCCATTTAAGACCTGTGGCCCCTCAAATTCCAGAACTTGATCCTGAAGCACAGATACTGATTTTGCTGGGTAGGGACATTATCCGCGTGCACAAAGTGAGGCAGCAGATTAATGGACCTAATAACTCACCCTTTGCACAGTGCTTAGACCTTGGGTGGGTTATAGTTGGGGAAGTTTGCATTGACAGCACTCACAAGCCTACAGTAGCTGTTTACAAGACAAATATCCTGCAGAACGGACGCCCCTCTTTCCTGACCCCATGTCAGAATCACATCCTCATAAAAGAGAAGGCAAGCTATGGCGGGGAGCATAGACATGGTCTCTCCAGCCACCCACTGACCAGTGGGTCAGCTAAAGACAAGCTTGGACTCAATGTGTTCATGAAAACAGAAAATGACAATAAAGTTGCGCTGTCTTTCGAGGATGAGACATTTCTGAAAACAATGCATAAAGAGTTTGAAAAAGACGAACAAAACAGCTGGATCGCTCCACTGCCATTTAGGTCACCCAGGCCACGCCTCCCAAATAACCGTGCACAGGCCCTCTCTCGCCTCCACTCCCTGCAACGCACACTGAACAAAAACCCTGAAATCAAAGAACAGTTTCTGACATTTATGGATGGACTCTTTAAAAATGGACATGCAGAAGAAGCACCACCTCTTAAAGAGAACACAGAGTGTTGGTACTTACCCTTCTTCGGGGTGTTCCACCCTCAAAAGCCAGGCCAGATTAGGGTTGTATTCGACTCGAGTGCGCCAGAGGCAGGCATCTCGCTGAACAGTGTGCTGCTCTCTGGCCCTGATTTGAATAACTCCCTGCTCGGAGTCCTGCTCAGGTTCAGAAAAGAAATCATCGCGCTGACGGCAGACATCCAGCAAATGTTCTATGGATTCTTAGTGAGAGAAGACCATAGGAACTACTTGAGATTTCTCTGGCACAAGGACAACGACCCAGCAAAGGAGGTAACAGAGTTCCGCATGCGTGTGCACGTATTTGGAAATAGCCCTTCGCCAGCAGTGGCCATATATGGCCTTCGGAGAGCCGCTCATGAGGGCGAACAGAAGTATGGAGCAGACTCACGGCGCTTCGTTGAGAGGCATTTTTATGTGGATGATGGGCTCCTCTCCCTCCCAACTGAAGATGAGGCCATTGATTTGCTCAAACGCACACAAGCATCACTTGCTGAATCCAATCTCAAGCTGCATAAGATAGCCTCAAACAGTGTTGAGGTTATGCAAGCCTTCCCGTCTGAAGATCTGGCTGCAGGCTTAAGAGACTTAGGCCTTGACCATGAAGCCTTGCCTGTGCAAAGAAGCCTTGGTTTGTGTTGGGATATTGATTCTGATACTTTCACCTTCAGAGTAGCGGTCAGTGACAAGCCATTCACACGTCGCGGAGTGCTGTCCACAGTAAACAGCCTCTTCGACCCGCTGGGCTTCGTAGCACCGGTGACCATCAGAGGACGAGCGCTGTTGAGAGAACTTTCCACAGAGGTTTGTGACTGGGATGCTGACCTGCCTGTGGAAAAGCTGAATAAATGGGAGACATGGAAGAGGTCACTACAAAATCTGACCAGCCTTAATGTTCCTCGCGCATTCATACAACAGTCATTGTCCAGTGCTACATACACCGAGCTGTGCCTCTTTTCAGACGCTTCTAACTGGGCCATAGGAGCAGTGGCCTACCTGAAAGTAATCACAACAGCAGGTCAGTGCAGAGTGGGTTTTGTGTTGGGGAAAGCAAAGTTAGCCCCTCAACCAGAGCCAACCATTCCCCGCCTTGAGCTATGTGGAGCTGTGCTGGCCACAGAAATGGCTGAACTCATTCTGGAGGAGCTGGATCACAAGCCAGATGCAGTGAAGTTTTACTGTGATAGCAAAGTGGTCTTGGGGTATATACACAATGACACTAAACGGTTCTTTGTATATGTACACAACCGTGTTCACCGCATTAGGCAAACAACCTCTCCCCAGCAATGGCACTATGTGCCTACTGAACAGAATCCGGCTGACCTGGCCACTAGGTCTGTGCCTGCGTCACAGCTCAACAGCACCATGTGGTTTACAGGTCCAGAGTTCCTGCATAAGCCGCTGCAATCCACAACAGAGGAGACGTTTCCGTTGGTGGATCCTGAAATGGATACTGATGTGAGGCCGCAGCTGTTCACCCGCGCCACTCATGTAAGCGAAGGTAAACTTACAGAGCGCTTCAAGCACTTTTCCACATGGGGGTCTTTGCTGCGAGCCATCGCCTTCTTAATTCCTCAAGCTTCATCATTCAGGCCAGGCCTGTCAGGTGCGTGCAAAGGATGGCACCTGTGTAAAAAACATCGCACTCCAGAGGAGCTGGCTGCTGCAAAAAACTCCTACTCACGTCCGTCCAGAGGGAAGCATATCCGGAAGAGTATACAGCACTGCTAGAGAACCGGCCAGTGTCCAAGTCTAGTGCGATCCTGAATCTTGACCCTTTCCTGTGTGACGGCATCCTGAGAGTCGGGGGTCGTTTGAGACACGCTGCTGTTGACCCTGAGGTGAGAAATCCAGTCATTCTCCCCAAACAGAGTCATGTCACAACGCTCATGGTAACCCATTACCACACAAAAGTGCAACACCAGGGCCGACACCTCACTGAGGGGGCAGTGAGGGCAGCTGGCCTGTGGGTTGTTGCTGGTAAGAGGCTGATAGGCTCCATCATCCACCACTGCGTCACCTGCCGAAAGCTCAGGGGCAAGCTTGAGGTCCAAAAGATGGCTGACCTCCCCCAGAACGCCTGAATGCATCCCCGCCATTTTCATATGTGGGCTTAGATGTTTTTGGGCCCTGGAATGTGGTCACCAGACGCACCAGAGGGGGCGCAGCTCATAGTAAGCGGTGGGCTATACTCTTTACATGCATGAACACTAGGGCTGTGCATATAGAGCTTATAGAATCCATGGACTCAGCCAGCTGCATCAATGCCTTGAGGCGGTTCTTCGCGGTAAGGGGGCCTGCGAAGCAACTGAGATCCGATAGGGGCACAAACTTCATTGGGGCAAGTTCTGAACTGGGCATGAGACCGGATGACCCAAGTCAGGCCAACACACTGAAGTACCTGCATGAGAACGGGTGTACATGGGAGTTCAACCCACCGCATGCATCCCATATGGGGGCGTATGGGAGCGCATGATCGGCGTGACCCGCAGAATACTTGACTCCATGCTGCTGCAAGCTAAACATGCCAACCTGGCCCATGAGGTACTGTCTACTTTGATGGCGGAGGTGTCTGCTATAGTAAACGCAAGACCACTAGTCCCGGTGTCTTCGGATCCCTCCTCACCAATGCTACTGACACCTGCAATGCTTTTAACCCAAAAACCTGGACTGTCTGCTCCACCTGGCAGTTTCAATGAGAAGGATCTTTTCAAGTGTCAGTGGAGACAAGTGCAGGCACTTGCCAATGAGTTTTGGACACGGTGGAGAAAAGAATATCTCCACAGCCTTCAGCCCAGGCGCAAATGGCGCTCTGAGCATCGAGACCTGCAGACCGGAGATGTTGTGCTACTCAAAGACTGTCAGTCTCCTCGCAATGAGTGGCCTATGGGTCTGGTCACTGCCACCATCCCTAGTGATGATGGAAAGGTCAGGAAGATTGAAATCAAGACCGCTTCACAGGACAAAACAAAGACATTCTTGAGGCCTATTTCTGAGGTTGTTTTGCTCTTGCCTAAAGAAGGTCAGGGGTCAAGTGCGGACATTTAAGAGTTAAAGTGGCATTAATGCCAGACGGGGAGTGTTCTGCCCTGCATATTATTCTGCATTTTTTCTAGCTAAAGTAAATTACATATGTTTTATGTTAAGCTCATTTATTGTGTTAAAAGGTTAAAACCAGGTTGCAAATATGCATTTTCTATGAAAGAATTGTTATTTCATGAGTTTCTGACACAGGAAGTACAAAGGTAAAGGAAGTAATCTTTAATTCAATACATAACAGGAAGTTCAGGTCGAAATGATAAACAAGCATGGTCGCTAATGAATGTACACTGAGAGTTGTAATGTGCTGCAAGTTGCGAGTCCTTCAGAAAGCAATGACTGTAAGTGTCTTACTTAGCTTAATGATATTGAATGTCATATGAACATGTTTAGTAATGTTTGGATACGTTTCAGTAACTTTACAAGTTTAGCCCGTGGTAACTTTTATTGAATGTTAGTTACGCTGACGTGCGTTAGCATCGCCAAGTAGATTAGCATTTTATGCTAGGTTACGTTTACATGATGAGATAGTAACGTGATGCTATCTTTTTCTGTGTTTCCTTGTAGTTTCACTCCATTTCATGTTGCTAACTGAATAAAGGAGCAAGGCGCTCATTTTCCTGGCTCTTGAATAAGGAGTTTGGCTGACTGTTTAATCTATGTTACGCTCCCGGAGCTCACACCTAGAGAGGGCAG
>JAODXP020000017.1:12209917-12214917 GCA_027497455.2 Sardinella longiceps
CTAAGTTCCAGGAGTAGCAGCAGGAAAAATGAGCTCCTGATTTCAAATCAAATTTGGACTGAAAATGCTAGACTTTTTGAAGAATAACCCTCCAACAAATCTTCAGAAGGAAGTCCAAAAGGAAGGTAACAAGAACTAAGAACAAAACCTGAAAAGAAAATATCATTTTTAGATATTTTTCTTGAATCAAAACAAAAACTTAGCCATCAGCTGCCTACCAGCAACTGCCATTGTTGCGAACATTCCGAAGCAGAAACTACTGCAAGGAAGCTAACTGAAAAATAGCAACAAACAAAACAAAACAAACAAAACAGTACAAGAAGGAAACTTTACTCAACTCTACTTTTTCAAATTAATGTTGACCATGAAGACTGTTGGACAAGCACAGAAGTGGAGCACTGGTACCAAACCAAAGTCCAGAGAGGTTGAATACCCCACTACATGTAAAGCTGGAGCAGCTAGAGAAAAGTACAAGGAGAAGACATTGAGGGAAAATCCAGAGGTACTGTTTACAGATTATGCTCAGCAAACGCAGGGAAGGAAGAAGACCAACCTGATCTTCTTCACTGAGTCAATCTACATTTGGAAAGAAACCCTGTGCAGCCACTATGCCCATGTATCCAGCGAGGGAATCGGCTCAGGAGGCAGACTAAAGATATGCAAAGATGAGCACCTTGACAAGGATGACCCCCTGCTGACCATTACATATTATATCAAAGGAAAAGTGATGATTCAAGGGAGTGAAGAAAACCTAGAGGCCTTTGAAGAGGTGTTCTCTTTGCTAAAAGATGAAGTGAACACAAAGAGGGTCTGTGATAAAAACAACAGTTCATCAGAGACTACCTACTCCTTGTGTGTTTCTGCTCCTCCAACGCCTACCAGTCTCAACAACTTACTGAAGGAGAAACTGGCCCTGCTGGAGATGGACTTTGCTGAATTTAAAGAGCATATCCAGGCCAGACAATGTAATCCATCAGACACCTTGCAAGAGCTTAAAGAGGAGTCCCAGAAATTAAAGAAAGAGAATCAAATATTGGCCTCAGACCTCAGAAGGAATGTAGAGGCATTTCAGCTTCTCAAGGAGGAAAACCAAGCCTTGGCAACAAGTCTCAATGTGAGTCTGGAGGCCCTAAAACAGGACAACAATGTGCTCCGCGCCCAGCTGGCCAAAGTAAAAGAAGATGCTGAGAAGAGAGAACGGGAGTTCACTGGGCAAGTCCATCGTCTGATACAGGAACTCCAGTCAGCACCCAGTATGGCAAGCTCGGAGACCCAGACTATGCCCATCAGTGATCCCTGTCCTCCCTCTGCCACAGCCGGTCAGCTCTTCAGCCAGCACAACAGCGATACCATAGCACCTCCTGACCTGACACCATCCACACAGTCAGCTGTCAACACCCAGGTCTGTCCAGCACAGCTTCCCTCCACTCAGTCACATCCAGAGGTGGTCCTGCTTGCTGACTCAAATGGCAAATTCCTAGATACAAGCAAGCTTTTTCCTGGAAAGAGAGTGCTATCAAAACGCTGCAGCACCACAGGACAGGCAATGAAGCTGTTGTCAAAGGAGACTCTCAAAAGCCCCGAATGTCTGGTCATCCATACAGGAACAAATGACCTGCAGAGACTCCGAAAGGACACTGCTGGAGCTATGACAAGGATGGCAGAGCAGGCCAGCATAGAGTTTCCCAACTCACGCATTGTGATCTCCACACTGTTGCCTAGGACAGACATTCCTCCTCATGTCATCCATGATATCAACACGGAGGTCAGAAGAGGATGTGCCAACTTTCGCAACGTCCACCTGGCACAACACCCAACCATTGGCCCGTGGGACTTGTATGATGGACTCCATCTACATAAGGAGAGGGTGAAGATTTTTGCAAAGGCCCTGAAAGACACAGCGATGGGGCGCAATTCCACTTCACTTGTCTTAGCAAAGACCCATCCAAGACATCAGGCAAGACAACCTCCTCAGCACCGGAACACCACCCAGGTCAACATAGCTCCAAGGAACAGATCAACCTGGACCCCTAAACCATCATGGGCCCACCACCACAGAGGATCACTTTCCAACACACACCAGGAGGAGAGAAATACAGCATTACATGCCCCCTGCCCCCCTCCCCATCCACACAGAGACGCCTCTCCCCACTTACAGCACCAAAACAATGGAGCAGCACCTGGCCCTTATCCTCCCCGACCCATGCAGCAGAGCTTTGCTTCAGTAGCTGCTGCACAACCCCCACCCAACTTTCTACCGCAGGGCCATCCTGCAGTTCCTGCCCGACAAATTGCCACTACCCCTCACCATGCAACGCCTGAATTGGGAGACATCAGGGAGATGCTACGCACATTGTGCACCCGACTTCTTTAAGATAAGAACTAACAAATATTTAAATGTAAAATACAATTATTTGTTCTTAAAAAAAAAAAAAAGAAAAAAAAAAAAAGAAAAGTTTAAATATTTAAATACAAGATATTAGACCATTTGTTAGGTTAAGTTAAGTTAAGTTAAGTTAAGTTAAGTTAAGTTAAGTTGGGTTAGGTTTAGTTTAAGTTAGGTTAAGTTAAGTTCATGTAAAAGTTGATTCAAGTTAGGTTAAGTTAAGTTAAGTTAGGTCAGCGTAAGTTAAGTTAAGTTTAGTTAGTATAAGTTAAGATATTTAAGTACAGGATATTAGGTTATTTTATTATTATTATTATTATTATTATTATTATTATTATTATTATTATTATTATTAAGAATACAATTATTTTGTCTTAAAAAAAAAAAGTTTAAATATTTAAATACAAGACATTAGACCATTTGTTAGGTTAAGTTAAGGTTAAGTTTAAGCTAGGTTAAGTTAAGTTCATTTAAAAGTTGATTTAAGTTAAGTTAAGTTTAGTTATCTGTTAAATAAGCTAAGTTTGTGAAGTTAAGTTACTATAAGTTAAGATATTTAAGTACAGGATATTAGGCTATTGTATTATTATTATTATTATTATTACTATTATTATTATTATTATTATTTTCATTTGTTTTATTATTATTACTACTACTACTATTATTATTATTATTATTATTATTATTATTATTAAGTTAGATGCACATATGTTTGGTGAAATTTAAAAAAAAAAAAAAGTTAGTTAAAGTTGTTTATTATTATTATTATTATTATTATTATTATTATTATTATTATTATTATTATTATTGTCTTTTTGTTTTTTTTATCTGAAAAAAAAAACAACAATTTAATCTAGTCTAGTTCTCTAGATAGTTGTGGTTATTTTCATAAGTCTAGCTAAAACAGTCCATTTTGATTGCTTTTAATGTGTTCATTTCATATTAGTTGCTGGAATATCCAGGGTCTTCGCTCTTCAGCCTTTGAGCTGAAAAGTGGAAACCCTGATTTTATTAACTCCATCAAAGGTGTAGATATAATTATATTGACAGAAACATGGTGTCAGAGTGATGCATTCACTCATTGCCCCCCAGGATATGCAGAAGTCATGGTGCCCTCTATAAAATTAAAAAATGTACGCAAGGGCAGAACATCGGGAGGTATTTTGGTGTGGTGTAAGGAAAACATTTGGAGCCAGATTTCACCTGTCAAAAAAGGAAAATCTCACATCTGGCTAAAATTAGATAAAACCCTGGGCATAAATGATAACAATGTATATCTTTGTGCAATTTATATTCCACGAATAGACTCCTTATTTTGAAGAAAATATTTTTGAAACACTTCACTCAGAAATTTCCTATTTTCAGGCCCAGGGAAATGTGATGCTAATTGGAGATTTCAATGGACGTACAGGAAACGAACCTGATGTCATTGACCCACAGGGAAACAAACATGTATTTGGTCAAGTTCCCCTGTTTAGCACACCCACCATCACCTACCGACACAGCCTTGACTCTGAAATAAATCGAAGTGGCAGGGAGATAGTGCATCTCTGTCGAGCCTTAGGCCTGTATATAATTAATGGTAGGTTCAGAGGGGACTTTTTAGGGCGATTAACATACTCGTCAGCTCTTGGGTCCAGTGTGGTAGACTATGCAATCACTGACATGGATCCCTCCACTATCAGTGCATTCACTGTCAGACAACAGTCCCCACTCTCTGACCACATGCAGATAAATGTGTTCTTGAAACACTCAAATGTAATAAGTGGCACAAAAACAGAACCTTGTGAACTTTACAACTCACATCGAAATTTCAGATGGGCCCCAGACAGCAGAGACAAATTCATTATGGTCTTGAAATCACCTGAACTGGTAAAAGACATATTTGATTTTAGTCAAAATAATTATGTCCCTACCAGTGAGGGTGTAAATAAAGCCACTGCAGATATCAATATGATATTTCATAAAGCTGCCATCAAGGCAGACCTTAGAAAGCCTAAATCAAAAGCCTTCAAAAGACAAAAAATGGACAACTGGTTTGACCACGAATGTAAAAGCATTAGAAAAGAATTAAGGAAAATTGCAAACAAAAAACACCGCAACCCAAAGAACCCGGCCTTACGCTCTAGTTACTCTGAAATTCTAAACAAATACAAACTCACAATTAAGAACAAAAAACAAAAATATATTCACATGAAAATTGAAGATATTGAAAGAGCGGTTGATCAAAATCAATTTTGGGATCTGTGGAATAACTTGACCCATAAGGAACCACAGCCATTACCTATTCAGAATGGTAACATTTGGCGAGCACACTTCCAAAGTCTTTATAAAGATATACAAACCAGTGGCTCAGAGCAAATACTTATAAAAGAAAATCTGAAATTACTTGAAGAAAAAATAAAAAATAACCAAAACCCCCTTGAGTTACAACGCAAGAGCTATCCATCCACATCAATTCCCTCCGACCTAGAAAAGCCAGTGGTCCAGATAGTGTTAGAAATGAAATGATAAAGTATAGCACCCCAGAGATGCAGGGTGCAGTGTTGAAACTGTTCAACATAATACTTCTGTCAGGACATTTTCCTGACATGTGGTGTAATGGGCTTATTTC
>JAODXP020000017.1:12222417-12224917 GCA_027497455.2 Sardinella longiceps
AAACCAGAACAAAAAATATACATAAGCACTCTCTCTCTCTCTCTCTCTCTCTCTCTCTCTCTCTCTCTCTCTCTCTCTCTCTCTCTCTACACACACACACACACACACACACACACACACACACACACACACACACACACACACACACACACACACACACACACACACACACACACACAAATGTACAAACACACACACAGAAACACATACAGTATCAGGTGAGTGGGAACACAGATTGAGCGGCTGATAAATTGATTGCCTGAGCAAACTGATTGATTAGGCAGCTGTGTCCTGGGCAGTCCATAAGCTTGATTAGGCCGCAGCACAACATGACTTGACTAATGAAAAGTGGCTTCCATGGAATTTTCATGCTTTATGTTATAGTCTGCTTTGTGCTGTACTAAGTGCAAAACATTAGTTTCAACCCCTCACTATTGGAGAACTTGTCAGAGCCTGCACATTACGGTATTTTTTTTTCTCTGAAGTTGATTAGTTTTCATAATATGTAGTGCAAATAATAGAAAATATTTGTATCAGTGTGCATGTTGTGTGTTTTACAGCTGATAATGCAGAATAGGCAGTAGATTATAATTTTTCATAATCTGGACCCTCCAGGATTTGGCAGTGTTGCCTCTTCTCTCTCTCTCTCTCTCTCTCTCTCTCTCTCTCTCTCTCTCTCTCTCTCTCTCTCTCTCTCTCTCTCTCTCTCTCTCTCTCTCTCTCTCTCTCTCTCTCTCTCTCTCTCTCTCTCTCTCTCTCTCTCTTCCACAAACAGAAGTTTTCCCACTGAAATAAATACTGGTAGATAAAGGATGTATGAGGCTATTTTGCAAGTTTTTTTTTGGTACAGTTGGCTACCAGCAGGATCATTATCTTCACATATTTCAGTTTGTGTAGGCTACATATTTTCCCTGTTTTCATATCGGGTTACATTGATATCCACTGGTTTGACCATTTTGCTTGTTTTTTTTTTTTTATGTGAATTGAATTCTAAAGCTAGACTATACTGGTCATTAGCAGGGATTTCTCATTTGTTATTACATGAAAAGGATTTTTAAATCAGATTTTGCTCATGCTTACCGTAAATTCAATACCTTCTCTCAATGCAGTCAATCAAATCCAATGTGGAAAAGATGAAGATCTGTTGTTAACCTGCTCCCATATGCATCGTCCACCCCCTGTTGAGCTGCCTGAGGGGTAAACACGTCTGTCAGAAATGTTTCACATCCCCGCCAATCAGACAGAGAGACAGAGCTTGTGATGCACACCCTCACTGAGTGTATTACTGATAAAGCCATTGTAGTTTGCCAAAGCAGCGTAAATGAATAGAGAGACACACTCAGGGTGTGTGATGTGCTGAGACAGAAATTGCCAGTGTCTCGTCTTGTCTGCCTGGTGTCATTTGCCAGGCGGTCTCTGGCAGCCATTAATGGATTCATTATGTCTTTTTGGTTCATATAACTTGTAAATGATGATTGTGCCATAGCGCTTTACACTCCAACAACACTATTCTTAATTAAATGTGGGACAATCTCTCTCATACTGTGACAGTAATGTGTTTGGGGCTCACTGCTATATTCCCTGACTGTGCCAGAACAAGATATAACATTTCAAATGAAAGAATTATAGCAATGAAACCTCCTTTGATCATAGCTCCTCAGCTGGAAAAGAAGAACAGGGAAAAGAAAAAAAAAGAATTGTATGTATATCTTTAAACTGAGAGGATTTCCAAGGAGTAGATGGATGGATGGATGGATGGATGGATGGGTGGGTGAATGGGTGAATGAATGAAAGTGAATGGAAAAATGAAGAAGACGGAAGGATTTCAATTCAATTCAATAGTGCACATTTATTTAACACATTTGCCTCATGGCGCTTATATAGCACTAGGAGCTCCCATGAATGAATGATGAATGGATGGAAGAAAAAGAGGAGTGTGTGGAAGCAGTGAGTGAATGATGGATGGATGAGTGAATGATGGTTGGATGGAGAAATGAAATGGTGCATGTGTACAGAATTATCAGAAAAAGAAATGAAAGATGTTTTTTAACTGGCCATAGTGTTTATCATACTGGATGTGGATCCTCTTGTTGAGAAGGGAAGGGAGAGAATGAACGGTGTCCCCGTCCTCAGAGGAAAGGATGTGGATCTTCTTGTTGGAAAGGGAAGGGAAAGAATGAACGGTGTCCCCGTCCTCTGAGGAAAGGCATTCCAGAAGCTTCATCAATTATTACTATCAACAAAATGGCACTTACCCATGAACTAGAAAAAAAAAATCCCCAATGTTAGTTTTCGCCAGGCTTTTGTTGATCAAATATTTATGATGTAGGAATTCCCAGCTAAATGAAAAATGCAGTTTGGAAAGCTTATAGAGACTTAAAAGGCCATGTAAAATTGAGATGGCAACTTATTTGATTGATTTCAACCCAAATTAAAGAGACATTTTCAAGCAGGAATATAAAGCCAGGTTCTCGATGCAGGTTTTCTCTTTCATGAAGGC
>JAODXP020000017.1:12229917-12234917 GCA_027497455.2 Sardinella longiceps
TCTAAGGTGCTCTTACTATACCCTGGGTTTTCTCATTAATGTGCTCCTAAGGTATCTAACCTAACCCATCTGAGAAGCTCTTACCCTGGGCTTTCTCATTATATGCTCCTAAGATATCTAACCTAACCCATCTGAGAAGCTCTTACCTAAGATATCTAACCTACCCGTCTAGAAGTTCTTACCCTGTGTTCTCCTCTCTGTTCGTCTCCCTCCTACCACCATCTCTAAAACTTTTGACAAATCATTTTATGGGGTTGATGATAATAGCAGCAATATTGCTGAGCACCCCACAGCAATTGAAGCAAGCACTTAAAAAGTAAAAGCTCAACAGTGCTGGCAAGGTCTGTCTCACATTCTCCATTTTAGGAGCCATATTCTGACACCATCTCTAGCACTAATTTTAAGAGATCAATAAAGTCTCAAATAATGCTATATAGCATTTCCATGGTAACTTTTTTGTTCTCAAACTTCTTCTGTTATGTTTACTGTATATCACATCAAGCAAATAAAATATACGATGTGAAAAACGGAAGGCCTGTGGGAGAGGTTCTGATGAACTGTAATCGAACTCTCTTGAAACAGCCTGTAACGAGTCTGTAGTGGGAGAAAAAACTGTAAATGTCAGCATGTCTACAAAACAGCCAGATTCTGACTGAATAAGTAACTCAATTATACCCTAAGCCTACAGATAGCCAACAGTGGAAAAGCACATTGTGAACATATGCCTTTATTAAAGTGTTGAATCTTCCCTCTTTCAATTGACATTTACATAACCATTCTTATTGAATTTATATATTTGATTGTTTAATGAGCTAACACTCTTATATTGTTTCACCACTATCTCCTGGCAGTGAAAATGATGTACTGTAGCAGAATAGTCAAGGAACTAAAGGATCCATTAGTTTGGCCTCTAGGAAAGGCTGTCCTGCCTCTACAACAACATATTAACATCACACAGTTTAGAAATGTAGGCTCACACACTGTAGAATCATCAGCTCACACAGTGTAGAGTTGTAAGCCTACACAGTATAAAATGTGTAGAAATGTCAGCTCACACAGTGTAGAGTTGTAAGCCTACACAGTATAAAATGTGTAGAAATGTCAGCTCACACAGTGTAGAAATGTAGGCTCACACAGTATAGAAATGTAGGCTCACACAATATAGAAATGTCTGCTCACACAATGTACAAATGCCTCTTTTCATCCTTTTCCTTTTTCCTTTTTCCATGGTACCCATTTTAAGGAAGTACCAAATTCATCTCATATCAGCCAAAAATAGTCATGCTCTTACTAGCAGAATTAACATGAACTTGATACTGTCCAGCTTTCCGGCTGTGCGTCAGCAATTAAAGTCCCCCAGCCAACACTGAATTATATGACAGTAAATAGGCCTAACTATAGATATGCTTTACATTTTTTTTGTATGATACATGACTCTTTCTTACAGGATATCATATTATATGATTTCTTTAAGGCCTAACACTCTTCTGTCGCTAGGCTCAATGGGGTTCAGTATGCACACACTGCCTTTCCCTTTATTGCACCAAATTACAGATTTACAAATGAGTTGAACTGTAGTCACGCTTGTAATTACAGCACTTACCTGACCAGAATTGTGTTGTTATGAAGCTCAAATATGATTGTCTGAAACAAGCAATTAACGGATGCAGATTGCCATTAAAAAAAGAGCAGTCAGCCTTGTACATTAACGAGGGGGATCCAATTAGTAACCTCCTGTCTGACAAAACAGCCGTTGATTAGAGTGAACTTCTTGACACCATTGTTTCAGTGATACATCCACCTGCACAATGCTGCGTGTGCTCTAAAAGGGTGCTCTAAAATCACTACATGTGTGCCTTATTTAAATCAATGTCCATGTCACCAGTGGACTCATGCTGTCATTCCATTTCACCTCGGTCTTTTTCACAAAAATATTGTGTCCATTTTCTCCCGACCCGTGTGTGTGTGTGTGTGTGTGTGTGTGCTGTGAGCGTGTGTGTGTGTGTGTGTGTGTGTGTGTGTGTGTGTGTGTGTGTGTGTGTGTGTGTGTGTGTGTGTGTGTGTGTGTGTGTGTGTGTGTGCGTGTGGTGTGAGTTGTGTGTGTGTGTGTGTGTGTGTGTGTGTGTGTGTGTGTGTGTGTGTGTGTTAATATATATTTTAGCTTTTTTGTCTAATGGGAAAGGACAGTGAAGAGAGACTGGAATCGAATGGGGTGGGATAATGAAAAGACTGCAAGCTGGACCTAATCTTTGTACTAGTGTGCACATGTCCACTTACTGCAAAGGTGGTTCACCACAGCAAATAAAAGTCTGTCTTTCTTATTCAACTGAGACTTGGGTGACTGGGTGTCTTGGGTGTCTCAAACTCATCATGTTTTAAAAGCGTTTCCCCCAGAGAAAGGCAGAGAAAAAACAGGCTGTGATGTGGTGAGTGAAGCTGGAAATAAACAAACTGATTGGGTGTTTCCCTCTCGACAGGTGTTCTGTGATTACCACGGACACTCGAGGAAGAAGAATGTCTTCCTGTATGGATGCAGTGTGAAGGAGACCCTCTGGCAGTCCGGCTCCTCCGTCAACACACAGACACTCAAGGAGGACCCAGGATACAGGGTAGAGATTTTTGCCTCTCTCTCTCTCTCTCTCTCTCTCTCTCTCTCTCTCTCTCTCTCTCTCTCTCTCTCTCTCTCTCTGTTTCTTAACCTCAACTCTCCAAACGTCTGTCACGTACAATTATTTTTTTTCTACTCTTGATTAATACAAGTACTATGTTATTACCATGTTTAGATCTACAAATACAACTGTACAACCTAGTCCAACCCAGGATACAGATAGACAGCTTGAGATTTATTAGGCTAGCCTCAACTCCCCAAACATCTCAACTCCATTCTCATTCTTGCATTATGTCATATAAAAAAAGTTTTTTTTTTATGATTATTATTTATTACAAGTACTATGTTATAACCATGTTTAGATCTACATAATTATGCAACTAATTCAATACAGCCCAGTGCATGTTGTTTTTGTTGTTGTGTACTCTACAAGAACACTGTTGTGTCTTCTGTAGCATACTAAATTGATGGGCCTTGAGCTAAAAAGACACACAACAACTACTTGTTTAGAGTGCCCCTCTGTCATCTTGATAAACTGCAGCGCTAATAGTTACTCATGAGTCAGCATTCCGTTCCATTCCGTCAGACGATTCCCAAGACGCTGGATCGGCTGGCACCAGCGTTCTCCTTCAACAGCTGTAACTACCTGGTGGAGAAGTCTCGAGCGTCCACAGCACGAGTGGTGGTCTGGAGGGAGATAGGGGTGCTCAGGAGCTACACCATGGAGAGTACCTACAACGGCTGCGACCAGGGCATCTACCAGGTTAGTATTGCATCAAACATGCATTGGCATTGAAATCACATTTTGCATCACATACAATTGCAGTATCACCATCCCTGCAACCCCCTTGCTGTGATCTCGTAAGAGGAAAGGGTATCCATGCCCCTGATAGTTCCAGTAGAATCTAGCATTGACCTCATTCGCTCATGATGCATCCAATCCTGGCCAATCAGTGAACTTTGAGAATGGATTTTGAGAATTATACGATAGACAATCAGTCAAGGGCTGATCCAATCTGTTGAATTTAAACATCTCAAGCAAGCAATTGTTTCTCAATATCCGGAACCCCAGACCCTAATACAAAGCAAAGCGTACAACAAGGTGCCAGGTTATGACCAGGCTAAGTAGAGTTTGATCATGTGGGAGGATCAAACCAGTGACCATCTGCTTTTCCTGACTATTGTAAACAATAATAATGTGTATTGTAAGTGAACCAGTTCTTTTAAAGTTGTGAGCTGGCACTTGGCCTCTTGTAGTACCCCATGTCCTACACAGGCAGGCCAGAGAGCATGAAGAATGCTAATACGCTCCACTACATTAGCTTCCTGTAGTTTATTCACGAGCACCGCTGTCTTAACACCCTCCTCTGACACAGCTCAACACATTTCTGTTCAGTTGGAAACTTCTCAAGTGGAATAGGAAAGGCTGTCTTGCCTGTTTGTACACATTCATTCATAAACATGGCTGCCTTCCTCTCCCCTCCCCAGTCTCTTTACTTCCCCATTCAGCACAGTCATGCACACATCACTTGCCTCTCCTGAATCTTTACTTACTCTCCAGCTCAGCGCAACCCCAAGCTAACATGAAAACAATGTGGAGAGAGAAGTAAAATATGGATGTGTGTGGGCATGGATGAGGATCTGCCAGGCAGGCAGGCATTAGTCTCACACCACTGGGCTGCTCTTTAATTTTCATCAGGCAGAGAGACGGACGACTGCCTGACTACACGGCTCTGTGTCGGGAGCATTTGCATTTTGTAAGCTAGCTGGCTAGCTAGCGCGAGCTCCGACAGTGACACTCTGGGGAAGCCGTAGCCCCTCAGGCATGTCATCAGCATGCATTTGAGATTAATAAGCACGGGTCATGCAAGTCCAAAACTTACTGCAGGTATGGGAAGGAGGAAGTAGCTGTACGGTATGCTGGACACGTTTCAGGGCAGGGTCTTGTTTTGTCCACTCACTTATTCATTTAAAATTCGCAGACATCTAGACAGGATTTTGTAATATTATGATGTGTTCCAGCATGCATAATATCTTTTTGAAAAAATGCATATTTGACAGCAGAATTGATCACACCTCAGTAAATCAACAAAAGTAGAGGGACCATATCAAGTACAACAAAAAAAAATATTATTTTATGCAATTTGCTTTGCAAATGCATCTATTTTTTCTTTTTTTTTTCTTTATAAATGTAAATGTGCTCCACTAGTTCTCTGTGCCGCGCTTGGGCCCATTGTTCTGTTGGGTTTGATTTGCATGACCCTGTGAGTTGGCCTAGCTGAATTTCATGAGCAGGGTGGACACCTGAGACAGAGACAAAAACAAGAATTTATTACTTCAAGATTTGATAGGGCTGTTTAAGTCCTATCCGTAGCCTTTCATCTAATATGAG
>JAODXP020000017.1:12242417-12244917 GCA_027497455.2 Sardinella longiceps
CTCTTGAGACAAGAACTTGCTGCATGCTGGAAACAAGTGCTAAAAAATCCTGAGCTTGCTGCTAGCAGGTGTCAACATCATGTCTCTTAAGGCTGCACAGTGTGTGTGTGTGTGTGCACGCACAGTGTGTGTGTGTGTGTGTGTGTGTGTGTGTGTGTGTGTGTGTGTGTGTGTGTGTGTGTGTGTGTGAATGATTTGGTTTGGTTTAGAGTGTGGAGAGTGGTGTGACAGGTGAAGCTCTTGAGCTTGCTGGCAGGTTAACCACAGAGGATTCATAAGCACATCAGCTAGTAAACAAGCAAGCAAGCAAGCAAACAAACAAACAAACAAATAAATAAATACAGCATGTCTCAGCCCAAAAGTAACAGCAAACACACCCTTTAAGTGAACCGTAAACACAAGGTTTGGAGTCTGAGGTAATACTTTTCACTATCAGAGCTCCTGTCTCTTGAATTGGCTCTGAAATTAGAGTGAATTGTATAACTGAACTTGTGTTCAAGAACCAAATCTGGTGTATTGCTTTTTTGATATGAATTACAAAAAAAAGAAATCGTTGATTCCAAATGAAAGGCACGACATGGCAGGTACGGCATACTACTGCATCCTGTACCATCCTGAAAAGAAGTTTAGGTCATTTAAGTTTGGGTTGCCTCTCTCCTGACAGGGCAGTTGAGTTTTTGAAAACACACAAAAGAAAAGGATGAAAAAGATGAAATAGTAAATGGAGAAGTAAACAGATGAACAAACTGAATTAATCATGACAAAATAAACACAATGAAATATTCATGGCCATCATAAAATCCATGTGATGTTAAGGAAAGTGTAAAATACTTTTGAAATATGGGACTGTGGGACACGTTTGCAGAATAGGCTTGAACATTGCAGACATGGTTTGCGGTTTGGGAGACAAATATATATATATATATATATATATATGGGCAATTCCACGAAAAGTAAACCTCACCTTAAAACTTTAAGTCTCACCTACATGAACATACAAATTCTTTCAGAAAACTTCCAATACAAAAAAGTATTGTCTCGATGTAAATATTCAACTGAGCAAGTTTCGAAAGGATATCTGTTTGTTAAAATTTTTACCCTATTCAGCTATAATGTAAGTCTATGGAGGGGCTTATAATGGGCATAAGTGGGTGATAACACACACAAAGCTGCAATACTATCAGTTATTTTTCATTGTTATATTACTATTTCTCTTGTTACAGGTTAAAATCCACCGTTCACAATTGTTTTGTATCGTTTTGGAGGGTTTTTCCAGACGTCACGTCCATAACGTCACATCCATAACGCCATGTCTCCCAATGAAAACCAACTTTTTTTACATTTACATTTGAAATTAAGTCTTTCTCTGTCTTTACTGAGGTGTCCTGTTTGGTATGAATGTAGTAATATTTACATTTCTGTAGAAATTTCACACACTTCACAGCAAAAACTACGCTCTCTCAAAAGTTTGTCCGTTTTTCGTCACGTCCATAACGCAAATTGAAAGGCTCATATTCTTATGATGCAAATCATGATATTAATTTTTTCTGTTTGCCTGTATTCAGCCATGGAGTTTGCAGAAGAATATGAAAAAAAATTGTGAAATACTGCTAGGTTTGCTGAGGTTATGTGGCCTTTTGTTCATCAATAATGCACGAAAATGTCACGTCCATAACGCTGGAATTGCCCATATATATATATATATATATATATATATATAAAAAAATCTAAACAAATAACCTAATAACAATTAGTGTCTCTCATTTTTCTCTCCTTTCTTCTTTCCTTGTCTGTTTATTCTTCTATCTTTCTTCGTTTTTCTCTGTCCTTCTCTCTCTCTCTTCTCTTTCTTATGGTCTCCCTCAGTGCCTCATTCTATCTTTCCCTCTGGCTCCCAATCTTTACTATCTAACCCCCCCCCCTTCTCTCTCCTCTCTCTCACCCTCTGTTTTAGCTGAATCCCCCCCTCTCTCTCTCTCCTCTCTCTCACTCACTCTGTTTTTTGCTATCTAACTCCCACCCTCTCTCTCTCTCTCTCTCTCTCTGTCTCTTTCTCTCACTCTCTCTGTCTTTGCTGTCTAACTCTTGTTCCTCTGACCTTCTTCCCTGAACAAGTCTCATTTAGTTCTTCTTGCGTATCTCTCTCTCTCACACCTCTCTCTCTCTCTCTCTCTCTCTCTCTCTCTCTCTCTCTCTCTCTGTTCCCTTAGCCTGCTCCCTATATTATTTTGGCCTCCTATCCTCCATTCTTTCTACTCCCACTCTTTCTATCTTTCTATGCCTTCTCCCTCCCTACATCACTTCAGTTATTTCTATCATTTGCCTCGTCTCTCTTCTCTTCTCCTCCCATCCCTCCTCTGTCCTTCCTTCCTTCCCCTCCTCTTTCCTCATTCCCTCTATCCTCCACCTCCTCGCTGTTCTTCTCTACTCCCCTGTTCCTCCTCCTCCTCCTCCTCTTCTCTGACCTCTGCCTGTGACTCACGTCTGTGTCTGGCTGGGC
>JAODXP020000017.1:12249917-12254917 GCA_027497455.2 Sardinella longiceps
GATGCATCATGAGCGAATGAGGTCAATGCCCGGAATCCCAGACGGAGTACTGAAGGGAGATAAGAATCAAGTGGTATTGCATAGGAAGGCAGTGGCCAGGCTAGATTCTACTGGAACTACAAGGGAAATTGAATACCCTTTCCTCTTACGAGATCACAGCAAGGGGGTTGCAGGGATGGTGACAATTGTATGTGATGCAAAATGTGATTTCAATGCCAATGCATGTTTGATGCAATACTAACCTGGTAGATGCCCTGGTCGCAGCCGTTGTAGGTACTCTCCATGGTGTAGCTCCTGAGCACCCCTATCTCCCTCCAGACCACCACTCGTGCTGTGGACGCTCGAGACTTCTCCACCAGGTAGTTACAGCTGTTGAAGGAGAACGCTGGTGCCAGCCGATCCAGCGTCTTGGGAATCGTCTGACGGAATGGAACGGAATGCTGACTCATGAGTAACTATTAGCGCTGCAGTTTATCAAGATGACAGAGGGGCACTCTAAACAAGTAGTTGTTGTGTGTCTTTCTATCTCAAGGCCCATCAATTTAGTATGCTACAGAAGACACAACAGTGTTCTTGTAGAGTACACAACAACCAAAACAATATGCACTGTGCTGTATTGAATTAGTTGCATAATTATGTAGATCTAAACATGGTTATAACATAGTACTTGTAATAAATAATAATAATAAAAAAAACTTTTTTTTACATGACATAATGGAAGAATGAGAATGGAGTTGAGATGTTTGGGGAGTTGAGGCTAGCCTAATAAATCTCAAGCTGTCTATCTATATCCTGGAGTGGACTAGGTTGTACAGTTGTATTTGAAGATCTAAACATGGTAATAACATAGTAGTTGTATTAATCAAGAGTAGAAAAAAATAATTGTACGTGACAGACGTTTGGAGAGTTGAGGTTAAGAAACAGAGAGAGAGAGAGAGAGAGAGAGAGAGAGAGAGAGAGAGAGAGAGAGAGAGAGAGAGAGAGAGAGGCAAGAAGCATGTTTAAGAAATCTCTACCCTGTATCCTGGGTCCTCCTTGAGTGTCTGTGTGTTGACGGAGGAGCCGGACTGCCAGAGGGTCTCCTTCACACTGCATCCGTACAGGAAGACATTCTTCTTCCTCGAGTGTCCGTGGTAATCACAGAACACCTGTCGAGAGGGAAACACCCAATCAGTTTGTTTATTTCCAGCTTCACTCACCACATCACAGCCTGTTTTTTCTCTGCCTTTCTCTGGGGGAAACGCTTTTAAAACATGATGAGTTTGAGACACCCAAGACACCCAGTCACCCAAGTCTCAGTTGAATAAGAAAGACAGACTTTTATTTGCTGTGGTGAACCACCTTTACAGTAAGTGGACATGTGCCCACTGGTACAAAGATTAGGTCCAGCTTGCAGTCTTTTCATTATCCCACCCCATTCGATTCCAGTCTCTCTTCACTGTCCTTTCCCATTAGACAAAAAGCTAAAAATATATATTAAACACACACACACACACACACACACACACACACACACACACACACACACACACCACATCACACACACACTCAAACAAACACTCACACGCACATGCACACACACACACACACACACACACACACACACACACACACACACACACAGCACACACACACACACACACACACACACAGGGGTCGGGAGAAAATGGACACAATATTTTTGTGAAAAAGACCGAGGTGAAATGGAATGACAGCATGAGTCCACTGGTGACATGGACATTGATTTAAATAAGGCACACATGTAGTGATTTTAGAGCACCCTTTTAGAGCACACGCAGCATTGTGCAGGTGGATGTATCACTGAAACAATGGTGTCAAGAAGTTCACTCTAATCAACGGCTGTTTTGTCAGACAGGAGGTTACTAATTGGATCCCCCTCGTTAATGTACAAGGCTGACTGCTCTTTTTTTAATGGCAATCTGCATCCGTTAATTGCTTGTTTCAGACAATCATATTTGAGCTTCATAACAACACAATTCTGGTCAGGTAAGTGCTGTAATTACAAGCGTGACTACAGTTCAACTCATTTGTAAATCTGTAATTTGGTGCAATAAAGGGAAAGGCAGTGTGTGCATACTGAACCCCATTGAGCCTAGCGACAGAAGAGTGTTAGGCCTTAAAGAAATCATATAATATGATATCCTGTAAGAAAGAATGATGTATCATACAAAAAAAATGTAAAGCATATCTATAGTTAGGCCTATTTACTGTCATATAATTCAGAGATGGCTGGGGGACTTTAATTGCTGACGCACAGCCGGAAAGCTGGACAGTATCAAGTTCATGTAAATTCTGCTAGTAAGAGCATGGCTATTTTTGGCTGATATGAGATGAATTTGGTACTTCCTTAAAATGGGTACCATGGAAAAAGGAAAAAGGAAAAGGATGAAAAGAGGCATTTGTACATTGTGTGAGCAGACATTTCTATATTGTGTGAGCCTACATTTCTATACTGTGTGAGCCTACATTTCTACACTGTGTGAGCTGACATTTCTACATTTTATGCTGTGTAGGCTTACAACTCTACACTGTGTGAGCTGACATTTCTACATTTTATACTGTGTAGGCTTACAACTCTACACTGTGTGAGCTGATGATTCTACAGTGTGTGAGCCTACATTTCTAAACTGTGTGATGTTAATATGTTGTTGTAGAGGCAGGACAGCCTTTCCTAGAGGCCAAACTAATGGATCCTTTAGTTCCTTGACTATTCTGCTACAGTACATCATTTTCACTGCCAGGAGATAGTGGTGAAACAATATAAGAGTGTTAGCTCTTTAAACAATCAAATATATAAATTCAATAAGAATGGTTATGTAAATGTCAATTGAAAGAGGGAAGATTCAACACTTTAATAAAGGCATATGTTCACAATGTGCTTTTCCACTGTTGGCTATCTGTAGGCTTAGGGTATAATTGAGTTACTTATTCAGTCAGAATCTGGCTGTTTTGTAGACATGCTGACATTTACAGTTTTTCTCCCACTACAGACTCGTTACAGGCTGTTTCAAGAGAGTTCGATTACAGTTCATCAGAACCTCTCCCACAGGCCTTCCGTTTTTCACATCGTATATTTTATTTGCTTGATGTGATATACAGTAAACATAACAGAAGAAGTTTGAGAACAAAAAAGTTACCATGGAAATGCTATATAGCATTATTTGAGACTTTATTGATCTCTTAAAATTAGTGCTAGAGATGGTGTCAGAATATGGCTCCTAAAATGGAGAATGTGAGACAGACCTTGCCAGCACTGTTGAGCTTTTACTTTTTAAGTGCTTGCTTCAATTGCTGTGGGGTGCTCAGCAATATTGCTGCTATTATCATCAACCCCATAAAATGATTTGTCAAAAGTTTTAGAGATGGTGGTAGGAGGGAGACGAACAGAGAGGGAAGAAAACACAGGGTAAGAACTTCTCAGATGGGTTAGGTTAGATATCTTAGGGTAAGAGCTTCTCAGATGGGTTAGGTTAGATATCTTAGGAGCATATAATGAGAAAGCCCAGGGTAAGAGCTTCTCAGATGGGTTAGGTTAGATACCTTAGGAGCACATTAATGAGAAAACCCAGGGTAGAGTACGAGCACCTTAGATGGGTTACTGTGAGTTAGATATCTTGGGAGCACATGATTCCCAACTACCAACCAACATTACAAAAGCAGACACACTGAGAAGGGCAAATAGTGACTTATCACCTTTGTGTGTCTTCCTGGCTTTATGGGCGTCTTGCTTGATTATCACATTTCAGTGCATCACATAGCCAGCTAATACCCGGCTAGAATCAAGAAAAAAGCAAGCTGAACAGACCCCTAAATAAACAGACCTCAAGATCAGACAAGCAGCTCAGGCTTGAGGCCTTCACACCCTTCCTGTGTTATTCAACAGAAACCTTCACGTCCTTCCTGTCTTATTCATTCAAAGGATCTGTGATGTCAGTCACATAGCCTGAGCAGTTTGTGAGCAGAGTGAGATTGGACAGTCCTCCAAACTAGCGGACAACTGGCAGCTGCCATGAAGATATCAGACCAACAAAGCTGAGTAATTAATTGGATCGTCCCAAACTATTTGCATGTGTTTATCAAATTGCTCTTGGCAATCAGCTGGCATTTTACTCCGTTCTAATTTACTGTCACATTATGGAGGAAAAACATTTGGCCCATCGGGGGCCGCACAGACAAACGGATCGGCCAAACTGCTGGATGCCTTTGGTTGCCTGCCTGATCCGATGCATTATCTCCACTGTGAAGGGATGGCTGTGGACGCGTGCCAACATCCTGCCACTGCTTCTGCTGTTGCTGCTGCCACTGCTACTGTTGCCAACACGGCCCTGAACCCTCCAGACGTTCAGCACAGCAAACCAACAACCTCTGCGTCCGGCTTCAGAAAGATCAAAAAGTTGGCATCAGGGCAATTAGAGCAACATAAATTTGGAGGGGTGGATTTCAGCGAAAGGGTCTCGGATAAGCACACAACAAGGGGGGAAAAAGCAGGACATGGGCTCACACCTGTTCCTTTCTTCCTTGAGGGCACGTCTTATGCCTTCACCCTAAACAAATTACCCACCGTAGAGAGAGAGGGGGGAAGATCACCAGCAAAGGAAGAGGCCAGTAAACAAGTTAATTAAGATAAGTAAACAGCTCTCTAGCAGACAGACGGGGGGGCCCAAGAGAAATGGAAAAAAAACCTGACTCTCAATTAGTTGCAGACAAATTGCTTCTAAAGGCCTAATGCTGGGGTCATGGGCTGAAGTCTAATAGGGGGTGGAGTGGTGGCTGGACAGCAGTGTCAAATTCAGCAGCACAAATCTAGAGTCCACTAGGACTCAGTCTGGACACCAGCCTGGGGTGGTTTATTAGGCCACATCTCAATAATCTCTAATAACTCGGGGCTAATTAAGTCAATGAAGGACAGAAATGTATGAAACTGTACTTAAAGCCAGAGGTACAGCAACGATAACACATCTATGAATATGAAATATGAG
>JAODXP020000017.1:12257417-12262417 GCA_027497455.2 Sardinella longiceps
TATATAATAGTATGAATGCATAATTAAAAGGCTATAGGCTTGCCCTGTGCTGGTCCCTCTACTCCACACCTACTGTATGAATACAGGTTAAAAGGCTATAAGCTATGGGATGGCCCTCTGCTGGTCCCCTACTGTGTATGGCTGATAGCTATGGATGTTGTATGATCGATGCAGAGAGTGCAGACTCAGCTGGTTGTTTATGCTGTATTCATGTTCATAAATGTTCCTTATGCCTTAGGTAGAATGTGAGCTTTCAGACCAGAGTTTTTTTCTCCATAAACCAATCGTCATGGCAGTCTTGTATTCCTGGTTGGTGTTCTAGCAAATCCGTGCCAAATGTGTGATTTTTGTGATTATATTTTCATTTTTCCATATTTTTTTCCCAAATTTCATATTTTCATCAATCTGTCCAAAAAAGCATATCAAATTAGCTTTTTTAAAATGCTGTTTGTTAAACTGTGAAACTGACTGTGAAGTGAAATCCTAAGTGGTAAATTTTTAAGCTTGTCATCATGTAACATTTCAGGTGTGACAGCGATGTTTGGTGAATGAATATTACCATCTCCAGGTACCTGTTTCCAGGTAGCGTTCACATGCAGGGCTGTCACAAGGCAAACCAGGCAATGTAGCCTACCATTCCATAAGGCAACCACACTGATTTTAGCCAAGATGTGTACGGAAAAATCTTTCACAGAATGATGGATATTTTTTCTTGTACTTAAAGGAATAGGCCACTCCTAAGTGAAATGTACACTACCGTTCAAAAGTATTGGGGTCACTTAGAAATGTCCTTATTTTTTAAATAAAAGCACTGTTTTTTGCAATGAATAACATTAAACTAATCAGAAATGCACTCTATACATTGTTAATGTGGTAAATGACTATTCTAGCTGCAAACGTCTGGTTTTTAATGCAATATCTACATAGGTGTATAGAGGCCCATTTCCAGCAACCATCACACCAGTGTTCTAATGGTTACATTGTGTTTGCTAATTGCGTTAGAAGGCTAATGGATGATTAGAAAACCCTTGAAAACAGTTTTGCTGGTTAGAGAAGCTATACAACTGACCTTCCTGTAAGCTAGTTGAGAATCTGGAGCATCACATTTGTGAGTTCGATTAAACTCCAAAATGGCCAGGATAAAGAAAACTTTCATGTGAAACTCGACAGTCTATTCTTGTTCTTAGAAATGAAGGCTATTCCATGCAAGAAATTGCCAAGAAACTGAAGATTTCCGACAACGTTGTGTACTATCCCTTCAGAGAACAGCACAAACAGGCTCTAACCAGAGTAGAAAGAGAAGTGGGAGGCCCCGCTGCACAACTGAGCAAGAAGACAAGTACATTAGAGTCTGTAGTTTGAGAAATAGACGCCTCACGAGGTCCTCAACTGGCAGCTTCATTAAATAGAACCTGCAAATGCCAGAGTCAACATCTACGGTGAAAATGCAACTCTGGGATGGGCCTTCAGGGCAAGTGGCAGAAAAGCCATATCTGAGACTGGCCAATAAAAGGAAAACATTAATATGGGCAAAGAACACAGACATTGGACAGTGGAAGATAGGAAAAAAGTGTGGACAGTGGACAGACGAATCGAAGTTTGAGGTGTTTGGATACACAGAAGAACATTGTGAGACGCAGAACAACTGGAAAAGATGCTGGAAGAGTGCCTGAAGCCATCTGTCAAGCATGTGAAGGTAACGTGATGGTCTGGGGTTGCTTTGGAGCCATGGTCTGCAATGCTGTAATTGCTGCAAATGGAGTATTCTTTGACGAAAGCAAAGTTTGAAGGAGAAAATTATTATTTCAAATAAAAAACATTATTTCTAACCTTGTCAATGTCTTGACTATATTTTCTATTCATTTTGCAACTCATTTGATAACTAAAAGTGTGAGTTTTCATCGAAAACACAAAATTTCTGGGTGACCCCAAACTTTTGAACGGTAGTGTAGTCTCTTACCATATTGGCCTGAGTTGGATAAGTGAACCAAAGCGTATTTCAATCGGCTCCATCGTTGTCCATATCCAGAAGCACTGCTTTTAGCTTTAGCTAGCATAGCGCGCCGTAATTGGGAGCTGCCACTTAACCAGTCATTCACAAATAGTTATAAATGAACTCAAAAAACATGTTGTTGTTTAGTTGATGTTGATGAAAGGTGAATAGTTATTGATGAGAGGTCTTTATTTTCTTTTATATATCTATTTATTTATTTTTTAGGGGGGGGGGGGGGGGGGGTCCTCCTTGCCTGGGGGTCCCCTTGTAAGTATGTGCTTCAGCTATTGGTTGCACTTGACAACAGAAAGCCTTCATGAAAGAGAAAGCCTGCATCGAGAACCTGGCTTTATATTCCTGCTTGAAAATGTCTCTTTAATTTGGGTTGAAATCAATCAAATAAGTTGCCATCTCAATTTTACATGGCCTTTTAAGTCTCTATAAGCTTTCCAAACTGCATTTTTCATTTAGCTGGGAATTCCTACATCATAAATATTTGATCATCAAAAGCCTGGCGAAAACTAACATTGGGCATTTTTTTTTCTAGTTCATGGGTAAGTGCCATTTTGTTGATAGTAATAATTGATGAAGCTTCTGGAATGCCTTTCCTCAGAGGACGGGGACACCGTTCATTCTTTCCCTTCCCTTTCCAACAAGAAGATCCACATCCTTTCCTCTGAGGACGGGGACACCGTTCATTCTCTCCCTTCCCTTCTCAACAAGAGGATCCACATCCAGTATGATAAACACTATGGCCAGTTAAAAAACATCTTTCATTTCTTTTTCTGATAATTCTGTACACATGCACCATTTCATTTCTCCATCCAACCATCATTCACTCATCCTTCACTCATCCATCCATCATTCACTCACTGCTTCCACACACTCCTCTTTTTCTTCCATCCATTCATCATTCATTCATGGGAGCTCCTAGTGCTATATAAGCGCCATGAGGCAAATGTGTTAAATAAATGTGCACTATTGAATTGAATTGAAATCCTTCCGTCTTCTTCATTTTTCCATTCACTTTCATTCATTCACCCATTCACCCACCCATCCATCCATCCATCCATCCATCCATCCATCTACTCCTTGGAAATCCTCTCAGTTTAAAGATATACATACAATTCTTTTTTTTTTCTTTTCCCTGTTCTTCTTTTCCAGCTGAGGAGCTATGATCAAAGGAGGTTTCATTGCTATAATTCTTTCATTTGAAATGTTATATCTTGTTCTGGCACAGTCAGGGAATATAGCAGTGAGCCCCAAACACATTACTGTCACAGTATGAGAGAGATTGTCCCACATTTAATTAAGAATAGTGTTGTTGGAGTGTAAAGCGCTATGGCACAATCATCATTTACAAGTTATATGAACCAAAAAGACATAATGAATCCATTAATGGCTGCCAGAGACCGCCTGGCAAATGACACCAGGCAGACAAGACGAGACACTGGCAATTTCTGTCTCAGCACATCACACACCCTGAGTGTGTCTCTCTATTCATTTACGCTGCTTTGGCAAACTACAATGGCTTTATCAGTAATACACTCAGTGAGGGTGTGCATCACAAGCTCTGTCTCTCTGTCTGATTGGCGGGGATGTGAAACATTTCTGACAGACGTGTTTACCCCTCAGGCAGCTCAACAGGGGGTGGACGATGCATATGGGAGCAGGTTAACAACAGATCTTCATCTTTTCCACATTGGATTTGATTGACTGCATTGAGAGAAGGTATTGAATTTACGGTAAGCATGAGCAAAATCTGATTTAAAAATCCTTTTCATGTAATAATAAATGAGAAATCCCTGCTAATGACCAGTATAGTCTAGCTTTAGAATTCAATTCACATAAAAAAAACCAAGCAAAATGGTCAAACCAGTGGATATCAATGTAACCCGATATAAAAACAGGCAAAGTATGTAGCCTACACAAACTGAAATATGTGAAGATAATGATCCTGCTGGTAGCCAACTGTACCAAAAAAAAAACCTTGCAAAATAGCCTCATACATCCTTTATCTACCAGTATTTATTTCAGTGGGAAAACTTCTGTTTGTGGAAAGAGAGAGAGAGAGAGAGAGAGAGAGAGAGAGAGAGAGAGAGAGAGAGAAAGAGAGAGAGAGAGAGAGAGAGAGAGAGAGAGAGAGAGAGAGAGAGAGAGAGAGAGAGAGAGAAGGGCAACACTGCCAAATCCTGGAGGGTCCAGATTATGAAAAATTATAATCTACTGCCTATTCTGCATTATCAGCTATAAAACACACAACATGCACACTGATACAAATATTTTCTATTATTTGTACTACATATTATGAAAACTAATCAACTTCAGAGAAAAAAAAAAATACCGTAATGTGCAGGCTCTGACAAGTTCTCCAGTAGTGAGGGGTTGAAACTAATGTTTTGCGCTTAGTACAGCACAAAGCAGACTTAAAGCATAACATAAAGCATGAAAATTCCATGGAAGCCACTTTTCATTAGTCAAGTCATGTTGTGCTGCGGCCTAATCAAGCTTATGGACTGCCCAGGACACAGCTGCCTAATCAATCAGTTTGCTCAGGCAATCAATTTATCAGCCGCTCAATCTGTGTTCCCACTCACCTGATACTGTATGTGTTTCTGTGTTTCTGTGTGTGTGTTTGTACATTTGTGTGTGTGTGTGTGTGTGTGTGTGTGTGTGTGTGTGTGTGTGTGTGTGTGTGTGTGTGTGTGTGTGTGTGTGTGTGTGTGTGTGTGTGTGTGTGAGAGAGAGAGAGAGAGAGAGAGAGAGAGAGAGAGAGAGAGAGAGAGAGAGAGAGAGTGCTTATGTATATTTTTTGTTCTGGTTTGTGTTTGTGTATGAACATGTATATCTGTGTGCTAAAGCAAAGTTGTCACTACTGTTACTTCCCGAGAGTTAACCAAGGTTGATGCTACAGTACATTGATTTACCAAAATATCTTCAGGCATGATGGTTGGATGTTTATATTATGAGAATGCAATTATTTTCTTTTGTTATTATTTTCTTTCTG
>JAODXP020000017.1:12274917-12277417 GCA_027497455.2 Sardinella longiceps
AGAGAGAGAGATGGAGACCAGAAGAAGAATAGCAAGAGAGGCCAGAGAAACCCACTGCAGACTCCTCAAAGAGAGAGAACGAGAGAGAGAGAGAGAGAGAGAGAGAGAGAGAGAGAGAGAGAGAGAGAGAGAGAGATGGATACCAGAAGAAGAATAGCAAGAGGCTAGAGAAACCGACTGCAGACTCCTCAAAGAGAGAGAGAGAGAAAGAGAGGTGGAGACCAGAAGAAGAATAGCAGCCCTGGTGAACACAAGTGAGTCTATCACAGGAGGAGCCGCTCGCCAGCCTATCAGCCCCAGAAAAGCACCAGAGCATCAGGCGGCCATCTTGTCCGTCTGCTGTCCCCATCACTGAGCTGCTGTCTGGGGGAACACCATCCACGCTCCCCCTGTCTGCTGGGATCAGCACTAGACAACCATTCAGTGCCTATCAGCATGCTGCCAGGCAGAGGGGCATCATCCCATGACCACACATACACACACACACACACACACACACACACACACACACACACACACACACACACACACACACACACACACACTTAAACACACACACACACACACACACACACACACACACACACACACACACACACACACACACACACAAGCGCCAATACACACACAGACACAAACACGCACACACCACACACACAAATACACATACACACACACGCCTTTCGGACACTTCTTTCTTCCTGCAAGTGATTCCCTAACACACTCTGGCAGGTCAGCTACATTGAGGACGTCACTGAAGTGTTTGGGACAATGTTACTGAAGCGCTTGCGAGGACAACACTGAAGCATTTTCAGGAGTACGTCATTGGAGCGTTTGTGAATAGGTTACTGAAGAGTTTGCAAGTACTTTATTTACCAAAGTGTTTGTGACTGAAGCATTCAATGCAGCAATAATTCCACAATAATTAATGGTGCTGGGCCTGGCTACACTAGACACACAAAGCGCTGTGTACACTCTCAAAAAAAAATACAGGGACATTTGATGTCCAGGGAGAGTGTATAAATCTTTGTGTACAGACAACCAAGGACAATCCAGGTGAAACCGGGACAGGTGGCAGCTGTACTCAGATGCATAAACTGTCACTTTCTCTCCAGCTGTCGTGCCCTTGTTTTATTGACAGGACATTTCAGGTCAATTAAGCATGTTACGTAGGCTACTTCATTCATGCTGTATGAACTGACTATTAGTATTATAGTGAATCAACACATAGCCCTGCTGTTTTACCTTGCTAAGCGCTATAATAGCCACCATTATGACTGAACTTCATGCAACGCAAACCGAGGTAGCAAAACAGTAGCTAGTAATGGGGTGCTTAGCACCGTAAAACAGCAAGCAGGGCTACGTGTTGATTCAATCCGGCTAATTCCTTTAACTGATTATGCACAACACATAATTTAATGATAGTTCTAAGCGATTGAGTGATGCATGGAAATTCATAAAAGTGCTGTGGCTGGAAATTCATAATTTGTAAATAGCAAATAGATATTAGATATAAATATTATCCACGATAGGATAAGTCTGGGTCCAGATCTACACCGGAGTCTGCTTATTTTTTGTGGTTACTGAAGGTAACAGTAGCTTCATACGGTGAGGACTTGCAATGAAGAGTGTAAACAAACCATACATTCCAGGGTGAGATGTACTCTATCCTCAATGGCAAAACAATGAGGTTGTGTTATAGCTTACAAATGCATTAATATTCTGAACACGTTTCATTTTGAAAATCTGTCAAAGCTGTCCTTCCATTTCTCTTCTTCTTCCTTATCTGTCAGAAAGCCAGAGAGCTCTGTGATGCATATAGGAGTTCAATGCTTTGGCGTGCTCACCTCAACTCATGCATCGCATCGACTCTTCTAACAGTCCCACGTCCTGGGCGATTTCCAAGCCAAGATGACGACAGCTCAGTTTCACACAAACAGGCATGTCAGCTATGGTGGCTCAGGCTGATTCCAAATGTCTGATGTTGAGAGAGTGATTTACAAAAGGCCAGTTAGTCAGACACCCCAGGGTGGCTTTGATGAGATCTTATGGAATATTTCTGGCACTAATCGACACGTCTTCCCTATCTGCGTCTTGTGTGCTTGTCGTGTCCAATCAACCGTGTTTGTGAGAAGGAAAGGCACCGAATAATGTGTTTCTATTGGCTTTCCTATATGTGTACTAGTTATTACAGTAAAGATTCACAAAGCAAGCATTTCCTGTCTGCTATATGTGTGCCTATTCTGACTATACTAGATCAACAGCACAGTTGGTCAAAGCATATTTCATAATCTTCCCTTTTCTGTCTTATCACCACCCTAGTCTGTCTGTGTGTGTGTGTGTGTGTGTGTGTGTGTGTGTGTGTGTGTGTGTGTGTGTGTGTGTGTGTGTGTGTGTGTTTGTGATTGTGTGTGTGTGTTTTCTCTATGTAATAAATGAGAGTGGACTGCAACTCTCTAGTAGATGTGGGGATGTGGGAATTATTGTGTGTGTGTGTGTG
>JAODXP020000017.1:12287417-12294917 GCA_027497455.2 Sardinella longiceps
CCAGAGATTTGACAGAGGTTTTCCCGATCAAGACCTTATAGCTTTTCATATGAGACATCTGACACCTGCTCTGCAATTCCACATATGACAGACAGGCTTTTTTTCTGAAGAACTGATGTCTTTTTCATGTCTGAGTCTTGTCTGGCAGCAGAATATGTTAAAAGGTGAGAGTGTAACTCAAGAAACAGCACCCTCTCAGAAGTAACGTTTTGATTTGTCCTGTCTGGGTTTCCCTGGTAAGAAAAAATGATAAACTCCAATGGGGAAAACCTATGTGGATATTCAGCACAGCTTCAACAATTTACAGGGCGGCCTAAACATATGGTTTCTAGCTGGGCTTGTAAAAAAACATGTTACAAAAAGTCAATAGATTGATAACATGCAAGCAACATGCTGTCCTGTTATCCACAGAAGTTAGCATGCAAATTCAGTGGTGTCTGCACTTTCTTCTCCACTACATCTCTAAAAATGCATACCGTTACATTTTATTAGGCCATCACTCTTTTCCCCCTCAACCACATAGGCTGTGTGGCTGTTTAAAGTTCCCATTCATCCCAGTGAATGACGTGGGTTGTAGGGTGTTTTGCAATCGAAGCACTTGGCATGTCTTAGCATTACCATCACTAGCCTCATGTCAGCTTTCCCATAGTGTTCTATTCTATACAGTATGTGGGCTGTGAATTATTGTAGATCTGAGCACAACGCAAGTGACTGCAAGATGACTCAAGACCAAAAGGGTTCCAGGAATAGATTCCATCACATCCAGCTTTAAGACTGAAGTACTACACTATACACATCAAAATAATGCCTGGAAATAAAGTCCAGAGAAGACCTCTTTTAAATCCAGGGTTCAGGTTTTAATGGAAAAGTTTATACTACTTACAAGGAATTTTGTTTTCGGAAGATGTTGACTCTCCGTACATTCAACATATTTTAAATTCAGGCCTACTAAGCAGAGACAACAGTGCAGTGTTTGGCTTTGCCAACAAGCCCAATGTGTGCAGGGTTGCAGAGAGGGGTGAGGGGAGGTCAGGAGGAGTATCGATTGGCTGGTGGGCGAGCCGGGTGTCAATAAAGCTTACAGCAGTCTGCTTAAGGAGAAGGTCAAGGAGTAGCTCTGCTGGCATGGCTGAACTCCTTGGAGAATTGTTTCATCCAAACACACATAATAAATATCAGGCAACTGCCACTGGGAGAAGTACCCACATTAAACAGGTGCCGTATGATACTCAATATCTAGTGAACACAGAGATGAAAAAAGTAGCCTAAGCTAAGCTAAGTCAGTAACCTATTGACTTTTCTTTAGATCCTAATACTCTTGCCTTCTTAAGTCAGTGGCTCTCACAAGGCTGCCCTGTGAAAGTCCACTTTGAACCTTGGCAACATCGCACATCCACCTGGGTGGCATTTACCAATTAGCACCATCAATAACAACAGCACTGACACAGGGGCCTTTTGTGGCAATTCAGCCAATCGGATTGCTTGAAGTGAGTGTTATAAGGTATGAGTGTTCTACTGTAAGTTAGGTTTAGATATAAGTATGTTTGGCCTGGCAGCTAGCCGTGGTCCTAGGATACCATCAGTGGTGATCATGTATCATGTCTGCTGCCAACCCCCTATAGATACGGGGGAATTGCCTTGTTTTACTAATGAGATGGAGGTGATAGGGGAGGAGGAGGAAAGCTTGAAACGCCAGGGCGTGTGATGGAGCAGGCAGGTAAGGAGGGTTAAATGTCCTACAAACGGAAGTGGGTAGAGTGATGGCTGTCAATCAATCCTTTGGGCTCCTCCCGAACTACGTCTAATAAAACAACATTAAGACCCACCAGCAGTATAATGAGGAAAAAGAAAGACCCTACAAATTCTAGCTTCATAGTTTCTAGGTCACTTACTGTGCATTCAAACTTTAGCAATGGCTTCTCAAGCTGCAAGTGTAACAGAAGTCATTTGACTAATAGTCGAAAACATCAGCACCAATTAAATTGAAATTGCACTCAACTTTTGGGCTACACGACAGGGGCAGCAAAAAAAATGGTTGAAGACTACTCAGTTTCATGGGTATCACATTTGACAAGTTTCAGCAGCAAATACATGGCAACCTTCACATCACAACAATGAATATAAATATTTTGACAACAATGCTAGTCTAGGTGTTGATGTCTAGGTCTAGGTTATGAAGTGAATTGTTGTATGATTACACGTTTGTGATTGTGTGTGACTGTGCCTGTACCAATTAGGACTGGGGTGGAAGAGGTGGAATGCTTGTGCTCTTGTATAGTCGACTCGTGTGTTTATCTCTGTGTTTTGTTTTCTTTAATGTGTGTGTTCTACTGCGCGCTATTCCTGTGTGCTGTTGTTCTCGTCGTCTGGTCCCCGCCCCTCACCTGATCACTCTAATTACCTGCACTCTTCCCTCCTGTTCCCCGTTGCTTTCCGCACATCCTCTGCCTGCCTCTTAATTGCTCTGGGTATTTATACTTGCACACTCTCTTTCTTTCTTTGTTTGTTTGTTTCCCCTAGTCTTTGTTAAATAGCTCTGCTTACCTTTGCAACTTAAAGGAGCAGTGTGTGTGAGACATACTGTATATTTGAAAAGTAACTTTACAAAAGTAGTGTGTGTGTGTGTGTGTGTGTGTGTGTGTGTGTGTGTGTGTGTGTGTGTGGTACATACTGTACATTGGAAATAACCGGCTTTACCAAAGTAAAATTGCCACCACATGCCATCAGTGAGTTAGGAAACTCCATAAATTGAGGTAATGGCCTATTTAACCACATTACTATAACCCATATAAGCCCGTTATTACAGTAACCCATAAGCCCATTAACCCAGCACAGGACGATGGATATATTGTGTACAAGCATTTAAATGCACAACAAGGGTAACCTACTGTAAGTGAGATTGTGTAAAGTTCTATGCAATACTCAGTAGAAAAGTTGTCTGTGTGTGTGCATATAAGTGTGTGTGTGTGTGTGTGTGTGTGTGTGTATGTGTGTGTGTGTGTGTGTGTGTGTCTGCAAGTATGTGTGTGTGTGTGTGTGTGTGTGTGTGTGTGTGTGTGTGTGTGTGTGTGTGTGTGTATGTGTGTGTGTGTGTGCGTGCGTGTGTGTGTGTGTGTGTGTGTGTGTGTGTGTGTGTGTGTGTGTGAAAGAGCGAGACAGAAGGGTCCAGACATACGTGCCATTGATGACCCCGTCTGGGTTGAGCATGGGGATGATCTTGAAGATGAAGGCCTCTCGGAGGCTCTGGGCCACGGGGTCACTGCTGCACAGGAACTCCAGGGTGCCCTTCATGACCCAGTTAGCATTGCTCTCCCCCGGGTGCACTCGGGCCGTCAGCACCACACACGGCCGGTTACCTGTCAGGGGTCAGAGGTCATAGGTCAGAAGGGGAGGAGGACAGGAAGATGATAGAGAGAGATAAAGAAAGAGCTATAGTTCCGAGATCCTGAGAGAGAGAGAGAGAGAGAGAGAGAGAGAAAAGAAAGACTATATAGTTCCGAATCCTGAGAAGAGGATGAGAAGGAGGAGAAAAGAGAATGATAGGGAGAGATTAGGAAAGAGTGTGTAAGAGAGAGAGAGAGAGAAAGAGAGACAGAAAAGAGATTAAGAGAGAGAGTCAGAGAGAGAGAGAAAGAAAGAAAGAAAGAAAGAAAGAAAGAAAGACTGTAATTCTGAATCTGAGAGGGAAAGAGAGATAGATACAGCAATACTGTACTTCCTGAATCTCTCGTTGCCACATACAAGCTCCTGTACCCTGTAGGCAAATCTTCCTTCATACTATCATACCTATATTTATACGATTTATACAATTAACTTGCTATAATAAGGAAAGCATGACATTACTTATCATGAATTCTTTATTTTGTATTTGGTGCATTCTATAATTAGCTTATAGGCTACCTTCTTTAATGGTTTGAAGATATGGTAATGCAATTATCCTGCATGCTATGAAGCTAACTGAATTGACAATGAGTGAGAGTGACATACAGAGAGAGAGAGAGAGAGAGAGAGAGAGAGAGAGAGAGAGAGAGAGAGAGAGAGAGAGAGAGAGATACCCAGACACATTCCAGACACCTGTTGAGGTCAAACGGTGCAATTCATTTCTACTGTGTGCTTTCACTGTTGATGTTTGTCTACAGCCAGAGGAATCAAGAGGTGTTTTTGAGACACACACACACACACACACACACACACACACACACACACACACACACACACACACACACACACACATAACCCCCCCTCTGGATGAAAAGAAATTACAGGCTGACTTCAGAGCTGCCAGGCGTTTGACAAGACGGACACACCTTATCAGCGGCACATTAAAATTTAATTTCAGCTCCCTATTGTGGCCGCTGGTGCCAATCCTTAGCATAGCCAAAGGAAGAGGCCCATTTCTCCGTCTGGGGCATTGATCATGCCGTAATGGGCTTCTGCTGCTCTGCGGCAAACTTTGTATGTGTGTGTGTGTGTGTGTGTGTGTGTGTGTGTGTGTGTGTGTGTGTGTGTGTGTGTGTGTGTGTGTGTGCGTGTGTGCGTGCATGTTTCTATGTGTGTGTGTGTGTGTGTGTGTGTGTGTGTGTGTGTGTGTGTGTGTGTGTGTGTGTGTGTACATGGTCTCCTCTGGCTTCATTTAATTTCAGTATTTAATTGAATCTCAGAAAGCCCTGGCAATCAGAGCAGAGTAATGGCTCATTTGTTTTTTCTGTAACAAATGAGATTGAGGTGCACCTTCCTTCACTCCCTTTACCCCCACCCCCCATCCCTCACACACACACACACACACACACACACACACACACACACACACATACCCCTTTCTTCATTTGAGAAAGGGCGTCATGTGACAGATAGATGGTCCCCGAGATATCAGGGCTGACAAAAGCCATCAGCTCCGTGCATCACAAGGAGGAAGGAAGAAGAAGAAAGAAAAATACTTTATGGAGATATACGGCATATGAGAGCATTAGGGAGAGGATGTGCTGATAGTGAGATAGAAGACAAAATCTGTGCCTTGGTAAGAGGGTGTTCAGAACATCAAGTGACATTAGGCACATACCTGCTGATGTTTCAGTGGGGAGGGGGGGTATACTTGGGTATGTGTGTGTGTGTGTGTGTGTGTGTGTGTGTGTGTGTGTGTGTGTGTGTGTGTGTGTGTGTGTGTGTGTGAGTGAGAGAGAGAGAGAGAGAGAGAGAGAGAGAGAGAGCGTGTGTGAGAGAGAGTGTACAGTACGTATCTGACAGAAAAATGTATGGCGTGGTAGAGTTGTATGTCTCGAGACCGGTCTTGGTCTCGAGACCGGTCTCGAGACCAATTTTACGTGGTCTCGGTCTCGTCTTGGTCTTGACAGTATATTGTCTTGGTCTTGTCTTGGTCTCGGATCTCTTGGTCTTGTCTTGGTGTCTTGCAAGACCAAGACCAAGACAAGATAAATAAATTTAATAAATATATATTTTAACGATATCAAGTTGCCGGTTTAAATGACAGCCTAAACAATGAAACGCACCAAAACGAAAGTGAGTGTGCGCAAAAGACACCCCTTGCTGCAGCAGAGCAAGGCTCTCAAATGCATTTATGGGCCGGTCTCTGAGTGACAGAGAGCCGCGCACGTTCAGTTAGATGCAGCTCTAAATTACTCTCCTAAAAGTTTACTTTCCATTCGCAAAATATAGGCAATTTAATTAGGAAATGTTCGTGTATGCATAGGCATGTGTTATGACGGCTGAGCGAGATGTCATGCTAGTTAACGTGATCTCTAATGTATTTATGGGAATTAAATCTTTCATCTTTCATTTTCGTAAATTTAGTATAGGCTACCGAGACACAGACATCGTAAAAACTCCCGTATTTAGTGCTTCATGGACGCTTGTGAAGGATGTGAAATCTTCCTGCGAGTGACTCCTATCAGGCGATAAATGAACGCCGTTGATGTATTCTCAAAGTTATCTCTATTGCATCCCGAAAGAATCCATTCCACTTGATGTTATAGCGAATGTATACCGCTGATAATCCGCTCCAGGTTTTGCATTAGCATACCAACTCAGTCACCGCATGTAGTGATGAGAATCATCAAGCAGTAAAAGTGAAGGCTGCACCAGCCCTATTGTCATCTCACAAGTAGGCTAGCTTCTGCTAAAATCGTGTCCTTGTATTGTATGTTCTCAAAATTAACTCAGGCCATGTTAATTTAATTTTCAATTAGAAGTAGGCTTAGTATAAAATCTTTGGTAGTATAGACAGAGTATGCTAGTAGGCCTGGTTGGGTTGCCAACTTTCAGAATTGGCACACTGCATGTTGTGTTCTAAAACTAAAGGAAACAAAATAAAAAGTAGAATGCACCCATCAAGTTGGCCTATTGTGCCACATTTTCATCTCATGACAGCAGTAGGTTTAAATGCTTTAAAAGTTAAAAGGAGCTAGCTATTAAAAATGCACAAAAAACATAAAAAAAATTCTAAAGTGCCACCTGGCTTCAGAAACCCGCTCTCAAAGACTTACTTTTACCAGTAGAAGCAATAGAGTAGAATTGAATGTAATGGAGTTGACTTTGTCATTCTCTCAGCTACCCAGAAATGATTTTCTACTGGTTGAAATGTCTGGAGCATGGACATCTCGCCGGTAGACCTCAACTCATCATAGTGGGTGACTAGGTGACATCCCCCTGCTGGTATTTAATTAGCCTAATATTGCACTCATTTTTGTCACCATGAGTTCAGTAGGCGGTTTGTGCTGGTAAAAGCAGGGTATTTTTTTTTAATTATTGGTTCAACAGCTATCAAAAAATATATCAAAACAGTTTTTATGTTCTGACCACATTGCTATCCCTATCCACATTGTTGCCAGTAGTTGAAATAATACTCCCTAATATGAGTTGAATGTTAGCCAAAGCTGTTTTTCAAATCAAGTTATAACTTCCAATATAGCCTAGTCTACTTTTTTTTCCGGTCTCGTTCTCGGTCTTGGTCTCGGCCTCAATTTTTCTTGGTCTCGTCTCGGTCTCGTTAGCCTCTGGTCTTGGTCTTGTCTTGGTCTCGTTAGCCTCTGGTCTTGGTATTGTCTTGGTCTTGGTCTAAGCGGTCTTGACTACAAGTCTATGGCGTGGTAAGAAGTCTTACAAGAAGATGAAATTGCATAAAATATCACATGAGCACCAGAAGATTCTCCAGTGAGTGTGTTTATGCAGTCTGTGTGTGGAACAGTTTTGACATCACTTCATATTGATTGAACCCATACAAAACTTTACTCATATGCCTCGGTACTTTAAGACAGAATATTGACAAAATGAGTCAAAATATTCATCCACTTCATATCATCACTCTATTTCCCTGTTTTTATGACTTCTTTTTCACTAATATTTCATATCAAAATTGCCTTGACATCTATTCAGCCTTATTCATGGTACTAATATTGATTTTTTGACGTCAATTAAAATACAACAATAAAATACTATCAAACAAAACCAATTCTCTGCAAAAATTATGTTTTAATATTTTGGAGA
>JAODXP020000017.1:12299917-12314917 GCA_027497455.2 Sardinella longiceps
AGAGAGAGAGAGAGAGAGAGAGAGACTGGGGACAGGGGGACCTCTGACTGGGGACTTATTGTTGGGGGACATATTAGGATGCAGTCATAGAGAAGAAGACTGGGGACTTAGGAAGTTGGGGGTGTATTAGGATGCAGTCATTGAATTAGAGACTGGGGACTGTGGGAGTAGGGTGTATATTAAGATTCAGTCATAGCGACTTGGGGAGTTGGGGGTGTATTGAGATGCAGTCATTGAATTAGAGACTGGGGACTGTGGGAGTAGGGTGAGAATTAGGATGGAATCATAGAGAAAGAGACTGGGGACTAAGGGCGTAGGGTGCATATTAGGATGCAGTCATAGAGGAAGAGACTGGGACTTACGAAGTTGGTGCAGGTTCTTCCAGCTGCGTGACGAGGGGCAGGCAGTGATGGTGATTAGGGGACAGGAGTTGCCAGCTAAAGTGTTGCACAGACTCTGCTGTCTGAAGAACACCTTACGGGGATCCACTGTCCGCTGCATCATCTGTAGGTGAGCCTGAACACACACACACACACACACACACACACACACATACACAGAGAGAGAGAGAGAGAGAGAGAGAGAGGTCCAATTCATTGCAAAAATACTGTTTACCGCCTTCAATGCATCCCTACCCTCCTTTTCAGCAAACGAGAGAGAGAGAGAGAGAGAGAGAGAGAGAGAGAGAGAGAGAGAGAGAGAGAGAGAGAGAGAGAGAGAGAGAGAGAGTACCTGGAGGGCTGAGTATGTGTAGGGATAGTGGTAAGCCAAGTAACAGACATCCTCCTCATGCCGGAAGGTCACGGTGAAGGTGAGAGTGTAAAAACAGGAGCCTTTCTGAGCACTGGGCTGGAAGTGATTCCTAAATTGGACAAAAACAAACCATCACAAAAAACAACTACAAAACTTCCTTTGAGTTTACATAAAATCAATTTACATTTAAGCTGCAATTTATTTGCTGCCAAAATGGCTTTCTTGAAGACACTACAGAGTCAGTAAATCCTTTTAAAGTATTAAAAACACATCAATGGGCCTTGTCAACTCAGAATTTAGCCTAAGGACAAGCTTGCCATAAATTAGCCTAGTGTAACACATAGTGCTCACTTCACAGAAATCCTATCCCAAGTTCTTGAAAGGACTAATCTATACCCATATGAATTTACTTTCTAAGAAAATGCATTGTAAATTGAGCTAATAGGGGACAACAGTCTAGACAATGGCGCTAAACAACACATGCATAAATAGGAAAGTGCTACCTCTTGGTTTTAAACTTGCTCTGGCTCAAGGATGGTATAATTCGACCCAGAAAATCTACCCTTCCACAAAGACACAAGTGACTTAACTTCAGAGGAGAACAGCACAAAACCCTCGGTTGAGTTTATATTTGTAAAGGTTTCTGATCTTAATGCTGACAACTGTTTTATGGACAGCAGGTTTTTAGGACTGAAATACTAACTTACTATTCTTGTAATGAGTGCAGTGTGGTCACCATAGTCTCGTACCTAATGAAATGGTATTTGTGATGTCTGTGGTATTTGTGAAGCTTGGTACAGTGAGGATGAGGGCTTTTATCTCATGAAGTGGTGTTTGAGATGTCTGTAAGGATAGGGACTTGTACCTAATGAAGTGGTGTTTGTGATGTCTGTGAAAAGGGCACATACCTCATGAAGTGGTGTTTCTGTGATGTCTATTATAAGGACACATACCTAATGAAGTGGTGTTTGTGATGTCTATGATAAGGGCACATACCTCATGAAGTGGTGTTTGTGATGTCTGTATGGACAAGGGCACATACCTAATGAAGTGGTGTTTGTGATGTCTGAAAAAAGAACTGGTACCTAATGAAGTGGTATTTGTGATGTCTGTGATGTCTGTACGGATAAGGGCTTGTACCTGACGCAGAGTTGATAAAAGCTGTTGGTGTCCACAGCTCACCTGTAGTAGCAGATCTCCGAGCCGGTACGCACCCAGTTTGGCCGGCCCTCCAGAGCCTCTCGGACGGAGTAGAGCACCGGCTGCATCCCTAGCAACACACAGGGCAGCCCTTTAAACACCAGGCAGCTAGCAGCTACAGCACACAGGGCAGCCCTTTAAACACCAGTCAGCTAGCAGCTACAGCACACAGGGCAGCCCTTTAAACACCAGTCAGCTAGCAGCTACAGCACACAGGGCAGCCCTTTAAACACCAGTCAGCTAGCAGCTACAGCACACAGGGCAGCCCTTTAAACACCAGTCAGCTAGCAGCTAAAGCTCCAGCTGCATCTCTAGCAACACACTGGGCCGCCTTTTAAAAACCAGTCAGCTAGCAGCTAGTCAGCTAGCACCTACAGCACACAGGGCAGCCCTTTAAACACCAGTCAGCTAGCAGCTAGGCACCTAGCAGCTACAGCACACAGGGCAGCCGTTTAAACACCAGTCAGCCAGGAGCTAGGCAGCTAGCATCTACGGCACTGGCTGCAACAAACTGGGCAGCCATTTAAACACCAGTCAGTTACAGTAGTCAGCCAGCAGCTACAGCACACAGGGCAGCCCTTTAAACACCAGTCAGCTAGCAGCTACAGCACCAGCTGCAACAAACTGGGCAGCCATTTAAATACCAGTCAGATAGTCAGCTAGCAGCTACAGCACACAGTGCAGCCCTTTAAACACCAATCAGCTAGCAGCTGGTCAGCTAGGAGCTACTGCACCAGCTGTAATTTTGGGAACACACAGAGCAGCCTGTTTAAACACCAGTCAGCTAACCACACACAGGGCAATGCAGATAACACTGAGAAACAAAAGCAATCCTGAAACGGGGTGACAGTGAAACACATTAATAGCACACTGGCTGCACTTTCACAAATCATAGGCCTAACACAAGAAAAACTATGACTAGTTCATTATGCCAGTTGGATGTAAATAATGTGTGACTCATATTTTGGTGAAATATATGCATTATTTCATAGCTTTCCATTTCTATGCTGTGCATGTATTATAACGCTTATTCTAATAGATCAATTCCCTATGGTTATGGTTACGCCTATGTCTTCATTGACCAATGACCAATTAACACATTCATTCATTCATTCATTCATTCATTCATTCATTCATTATTACCTCCGCCAAGGAGGTTATGTTTTCGGTCGCGTCGGATTGTCTGTCTGTCTGTTTGTTTGTTTGCTAGTTTGTCTGTTTGTCAGCAGGATAACTCGAGATGTACTGCACGGATTTCAACTAAATATTCGGACAAAGTGTATATTGGGACAAGCAACAGCTGATTCGATTTTGGTGGCAATCGATCGGTGATCCAGAACATGATCTGGAATGTATATTGTGTCTGTGACCACATTGCCTTGGCGGAGGGATGCGCTCTCTGAGCGATTTTCTAGTACATTCATGCATTGAGTCTGAGAAGAATAATGGAGAGTGTGAAAGCATTGCTGCTTACCATAGTTGAACTGGCTGTTGGTCTTCTCACAGTTGATGATGTTGAAGCGATACGGGACGTTGGCTACCATACCACTCACCTCGAAGTAGAACCACTGATGATACAGTGCCGTGTTGACATCGGCATTTAGAATCAGGTCGTACTCAAACCTGTGGGGTGGAGTGGAGACCAGGTGAATGGCAGCAGCTTTCTGAATACTTTGAGTCTGAGCTCAGGAAGGTTTTTTCAATTATTAAGAGCATCCAGAGAGTCCACACTGCCATATTTGCCAACACTGTAGCAACAATTGAGAGGTTTTTTTTTTTCAAGGGGAGAAGGGGGCATATTAATTTGATTATCCTAGAGAAATTTAAGCTTTGTAATTCCAGGGAGAAATGATGGTAGGAGAGGGGTCTGAAATCTGAAATCCATAAATTTGGCAAATCGGAGTTGGCAGGTATGGTATGCTCCTGGCACTGTAGCTGAAGACACAGGGTGCCCAAGCATGACGCCAGTCTAGCTGAAAATAGTGGCAGTATTTTAAAGATAAAGGCCAGATTCTGGATTTATTTATGAATTACAGATTATAATTGCTAATCAAATATAACAGACGGCATAGTGTTTAGCTTATCCTTTTCTTTTGATTAAAACCTAAACCCCTATTTTGGCCCACTTTTTGTGTTTATGTCCATTTCGATCCATACAAAACTGATTTTGTTAATTCACAGAGAAATAGCTCATCTTTTGCTCATCTTTTTTTATGGAACTGCAAAGAGTCAGATTGAATTAACAAACACCACCTTATTCAAAGTATAAAAGGAAGACACAATATGTTAATCTGAGTAAGTGTCCCTTTAAGTGTTAAAAGAGGGTAAGTGTCCCTTTAAGTGTTAAAAAAGGGCTCAGAGTCTCGGAGGTGAGGAAAGTGAGTCGGTACCTGCGCACATGCACAGCCTTCCTCAGGTTCCCACACTCAAACTTGGAGAAGAAACGCAGAGAGTCCTTAGGGTCAGGAGAACACTGAGGGCTGCACAAACAGACGGAGAGAGAAGAGAGAGAAACAGAAAAGAATGAGTGAGAGGGAGACACAAAAGAAGTTATAAATTCCCCAAACCGCAGACTGAGATTCTATTACTCCTCCTTTGAAGGCCTTTGCGCTTCCAATCTTCACACACGCGCACACACTCACACACACACACACACACACACACACACACACACACACACACACGCGCGCCCGCCCGCGAACGCACACACACACACACACACACACACACACACACACACACACACACACACACTGCCTGTTCAACCATTTCTTCAAATATTTCCTGCCTGTCTGAGATTTCCTTGATCCTAAAATGGGTTAGAGAATGCAGTTTGATCAGTGTGTGGCTGCACATGCCGACGTGACAGCGTGACATTAGACAGACAGATGGGCCAACTTTAAAGGAACAGTTTACCTGGGATCCTCCAAGTCAAAGACAACTTTGTTAATGATGTCTTCAGGGCATAGAAACCGCTGGATATCTTCCAGCACTTTCTTCCTGAAAAAAAAGAAGAAAAAAATCATCAAATAAAAAAAGGTGATTTGACTCTGTGGAGAGTGTGTGGGTGTGTGTAGGTGAGGAGGATACACACACACACACACACACACACACACACACACACACACACACACACACACACACACACAATAAATCTATATTCTATGTTGGCTGTCTCATAATTATAGATGCTGTCTACACCTACAGCATGTTGTATTGAATTAATTAAATGTACAAATAAATAAGACTAGTAATTCCATCCCACCATAACGTAACCCTTCCTCCTCCACCATGTCTAAAGATTGAATTCAGGCCTTTGGTAGATCTGTGTTATATCCCCCACATTCCTCCACCATTCTTCCATGTTCTTCAGCAGTTCACTGTCAATTCATTGATTTCCCAAGTGAGGCCTAACAGCCAATGCTTTGTGGTGGTGTAGCTAAGCTGCTACTGTAAGCCTATGCTGGGAGTTCAGACCCCTGTTGTTATATGCCCACAAAAAAACACAAGCTTGTTTAGGCTTCTTGTGGGTGCGGTGCTCCCTGCACAAATGTGTAATGCAAGCCCACACACATATGACTCACTGGGAAGTGGATTGTCTTCCCTGTCAAATGTGGGTCTGGTCTGAGTGAATAGCACTGTTTGACAGCGTATCACACGACTGGTATATAAAGACAATTCAGTACACAGGGATTCTGACACTGAGAAGTTTAGTCAAGAAAACAGAGGTTTTCAAAAGAAAGTTTAACAGCAACATATTACTTTCTTTATATTTCAAAAATTTCAGTCAATTCTTTGCTCATATATGAGGTCGGCAAACGCTATGAGATTGTTTGCCCCTCTCAAAGAGACAAATGGTTTATCTCCAGCTCAGGATGGAGAGTCATTTCTGTTGAGATTTGATGCCATCAGCCTCAGGTCTTGAAAATGCTACTTCTACTGTGCTTGTCTGTGCATGCTATCGATGCTAATAACAAGTCTTTCATTTACACGCAATCTGTCTGAAATATAGATCAGCCATTTTCTAATCTACTCACCATCCATAAAATCACACAATTACATACATCGTGATTTCAGATTGAGGCGAAAGAGAACAGGATCCCAAGGGTGATTACATTTTGAATAGTTTTTAAAATATGAAAATAATGACAACAACTTATAGTCACTGAAAAAGGGCCCTATTTTGTTATACTGTGCACATTGATTGAGACAGAAGAAAATTGCCCGAGTCACTAGAATGCTGCCGGCTGTCGCGCATGTTATTTCTGAGTCAAAAAACCTTTCTGCGGCTGGAATGACACTAAATAGACCCATCACTGACTTATCTTGGCTCTGAGCGAACACACTGAACTGTGAAATAAAATAAATGAGAGAAATAAACGTCTGCTACATCCCAATCTCAGCAATGCACATGGCAGGGTTCTTCAAGGGAGGAAGACAGAGGCAGAAAAGAGAGAGAGAGAGAGAGAGAGAGAGAGAGAGAGAGAGAGAGAGAGAGAGAGAGAGAGAGAGAGAGAGAGAGAGAGAGTTAGAGAGTGAGTTAGAGAGAGAGAGAGAAAAGTTTTTTGAGCAAAAAGAGAGAGTCGGGGCTGCATAATTAGAGACGCTGTTTGAAAGTGTGTTTAATAGGCGAGGAGCAGGAGCTCGGAGGGCCTCTGGTTGCTCCGCACAAGCCCAGAGAGGGGAGTCATGATGAGAGGCTGCGGCTGGAGATCATAGGCCGACAGCAGCAGAGGCAGCAGCCGAGCCGCCGCAGCGGCAGCAGCAGCATCATCAGTCCGCAGACTCCGCACCCGGGAGAGCCCAGGGTCTGTGGTTTTAAAAGAACAACACAGAGAAGCCAAGTTTGCTCAAGCCCCCTTACACCAAAGCTCTCGCGGGGCCCCTGCTTCATTTGGGGTGTTTGAATTAGGTCCACACGGCTCACACTGCCAGTTCATGTTATGAGCTGAGCTTGTATGCAAACACAGGCAGAAATCTACTGAGTGAGTCTCAACACTCATTTACAGAACGCTCTCAGACAGAACGCTCTCGACTAGTTGCCTCTCTCTCTCTCTCTCTCTCTCTCTCTCTCTCTCTCTCTCTCTCTCTCTCTCTCTTCCTCTCTCTCTCTCTCTCTCTCACACACACACACACTTCCCCCTGGGTCTGTATTTGCAGTCTCATGTCAGTCTAATGTAGAAAACACATGGCAGATTTCCCTCATAGCTCTATAATCTTGCCTTAAACTCCATTCCCCCAGTAAGAATAAATTAGGCTTACATCTCTCTAACAATGGTGGATAGCACAGCACAGGCAGCCCTAGTGCATTAAGGACAAAAGCAAAACAACCTCAGGAAGGCTGAGATCTAACAGGATTGTGTAACATGTTCTGTGCCAGCTGTATTTTGGTGAAACACATCTTAAGACACATAAGAGGACAGCCAGGGGAACAGAAAGCACCTTCATCTCCTTCCCGATGCTTCTGTTGTGTGGTGAAAGCACAGTAATGCCTACAGAAGTAGTACTCTGCTGTGTCCTGCCCTGCACAGCACTACACTGTCTTTTTTATGCTGATGAATCCTTGTGCTTGTGGAAGTCACTACCAATCTGTTTTGATCAGTTATGTCCTGTGTTGAGGTTAAATCTTCTCTTGAGTCGTCTGTGCTAAACCATCCTCTTATGCTCATGAGTCTATTTTTTGTGGAAGTCACTACCGGTTTAAATCTGTTTGGATCCGTTTTGTCCTGTGTTGAGGTCAAATTGACTCTCAAATTTACTCCCATAACCCCCTGCCACTTGCTTCTTGTTCTGAACAGTCATTCGAGAGCTCATACTAAAAGTCGTCCATGACAGTGTGTGTGTGAAGAGTGGGTAAACAACTTGGAAATCATGTACGCTATTATGATCCATATACCTTCTGTTTTGTTTTGGGCATTGAATACCTGTAATACCTTCAAATGTCATTCATTGGCAAACACAAAATAACAAGGTACAAATGAATCATAGCTGTTCTAACCCTCCTATATTTAGAATTGTGTCCCGCACTGGATGATGATTTCAAATGATTTTATCATACTGTCAGAGCATTTTTTTTAAAAACAGGTATGATTTTTACAAAGGCCATATTCATCCTCTCATTTCACCACCTGGACAGTTAGCAAGATTTTTTTAAATTTTACTATGAGTCATTCAGTATCTGAGGAACACCTATCCAAAATTTGGTGTTGTTGCTGAGTCTCGTTATTTAGATATGATTTTTTGAAAATATTGTCAGTAAATCCACTGAATTAAAGGAGAAATCCTACCCAACAACTTACTTTCATTTCTATTTAATTCTGCCCCATTCACTCAGCATTAGTTTGTTTGTTATTTGGTCTATAATCAATTTTTATGTTCTTTTTCTGAAAGACAGCATTCAGGTAACTGGAACAATGGGCCTATTGGCTTTATGCTGGATTTCTCCTTGCTTATCTGCAGTACCACATTGCGCCATATGTGGTGCACTTTCAATACATTGGAAGTCAATGTAAATCAGTGGAGTTACTGACAATATTTTCAAAAAATCATATAACAATAACGAGACTCAGCAACAACACAAAATTTTGGACAGATGTTCCTCAGATACTGAATGAGTCATGGTAAAATTTAAAAAAATCTTGCAAACTGTCCACATGGTAAAATAAGAGGATGAAAACAGCATTTTCCAAAATTGGAACCATCTTTGAAGAAATGCTCTGACAGTATGATAACATTATCAACAAAAGTTAATGCATAAACAGGACCGCAAAATCCATATTTGAGTGGGAAAAAAACTCGGATAAATTTGTCTCACTTCCTTTTTGAACAAGAAGCCCTGAAAGGTGGTGGTGTGAAATCACACATAGAATTTACAGCCATCTTCAGAGCTCTGGAGGGGGAAACTACACAAGATACATCTGATCTGAGTAGATTTTGAACTCTACAGGAAAACGTGTTTCTATGCACATGGTTTCATCATTGTGTGTGAAATACTAAAAGAGCCAGTTATGTTGGAAGTTGGACAAAAGGCTTGTTCACCAAAATGCTTAAAATTACTTGACCTTTAATTTACCACCCCAGTAAACAAACAAAATAAACAGTAAATACACAAACAAGGCCACGACCCTCTCATACAGTACCTCTGGACATTGGGTCTTCGGACAGCCATATTCTCTGGTCCTGATGGAGGCAGATGGCCCCAGAAGTCTGGGAAGGCCAGGATGGAGTAGCCAGCAATGGATCTGGTGCTGGCGGCCGCTACAGCATACAGCCGGGGGTCATGGTGTGGGATGCACGATCCAAACTTCTCCAGCAGTCGGTCCACCATGCTGCGATGACCCTCCTCGTTCGAACTACGTGACAACATATCATTGTCACAACAACAACTACATGACCAATCATCAGTAATCACTCGCCAACCAAATTCATATGGCAATACAGTCACATGATAACAGTGTCTGTTGGTTCATTACATGTTTACACAGATGCTCATACAGAGACCACACTGGAGACTGCCAACATAGATTGTTATTGCATTATTGTCCAAAAATACTATTTGGTCACAGCAACCAATGGACAGGTATCTACAATGTTACAGGACGTATCTGCATTAGCCGGGTTTACCTCTAAGTGATGCTGAGTGAAGAAAAGATACTAAGTGACTCCATGACCACTGATATTGATGTGACTGGGGTGTGTGTCTAGACAGTGCTATTTCTAACATCATTCCTGAATAGTTTCACTTGGCTGCTTGTTTATTCAGGTCCAGTGCAGTCTTGCGTGTCGTCAGGGGCGCCGCTAGAAATTTTGGGCCCTTAAAAAAATTTGGGCCCCCCTGAGCATTGATTTTAATATTAAAAATTTCTCTAGGGCCCCCTGTCAGTGCCAGGCCCTTAGAATCATCCTTACATTCTTTCCCCCTAGCGGCGCCCCTGCGTGTCATACACAGTACTGTACCAGTCTACTGTACCTGAGGCACTGGCTGTGGAGGTCTTTGGCCTTCATGTTCTGCTTGTCCTCCTCAGGTGTGCCTTGACCTTCGCCCCTGGAACTGGTGGAGGCGTGGCCATTACGAGGAGCACCGGACGCAACACGCTTCCGTCGTGATGATCCTCGTCTGGTCTTCAACCACTCGTCGTCAGCGTTGTCCCCACTCAGCAGACTGTCTTCCTCAGAGCTCTCTTCGCTCTCGGACTCCGAGTCCAGTTCCTGGAACACATCAACATCAGCATCAGCATCATCATTCTGGCTGCATTTACTGGATTCATGGCTTTCATTTATTTATTTAGACATCTGGTTTATAATCTGGGCATCTGGTTTTTAATCTAAAGTGACATTAAAGTTTTCATAAATTACTTACTGTACACTGATACAGTCACTGATAAATTATTTCCGGCCAGGTCTCCCAAAAAGACAGTACGGATTTCTCATGGTTTTGCTCAGGGGCAAAATGGTGACAATCAAAATCACATATCGGAACCCATATCACACGCATCAGATACTTGACTGCCTGCTTGTACTTATGCATCTTGAACACAGAACCATAGTCTCAATACACCTCATAATCCAGTTGACAATGGGTATGGATTTCTGTTTGCAATGCATCTTGCATGGCATAGATGTGGCCGTGTCTAATTCAGTGACTAATTCCCTGTGTAATCTTTGCTTTGAGAGTATTCAAATTGGGCAAGAAATCAGAGAGCTATTATGTGGTTGTCTCTCTATCTTGCTGGCTGTATAAGCCAATGTGATGCACACATGCAGAAGATAAGCTTATTGGAATTGCAATGTTTGAGTCTTCATGCATCTTGATTCTTGTTTGGGATGCATCAAATTCTGAGTGAATCTGCACAAACAATACTATCACTACTGATTACAACCGCTTATCAATACTGATCACAACCACTACTGATCACCAACACTTATCAATACTGATCACCAACACTTAGCAGTAATTCAGTACTGATCAGCAACACTTATCAATACTGATCACCAACAACACTTATCAATACTGATCACCAACAACACTTAACGACAGGGGCATAGCACCAAATTCTGGATCCTATGCACAAGCAGTGGCCATAGGTCCCTCTCACCACCTGGTACAATTCCAGACTCCTCAAGGGCCCTCTCTCCCCACTTGGGGCCCTCAGTCCCCCTCTTCCCCCCACTATGAAACCCCTGCTTGTCAATACTGATCACCAACACTTATCAATACTGATCACTAAACTCTTCATATTATCATATCTGCAGTAAAAGAAAATCTGAAATATCTTTAAATTAAATCATCAGTTTAAACTGAATCACCATTACTATTGTGCATTGCATTAAAAAGTCTATTTAAGCTGCATGTTTATGAAACCCAAGCCAAATCCTTTCTTTAAAAACAGCAATCGTAATATTAAAATTCTGAGTCTTAAGCCCCCATTGGAATGTACCCATCAGGCATGTTTCTGGCAGTCCTGACACGCTGTTCTCCTGATGGAACTGTGTTTTGTTTTATCGGAGCACGGAAGCAGGAAACTAGGAGAGGAAAGAGAGTCGCCAGAGCCGCAGCCGCAGCCGAACATCAATCAAACACAACCAATTTCTCTTCTCCAAACATCCCCCACTTCACTCTTCAATGCCACTATCAGGAGCAGAGAAAACAGAAGCCTAAAATAAATGTTGAAAAAAAGAGAGAGACATCTGTGGACTATTTAAAAGAAAGAATGAAAAAAAAAACTGTTTCTCTCTCTCTCTCTCTCTCTCTCTCTCTCTCTCTCTCTCTCTCTCTCACTCTCTCCTTCTCTCCTCTCTTCTTCTAAGACCCAGGTAGAAAATACTGCCCAGTTTGCCCACATTCTAGTAACATCAAACAGGTGATGGTGCCTTTGATATTGAAAGCAGATTATGTCCTCCAATTACCAGCGCCTGACAGACTGAACGCACTGAGACATCTAAGGCCCAGAGGGGCAAACGGGCGGCCTCTGCAGCCTCCGCTGCCTTGCAACACCAATTTAGCTCCAGTCCCGAGAGAAGCTGCTGGACCTGAAGGTCACAGCGGACAGAGAAGATGATGATGATGATGATGGTGATGATGAAGAGGCCCTATGGAGCAGGTTCAGGAGGTGGGGGTTGACCATAGGAGTACTGTATGCTCCACCGCAGCTCCAGTGAGGGCACAGGGAGGTAAGGGGGTAGGGATTATGGGGTAGGTGGACTAGTGGGGATTTACTCTCACCCTCTCACCTTTACCTGGTTTTAAAGGAACACTAGGCCACTTTTCATCCTTTGTTTTGGTCCCATTTCCAAATGAAAATATACAGTACAGCACCCACTAAGACAAATGTACACTTAAGGCCAAGGCAGCACCGGGGGTCAACACCCAGCACTGGCTCACACACTTAGGGTCAAAAAACAGCACTGGCGTGGCCCCCACTAATGTCAACACACAACACTAGCCCACCACTATGGTGCACAACACACAGCACATCAGAGACCAGGGGCCTCATTTACCAATAGCGTGTAGAAAACATTTCTCAAACATGCACAGGCTGGTCACCAGTAAGTGATGTGCAATGATAAAGCCCACAACTTCCAAATGCGTGCACACACTCAGGTTAATGTAGTCTCATCCAGCTTTATGGTTTTTAGAATTCCCTTTCCCAAAACAAGAACAGGTAATATTTAGCAAAGGGCTGAGTGAGATCAATACATGTTGTGCATTTGTTGTACATGTTTTTTGTTGTTGTTGTTGTTTGCATAAAACACTAACCTGAGGTTAATAAATGGCACGGCTTATATTACATATTGAAATTACTTTGAAGCTTCACTACAAGGTAACTATACATTCATATACAGCACTGCAGCCAACATCAATTACGGTCTCCATTCTTCAACAACAAACATCAATGACCCAACAGAATCCACTGGGAGCACCAGTTCCTAAAAGACTAGGAATCCAGGAAGTCCTCCATAGCAAACTTAAAAAGAAACTTTCTGTTTTGACTTAATGCAATCAGAGCAAGCTCTTATCAAAGTGAATTGGTAATAGTGTTTAACTGAATTGCAGCACTTGTTTTTTTTATCCTTCTGAGCATTTGAATTTCACATCTTGGATGGAAGAAAGTACATGTAAGCACAAAAAGTCTTTCATGAATATATATGAATAGGCGAACATGGCGTGAATCCCTCAGCATATGCAATTTCACAAGAGAAAACAACTTTAAGACGAGAATTTTTTGGAAGGTCTCCAAGCTAAAAAACAAATAGAAATCTCTATAAATAATGATGCAACGACTCCAGAAGTCATTAATAACACAAACATGGACTTAAAAGAATAGCGGTGAACTTTTCAGGCAATGAAACTCAGTTTGGTTAGTTTTGTAGTTCTTAGGGGCCAATGAGAGGAAAGACAGACATACAATGCAGTTCCAGACACCTGACAGTCGATATCAGTACAGACTACACGCAGGGGTCTCCAACAGGTAGCTCGGGAGATACCTGTAGCTAGCCACCTGCTTCTGAGTAGCTCTCCAAAGGGCCAAAGGAAATGTAAATGAATTTCATAAGTAGTCAGAAATCTATTTAACCTGCTGAAATCTATATGAAAGCAGATTCAAACATCCTGCTCAAGAGGCCTGGGAACCAGAGAGCAAAATGCTGGTCTGTTCATGTTTTTGCTCACCATCAACCGGAGTCTCAGGTAGCATAAATAATGTTCCACATGACGAAATAGTGGCATTTACCTAACAGTACATGGTGGAATAGCGGTATTTACCCTACGTGGTGAAATAGCAGCATTTATTTACCCTCAAATTGAGCAAAAAACTGTACAAATGCTGTTTACATATAAAGATGCAGTTGCTGCACTCCTGTAGGCTAGAGTTTAATGTTTCGATTTAATTTGATTATTTTATGACACCCCTGGGAATACGCCAAAAGCTCAATGTCAAACCCACTCTCTGAGTATTAATGAAAATGGATATTATTTCCTCCTCGATTTTAAAAGAAATAATAATCAAAAATCTGTCCATGTGATCCATATGGACAGCTGGGGAAAGGAAAAACAAACAGGCAGCCGAAGAAATATAGGTAATACCAGAGATCTGAAACCAAAGATGGATGTCATATCACATTAAAAAATCTCTTGCCTTGTTCATACATTGTCACTGAAGCAAGCTTTTAGAAATGCCCAACCAGTTTTAGTGACTGAATCTTCCATTGAGATGTGTGGGCAACAGAAACACACAAAAAAACTAGACCTGGGTATACCTTGTAAAGGCAACTTGGCATTTCAAAAGATCTTTAATATAGTGTGAGAACACAAGATCCTCTCCTCTGTAGCCTAGTGACCAAAGACATGGCCAATTACTCTGCAATCTGACACACATCTGGATGCCCATCTGCCTTTCATAAAAACATAAAGTATACAAGTTTAAGTGCATATGAGGGGGAGACACACACACACACACACACACACACACACACACACACACACACACACACATCAATTTAATATGAGCTGTGTACCCCATTTGAGGTACTTGTACAGTATGTTCACATTCAATACTTTGATGTTGTATAACTTATAATCACCAACCACTGCTCGTAATGGTTCATACGGAGATACCATTACAGGACACAGGGACCAGTATGGCCACTGGAACATCGACTTCCTGTATGCCTGACCTCAGCCATGCCTGAGCCAGAACTGGGCTGGTTCCTACAGGCTTACAGTACCTGTGAGTGGCTTGCAGGGCTGTCGCTACAGGACAGACAAAGGAAGCCATTGCCTTGGGCCACAGGCTGAAAGGGGCCCCCAAGAATGACTGTTTAATCATTTTAGTAATTTAGCTGGTGGCGTTTTTCAACAGTTAGACAACTGTTAGTTCAACACAATTATATTAATGAAAGTTGCGTGAAGATTCTAACAATGTGGTTTATATAGGTGTTTATGGGAGGTGAGGGGCCCCCATGCCCTGTTTGCTTGGGGCCCCCGAAGTACCTTGAAACGGCCCGGGTGGATTGTGTGTGCTGGCTGGCAGTTTGGATTAAGTTTGGAGC
>JAODXP020000017.1:12319917-12327417 GCA_027497455.2 Sardinella longiceps
TGGAGCTCAGGGCAGAGACGCACGTATTGCCCCAGCTGCTCCAGGGGCCGGTCGGGTTCAGGGCGCTGCCGCAGGGCCTCCAGGTCTGTCTCCAGGTCGTCCTCCTGCCGGAGACCAGACAAACAAACACACACACACACACACACACACACACACACACACACACACACACACACACACACACACACACACACACACACACACACACACACACACACACACACACACACAAAGCGTCAACACTGCTGCTGCATACTGTGTGTGTGTTTGTGTGTGCTTGTGTGTGCGTGTATGTGAGTGTGTGTGTGTGTGTGTGTGTGTGTGTGTGTGTGTGTGTGTGTGTGTGTGTGTGTGTGTGTGTGTGCGCGCATGTGTCTGTGTGTATTTGTGCATATGAAATTCTCTATTTGTGCAGTAGCCTTATTTGTATTGCAATGCAAAGTGAATTCTCTCAACCAATTAAGCTACATGAATAAAAGGGAATTGAACTGGAATGAACTGTGAGACGCAAAGAGGATGAAAGAGGAAGAGAATTGGGAGGAAAAGAGTTTGAAACTGCTACTGATGTCTCTCTCTCTCTCTCTCTCTCTCTCTCTCTCTCTCTCTCTCTCTCTCTCTCTCTCTCTCTCTCTCTCTCTCTCCCTCTCTCTCTCCCTCACCACACACACACACACACACACACACTCTCTCTCTCTCTCTCTCTCTCTCTCTCTCTCTCTCTCTCTCTCTCTCTCTCTCTCTCTCTCTCTCTCTCTCTTTTGTTTGGATTGTGCATTCAAGTACGTTACAAAACAATGAAGTTGTAGCAATAGATATGATAGCTGACATGAGAATGCAAGTTTTTGTGAGCATATTTGAATCTAATAATCTCTTCTGGCTGTGTGTGTGGGTGCATATGTGTCTACATGCGTGTGTTAGTGTGTGTGTGTGTGTGTGCACATTGGCACGTGTGTCCTCAGTCACCATCACTCACATAGTCTCTGTTCTCGGCATCTTCATTTTCAACATCGCTGTCACTGTCATCTTCAAAGCCGTCACCTTGAAGAAGAGGTTGGAAAATATCAGAGGAGATCCTAAATGTCAGGACAGGTACTGCTTGTGTGGGATCAAACAAAACGAGTCGACGAGGCCCTCCCGAGCGTTGTTCTTCCCTGACATTTACACCTCTTCTCATGTGTCACTTGTCAACTTGTTTCAGCTTCCATGAGCTTCTTGAAAAAGCCAACAGAGAGAGAGACACACACACACACATACACACACTCTCCAAAAATATAATCTGTCAAAAGCCAAATAGAAAAGTTTTCCATTATGAAAAGGAAAATAAGATAATCCTTCCATTTGAAAAACTGTCACAATTGACAGGATAAACAATAATTGTTGTTTTCAGCATTAGCATAGGTCAGATTAAATTGTGCTAGGCTTATATTGGGACTTGGGGAGACTGATGAACATTACATCTTTCCGCAACAAAACAAATAGCAAGTCATTTATTGTCAATCCGCATAACACAGGTAATGAGAGAAAAAATAAACAAAAAACAAAAAAACAAAACAAAATGAGCCCTTGAAATATGTTGCCTGGTTATCAACCTGTGTGATAGTGTGAATATTTCTGTGCTCATCTCTCTCAACTCTCTCAACACTCAACAGAAAGTGTAAAAACAAGTAAACGGGGAAAAAATACCACGACCACCACCAACAACAACAACAGCGAAGGTTTAAGGTCATGATCAAAGTGACTGGTAGGGCAAGAGTAACCTTAGAGAGGTCGGTTCAGCCAATCAGCTGATCATTACTGAGCAAGCTAAACGAGGGAAGTGAAGTTGGACGTCCCACTAAATTAAAGTCACGCCATCTCACTCAAAATGTAATGGAATTAAGACATTTAGCTAATTAAAACTACCAACTTTCCAATTACAGTAATGCCTAGCTTTCACAAAACATTTTTCCAGGATCTCCTATCCCACCTTATTTGGGGATGGTTATTATAAAGTAGCACCGAGTTGGATAATCAAATCTACACAAAGTCCTTTAAGTTCACCCTGAGTGTGGGAGCGCTGCAGCTCAGTGGGCTAGTGCGTCGTACCACAAATCCGGGGACCCGGGTCCAACCCGATGTAATTTCCCGATCCCTGCCCTTCTCTCTCTCCCACTCATTAACAGTCCCACTCTCTACTGTGCTATCGAATGAAAGGCAAAAGAATTTTTTTAAAAGTTTACCCTGAGTGCCTGGCGTGGTGTCCCTGCTGTTGAGGGGCCGGCCGGGGAGAGGGAAGCTGAACACACTCTGATCTGAGGCCAGTGGGAGGGGACACTTGGGGCAGCATTTCCTCATCAGCTGCACAGCAGGGTCCACCAGACACTCCTTACCTCTGGTGTACAGGCACGTCTGCATCAGGGGCACAAACAAAGAAACAAAGAAACAAACAATAAACATTCTAGGAAAATAGAACATAAGACAAGATAAGATAATACATAAGATAATACTTTATTAGTCTTGAAGGAAATTCAATAAATTCGGAATATGGAATGAGGACATAAAATGCAGACGCATAGTAAAGAATGAAACAAGGGAATCAAGACAGTGAATCAAATGTGGGTTGAAGCAGGAAGTAGCATGAGCTTGTTAGCCAATTCAATGCTAATCATGTTAAATAATAAAAGTCTTAGATTTGAGCTCTTTCAAAGTTTGATTTAAAACTACTGTAAGTGCACGGGCAAAAAAACAAGCATGCTTGAAACACGACACACCATAAATTACTGATGGAATGATGACAAGTGGTGATGAATTATTGATGGTGCTACAACAACAATGTGTAGATTCTGCCTCCAGATAGCTAAGAGCAGAAATGCACCTGTGTGGTCTGAAAGAGGAGTGCAATACCGCCCCCGGCCACCAGGGCGCTCCTACCCAGGCTGGTGTTGGTGGCCCTGTGCAGGCAGTGGAGCAGCGCCTTCTGAATGGGGAGGTGCTGGCAGTCTGGGTCATTGCTGTGCCAGTCTGCAAAGAGCTTCAGCAGACCTGTGATGAAACCTTTAGACACAGCCGTCCTGCAGTTCACCTCTTGGATGGACAGACACAGAGAAGAAGGAAAAGTTAACATGTTAAGGGAATGTTGTACATGTTGCAGGGAATCAATCAATCAATCTATCTATCTACCTATCTACCTACCTACCTACCTACCTACAGTATCTATCTATATCTGTCTATCTGTCTGTCTATCTATCTATCTATCTATCTAATGGTTTTATCAGGCTGAAGTCTTTCCTATATGCTTTTGCAAAGCATCCCTGCTGAGCTCCCAAGACACAAGGGTTAGCTGTACATGGGACTGCTTTGTTTTCATCATCTCTCTTCTTCCTGATGAATCTAATGGTGATTCATTGGGCTATGGAGCACCTTATGGGCACTCAACCCCAGCAGGTGGTTTCCTCCACATCGCGCCATATGGCTGTCTTTATCTGGGCATGCTCCACCACAGCCCCTTGGCATTTGGTTTGATTGGAAACACACAGGAACTGTCTTCTGTTTATGCAGGCAGCCTTTTTTTTATTATTATCAATTTTGCTTTCTGACACAGAGCTTATTTTTGTTGCACACATTGAATGCTCTTGTCTTGTGTCCCCCAACATTATAAATTCGAATTTCCTGTGGAGGGGAAGAAGTAGATAGTGTATGTTTTTTATTGACATCCTGTGTCCAATGAATGTCGTCTTCATCTCATTTTGAATGAGAGAAGCGAGAGACTGTATCCTACAGTTGTTTTCTTTTTCCTTTTTCTACAGCAAGTAAAATATTGTTTCACATTTACATCCCCTCCGTTGCTGCCTGAGACGTTCGTATCGTGAGTGTGTCTCATTCTTTATTAGCCTGCTATATGGCTCACAGAGAGAGACTGTCTCAGAGTAGATAGCCTACTCTAGGAGCTGGAATCTTCCCAGCAAAGCCACACAAGCACAATAAAGCAGTGCTGAGACATTAGATAAAAGTGGAGAGGAGACAGCAGCTACCCATTTGAGACCCTGAAGTGGAAAGCTGTGGTATAAGATGGTGTCCACAAAGACAGAGCAAAAACGATTTACTCAGAGCACCACCTCAGATTGTCATGCCCTCCTGAAATCTCATTTCTGACTCTGACTGGTCAGAGTCACAGTGCCCTCTGCTTTCATCAAGGCAATCCATAAATAGGACTACATTTCCCAGAAGCACCAAGTGGCAAGACGACCACAGTAAATACCTAGTCCCATCAAGACAATCCAAGAATAGGACTACATTTCCCAGAGGCACACAGTGGCGAGATGACCATGGCTAAGACCAGGTCACCTTCCCTCTGATCTGCCTGTCATAACCAAATAAGAGCACGTCTGCTGCAGTCTGACATCTTTAGGTGTATTATCAGAGGTATACTCGACTCTCTGATACAGAACACTTAAGGACACTCTCGTTTCTCATAGGTCATATTATTGTAGTCATATTTACTGTGTGTGTATGTTTGTGTGTGTGCACACGCGCGCGTGTGTGTGTGTGCGTGCATGCTCTCTCTCTCTCTCTCTCTCTCTCTCTCTCTCTCTCTCTCTCTCTCTCTCTCTATGTGTGTGTGTGAGTGTGTGTGTGTGTGCTAAGTCAAGTGTAATAAGTGTCATTATTATGTACGTACGTGCAAGCAATCAGTGGAGGACACCTCCTCACTTAGTTATTAGGATAGTAATATTATCTACAGGGTGTTGAGGACTTTGAAGCTTGTGTCCATAATGTATAATGTGAAGCTTGACACAACTTCACCACTTTTAATCGGATTGCTGAAACCAACTGTGGGCATTGATACACTGATGATAAAAAACATCCCAGACCATGTTATACGAATATATACATAGAGAGAGAGAGAGAGAGAGAGCAAGAGAGAGAGAGAGAGAGCAAGAGAGCTATGAAGTATTTTTAAAATGAGTTTCAGTGATGTCAAACAGAAGTATACATATTTTTTTTTATAGAATTTGTTATAGAAATAGTCTTTCTAACATGGTCTCCCAAAAGAGTACTTCCCAAGAGAAAGAATCGCACACGTCAAACATTCTGTTTTTGTTTGATTGTTTGTTTGTTTGTTTACTACACAGAACCTGCTGTTAACCTGCACCAGCAACAAACTCCTCAGTAAGCAATATGGAGACGCTGCTCGGGCCGGGTTGCTGCATTCAATTTGAGATTTGACTTTCTGAACACAAAGTTTCCTCTTTATCAGATGGAGTGTGTGGAGGCAAACCACAGCCCCCTGAACACTGCAGTTTCAGCAGAAGGCAGAATAAGACAGAGCCAGGGGGGGACTGGGGTGGGGTGGGGGTGGTGGTGCTTTTTAACTGTAGGGTTACAGAACAGAGAGGTGGGGCAATACTTCCAGTAGAGGTACACAAGCAATGCACCTGGGTTAGCTAGAGATGGGGGTATATTACTGAAGGGTTACAGAACTCTGGAGAAGTGGTGCAATACTTCCAGTAGAAGTCCAGTAGGAGTGCACATAGGGTTAGGAGCAGATGAGGCCAGCATACAGAGTCATTTAGGGTAAAAGAACTCTGGACACGTGGGGCAATACTTCTCGTAGAAGAACAGAAGAAATGCACCTGGGTTAACAGGAGATGTGGGTACAGTATATTACTGTAGGGTTAAAGACATGGGGGCAATAGATTGAACATTGAACAACCTCTGGTAAAATTACAAAGGGGGAGAAAGAGAGAGAGAGAGAGAGAGAGAGAGAGAGAGAGAGAGAGAGAGAGAGAGAGGGAGAGAGAGAGAGAGAGAGAGAGAGAGAGAGAGAGAGAGAGAGAGAGACCTCCTGGGTAAGCACTCCTCAAAAGAGAGGAGCATAAAGGGCAGTTGTGGTAAAAGTAAAACTAAAACGACTCTACTGTGGAGCAAAAGGGCACTAGAGCTACCCAGCTCAAACACCACAGCTGAATTTTTCAGAGTGGACAACTTTAGAGAGCAAAAGGGGTAGTTTTATAAAAGTTTAACACTTGTACACGTAAAAGTTTAAACAGAAAAACACAGAGAGAGAGAGAGAGAGAGAGAGAGAGAGAGAGAGAGAGAGAGAGAGAGAGAGAGAGAGAGAGAGAGAGAGAGAGAGAGCAGGAAAGGGACACTGTTGTGTCCTGGAGCACTCAAGTTAGTGTTGAGGTTCCATTTACTGCAGCGCCTACATAAAGACAAGACAACACAGAAGTCCGACCCTCCGACAATGACACTGTGTGTGTGTGTGTGTGTGTGTGTGTGTGTGTGTGTGTGTGTGTGTGTGTGTGTGTGTGTGTGTGTGTGTGTTTGTGGGCGCTCAACCTCGTGGTGCGTGTGTGTGTGTGTGTGTGTGTGTGTGTGTGTGTGTGTGTGTGTGTGTGTGTGTGTGTGTGTGTGTGTGTCCATAATGTCTGATTAACTTGCTCTGCTTTGGTCAATGTCAGTCATATAGCTAATTCACTCCTGTGCATCTGTAGCAGCTCTGTGCATCATTATTTTGAATTGTGGACACAAATACAGAAAATGTGTTGGGGGATGGGGGGGGGTGTTAGACTGTAGCTGTCCTGCACTGAGTAATACTATGTCATGATTGGCTGGGTTGGGTAGCACTGTGCTTTACTGTTCTATTCTTTGGCTGGGCTGTACTGTGATGTACGGTACTGTGCTGTATTCTGCATTATCACCCGGTGGAATGGAATATTGTTTTCTGATTAGCTGAAAGCGTGTCCATTATTTCTAGATAACAGGACACCTGTGACATTTGGCGAAAGCGCTCCAGGCTCTGCGTTGTGCTTGTCATTCGCTTACACCTTGTCCATTATTACCTTATATCGGGACACCTAAGCGGCCTTACATAATGTAATGTGCTGGATAATGCTGTGCTGTGCTTGGCTATGCTGTTCTTGGGCAATGCAGTGCTGTGATATGCTGTGATGTACTGTGATGTACTGTGTTGGGTAATGCTGTGCTGGACTGGGTAATGCTGTGCTTTGCTTGGCTGTGCTGTGCTTTGTAATGCTGTGCTTTGCTTGGCTGGGCTGTGCTGGATATTGCTGTGAAGTGCTTTGCTTAGCAGGGCTGTGCCTAGGAATGCTGTGCCTTGCTTGGCTGGGCTGTGTTGTGCTGTGATGTACTGTGTTGGGTAATGCTCTGCTCTGCCGTGCTTGTCATTCGCTTACACCTTGTCCATTATTACCTTATATGGGGACACCTAAGCGGCCTTACATAATGCACTGTGCTGGATAATGCTGTGCTGTGCTTGGCTATGCTGTTCTCGGGTAATGCAGTGCTGTGATATGCTGTGATGTACTGTGTTGGGTAATGCTGTGCTGGACTGGGTAATGCTGTGCTTTGCTTGGCTGTGCTGTGCTGGGTATTGCTGTGCTGTGATGTGCTGTGATGTCCTGTGCTGGGTAATGTGCTGTGCTGTGATGTGCTGTGATGTACTGTGTTGGATAATGCTGGGCTGTGCCGGGTAATGCTGTGCTTTGCTTGGCTGGG
>JAODXP020000017.1:12337417-12424917 GCA_027497455.2 Sardinella longiceps
AGAGCTTTGAGCTCTGACCCAACTCCACCGTCGCTATGACCACCATCACCACAACGACGCCCACCCCGCCCCACACACACACAAACACACACTCTCATACACACACACATACACACACACACACACACACACACACATACACCCACACACCCACACACAGTCTCTCTCACACACAGTCTCACACACACACACACGCACACATACACCCACACACAGTCTCTCTCACACACACACACACACACACACACACACACTGTTAAGAAACTCCGTCCAGGGGAATTCCAAGGAAGGCCAAGAAATCCAAACTTCAAGCACATTAACTGTGGTATGTGGACAAGAGGTGGACACACTATTAATAGACAGGGACTGGGTCTCCATGGATTTATAGCATTGTGTAAGTGGATGGGGGGGTGGGATAAACTGACCCTTGGTATGTGGGGATCACTACACCTCTATTTCCAACCCAACACTTCTCAAGCGTAGCATGCAAAACCTCTAGATATTCAAATTGCCAGCACTGAGAGTTATGAGAGTCGGTTAGTGACCAAAATTCCCCAGCTGTCACTGGCCTTTTGATGAAGAAATTATCACTCTATTCGACTTGCATCTAAAAGACGTCTTATTTTTCGGAACTTTTTACAGTAAGATATCACACTGTTAATGTGCAATATTATCTTCACTTGGTGATCCAAAGGATTTATCCTGATTTGGAAAATACAGAATTTATTTACTTGTTTACTTTGACACAAAATAAGATCTTTCACAGGCATGCAGGTTATTAAATGTCAATGACAACCAGCACATCTACTGCTGCATGAACACAACAAGCTATCACACAAGGGAGAGTCAAAACAAACACATCCAATTTTACCACAAGAAGATACTCTATTTCTCTAAGGTCGATTGCCAGAGTACGTGGGGAGTGTGTGTGTGTGTGTGTGTGTGTGTGTGTGTGTGTGTGTGTGTGTGTGTGTGTGTGTGTGTGTACGGTATACATGTGTATGTGTATGAGTGTGTGTGATTGAGTGTGTGTGTGTGTGTGTGGGGGGGGGGGGTGTACATGTTCTGGGTATATGTTGGAAGAACTGTGTATCTAAATTCATACAGAACAGAATTGCATGAAACGCTTCAAGGCTGCATGAACCTCTGGTGGCCTGACAGTGTGGGGCCTGTGAATATTTCTCCGATACTCAAACACATACATCAGTGTAATGTGTGGGAAGCCCAGACAGAAGAGAATAGAATATAGACGTGCTTATTAGCCTTTCCCTTGGTTGTTGTTTATCAGTTCCATTATAAATACTACAGCAGCACAATCACAGCAGGCAATTTATTTCATAAAAGCTTTCATAGAGTGTAATCTGACTTTATAGACACATGTGGACCAGACACACAGACGCTGGTGATATAACACACAACATTAAATTGAAATGTGTCATTCCTGTCGCTCTGGCAACATTTTAGTTTATGTACTGGGTACATTTCTACTGCTTCATGGGTTGCAAGCTAAAGAATTAGCCTTGCTCTTTGCATAATAATAATACAATGTTTTTGCACTGAGGACTATGGTACCAGAGACAGTTAATAAACCAGCTTCTTTGATGGTACTGATTGCTACTTGAGGAACAACCTGGCTAACAGCTACATTTTTTGGAATTTGACAAAGAGGACTGATAGGTTACCGTGTATGCAAAATGTAGGGCATACTGCTGCCTGAGGTCTAGTCACATGAAGTACTGATGTCCTACAAATTCTTACCTGCAGTTGTAGGCCTATGTCTGTTTTATGAGATATGCTCCTGCTGCACACAAATTGTCCTTTTAGAGACAAAGAATAAACTGAATTGAACTTGAACTGAACTTGAACTTGAACTACCCAAACTGAGGAAGCGTACTGTAGGAACAGGTACCCAAATGGGGAAAAACTTACTGTAGGGACAGGTACCCAAACAAAGAAAATTTACTGTAGGGACAGGTACCCAAACGAAGAAAACTTACTGTAGGGACAGGTGACCAAACAGGGAAAACTTACTGTAGAGACAGGTACCCAAACGAAAACTACCAAGACAGAGGGAGGCACTGTGAAGTACATTTGTATAATTACCTGAGGCACAGAACACCTGGATCACCCACAGACAGGCAGCAGCTCTCCTTGGATCCTTCAGGTTCTGCCGGAGCAACCCCAGAATCAGCACCACAGCCTCCGCCTTCTCTGCCTTCACGCCAATCTTGTGGTCTAACACACACACACACACACACACACACACACACACACACACACACACACACACACACACACACAGAAACACACAGAAACACACACACACACACACACACACACACACACAGTTTGAATGGGACACAGTATCATTTAAAGAAATCTTGTTTAAATGTCAAATGTATGGGGGCACCATGGCTCAGCGGGCTAGTGTGCTGTACCATAACTCCAAGGTCATTTCTTGATCCTAACCCATCTCTCTCTCTACCATTCATTTCTATGTTGCTCTCTCTACTGTCCTAACAAAGGCATAAAAGCCCTAAAAATATCTTTTAAAAATGTCAAATGTATTTCTACATTTGTGTAGACAATTGTCAACAATGATATTTCCTTGATAAGAAAAAGTTAAAAGTTAAAAAAAACAACAAAAAAAAAGATGACTAAATTGTGACCCGCTTTTATTAGCAAGATTTGAATTAAGGCCATAAATTGCTGATCAGACATTTTGAGAAAAAAAATAATATTCTTGATTTGTTCGCTCTCAATGGTACAACCAACAAACAGAACTTTATTGCTAAGGTTGTCAAAATAGATACTTTATGCAGAACCAGACTTCATCTAACAAGGAGGCCCAAAGTTAAGTCATGACTCTCACAAGTTTATGACAATGTCAGTGTATGCCTGAGGTTCAGCATTGAAAAGCCCATTCCTAATGCATAGCTTAAGCCACAATGTAAACATTACAGTGAGTCTAAACAAACACCGACTGATGGGGTTAATCATTGATGATGACAGCTTTTGGCACACCTCTTTTTGTGGCCAGATGCATTGGAGAAGACCAAAAGGTCAGAGATCAAGAGCTTACAAGGAAGGTCTGAAAACTGAAAAACTGTATTTTCTTAATAAATAAAAGATTGCTTACGATATGGTCAGTGTGAGGGATTCCTTCTAAGCAGTTAATCATTGATTTAAATTCATAATTATTGCAAGGTGATTATTTCCACGTGCAGGTGAAGCGAAGTAGAAGTGTTTATCGGTATGTACGACTGGAAAGGCATATTCCATATCACAGGTAAAAACAGCATATTACTGTCGGGAGTGAGCAGCCCCCTCTGGCAAACAGATCAACTCCACAGCCAGAGAGGTCATGCACTTACACACTTTGCCCTTTCACAACCACCCCACACACACACACACACACACACACACACACACACACACACACACACACACACACACACACACACACACACACACACACATATACACACGCACCAATATATCATCAAATCCATTTCATGGGCGGGGTGGTGAAGGTGGCGGTGGTGGTGATGGTGATGGTGTGGGGAGGGCCAGGGATCCTCACCATTATTTCCTACCCCTGGCAGAGCCATTGACAAGCTTTTGCCTCCATACAAATATAGAAGAGAAGTCCGATACGACGGGAATCAAATGGATGTTACCGAGTGGCATGCCAAGCAGAGCGACACAGGAGTCGTTTTATAGATGACTACCTCTCTCTCTCTCTCTCTCTCTCTCTCTCTCTCTCTCTCTCTCTCTCTCTCTCTCTCTCTCTCTCTCTCTCTCTCTCTCTCTCTGCTCTCTGATTACACTCCCTGTGAGCCTATGCCATGTTGTGTGGGCCTGTGCCACGAGCTGCATGCTTTGTTTACGACGCCCAGCAGCCTGAGTTCCCAAACGTCATCGGGGCTTTCTCCTGACCTTGCGCTCTAGCCTCCGCCAAGTCCTCCAGAAATAGGCTCCTCTGATTCGCAGCCTACCTGCCTTTTCACACAGACACATTTCGCAATGTGTTCCAAATGCTTATTAACTTCTGAAAGGTGCATTAAAGAGGTTTTTTTTGTTTGTTTTCTTCAGAACAAATTAATGAGCTGACTACCACACAGCCAACTTGGCTCACAAGAATCCAAAACAGCCCAGTTGCTGCATTTGAGTCCAGTCAAAACTCTCCTAAAACTCAGATGTTTCTAAAGCCTTTCAATTTCTCAGAAATGAATTTCAAATTTTGGGAAAAAGCCCATTGACAGCTCATATTAAGATCACATCTGCTAGTCTGCTAACAATTCACATGTCTAACCATATTTCAGAGATTCTTCCAATCAACTCGAAAGAGCACATAATGTACTAATCTTCAGCAAATATTAGCCCATCTTTCACTGGTCTGTGAGTTTAATTGGGAATCAGACGCCAGTTGAGTCTCGTAAGCACTTCCCCGATCAAAGACCTCGCCATCTGGGAAGGCCAGATCTCATTCATATACTTGTATTTATCAGATTAAACAACAATAAGGACTTACATACATTTATGTTATAGTTTGGCTTGTCAGGCTAATGGACAAGGGGGCCCAGAGAACATTTTTAAAAAGAGAATCAATGTTAGTTTGCGGGCCTGAAATGGCCCTGAAATGTCGAGCAGTGACCCTGTAGACGGGTTACCTCACTCACGTCAGATGATGCGCTACGTAACTTTCGTAAGGCACTTCCGTGCATCGATCTGATGTTGAAGCCCATCAGAGCGATTTCAAGCCCAGCATTTTCTAACCGAACCAATCAGGGCTGCTGGCTGCTGTAGAGGGTGTGACGTAGCGAAGAAGCAACTGTTTTGAATCCAACCAATCCAACAAACGTAATCAGCGTCATCGGTTGGTTTCGATGTGATTGGCTGAAGTGTACGTCAATTAAATTGATGGACAAGCCGTTTGTCCAGTTAGATTCAAGGATTTCTGGCTCCTGAAATAACTCGTCTACCGGTGACCATCAGATGTTCGCGCGTTAGCGCTACATCTGACGTGAGTGAGGTAAGTAGACGGGCTCAACACCGAAGCAATATAGATCTTTAAAAGGGTTCTTTTTATGATATTACTGTGGCTTCACCTGTGTGTTTGAGTGTGTGTGCGTGTGTGTGTGTGTGTGTGTGTGTGTGTGTGTGTGTGTGTGTGTGTGTGTGTGTGTGTGTGTGTGTTCTCACCTCTGTGTCCAACCTTGGCCAGCAGGTGCAGAATGGGCAGCAGCAGAGTGTAGTTGGGAGAGATGGAGTCTGCTGTGTGCATCAGGGCTGACAAGAGAGCCTCGCTTCCCCCCTTAGAGATCATGTAGTGGATACGTCTATCGGTTCCTGGAACACACACACACACACACACACACACACACACACACACACACGCGCGCGTACGTACAGGCACATGCATGCACAGACACACACAAACACACACACACACACACACACACACACACACACACACACACACAATGGGAGTAAATAGCTAGATCCCTGCTGATGGTTCAAGGGAATTTCTCCACATATATTACAGTTTTGGTATTACTGTAACGTGATAACTGTCAGTAGTGAGGAACCCTTTAAAAATTCTGGAACATCACAAAAATGTAATGGGTTCTTCCTTGGGCAATGACACACCTCTGGTAAAAATTTCATGCAAATCCGTCTGGAACTTTTGCCACAAAGTTACTATCAAACGGACAAACAAATTGCTCCGAAAACATAACCTCAGACAGCACTGTGACCTCCAGCAACAGGGTTATGGGTAGATTCACACTAGCTTTCTCATTACAGGACTCACCAGCAGAAAGCAACTCATCCAGCACATTAAGGATGTTGAGGGTACTCTCCATGTCATCTGCATCCTGGAACAGAGCAGGGAGGAATGGCACAATAAATAAACATTTCTTGTTGTTGTTGTTGTTGTTGTTTTTCCCCATTTGTAGCTCTATACAGTATGCTCGTGAAGCAGATAGAGAATTACCTCTACCTCCTCTTTTATCAATCCCCTGACCCATATCCAAAATTACTTGCTGACCTCTTTTATCAATATTCAGATTACTTGCTCAAAATTACTTGCTGACCTCTGACCTCCTTGGGCCTACTGCCTCACCTAAATCATTTAGCTTTACAAAGGTTATTACAGGCAGCAGGACTGCACTGTAAAATTGCTATGAGAAAAATATTACAGTAAGTAACCTGATTGCCTTAAAATTGTAGTGCTGTTTTTACCTGTGATATGGAATATGCCTTTCCATTCGTACATACCGATAAACACCTCTACTGCACTGTATTACTGCATCATTAGTTTACATGGAAAAACTAATTATAAGCTGTTTTTAGCCACAGTGGTGAATCTTAGTCATCTTAACAGTACAGTAGACAAAAATGGCAAAACATTTACATTGTGTAGGCTACCTACTACCAACTAGCAATTAGCCTTGGATATCACACTTAGCACGACTGTACTAGCCACTTCCAACTAGCTATAGCGTAAAGCATGACTGTACTAGAAACCATCAATTAGCCTTAGATATTAGCCTACGTTCAGCACAACTGCAGAGCATGCAACCGGAGCTGAGCATGACTGCATGACTACAGTAGAAAATAGCAATTAGCCTTGGACATTACACTTAGCATGACTGTGCTAGCAACTAGCAATCAGCACAAAAATCCAGATCATGTCATAGCCTCCTCATGTAATGTAATGATGCTGTATTTGCCTTCTTCAAATTCACTTGAGTAGAATTTCTGTTCTAAACACCTACCTAAGTAGGCTAGTTACTGTATTACAAGTACTGTAGGATTGGCCTATTTACTATTACATATAGAAACAATGTTAAAATGTATGCCTATTTCAGCAACCTGCAAAGCCTACTGAATTCACTTAATGATAGTAGACCCATTAATTTAGCCTGCTGTAAATAGGCTAAATTGGACACAAACAAAAACACCACTATGCAAGGTTACAGTAATATTACCGTTTGCTGATATGCTTAAATTCGTATCACAGGAAGGAAAAGTAAACATACATTGTATCATAATAACCATAAGTACAAGATGTGTCAATAGTGAAATTGCTGATTGGAATGTATGTCACATCAGCTTGTTTATGCAATTTAAGAGGGACAATATCAGTTCATGTAGAGCAAATAATGTACAGTAAGAGGGCAGTCCAGGAGTGCAGTAGGCTAGCCTATCATGTGTGTGTTTCTCAATGGTCCTGAAGGGGTCCCCATTGATCTCCAGTGCCAGGGAAGACAACTGGCCCATTTAAGCCCCTTTGATACAGTATATAGGATACATATGGCAATATCCTGAAAAAGTGATGGTAATTTACATGTAATACATTTCTAATATACCGTAAATAAACATTTCTAAATATGACAGAACTGTTTGGATCAATCAAATGAGCCAAAGACACATCATTTTCACCACATATTGAATTAATAAACACAACTCCAATATCACAATATGTTAGTAATTACACTGTACCTTAATGCTATAAAAAAAAAAACATGAATATGCAGTATATGTGCACAAATTAATCATTAGTAAAAAAAAATCTGCCGCGGTGTTACAGAGTTAAAAAAATAAAATAAAACGCACACTGTAGGCTACTGTATGTGCAGGTCTTTATATGCCTTGTGCCAGCACAGAGAAAACCCAAAGTGAAACAATTCAGTGTAATAACATTTCAAATATCATGACAGGGATGCAGCACAGATGCATAACAACAAAAATGAAGGGATGGTTGAATGAATAACAGATAGACAGACAGACAGATAGATAGATAGATAGATAGATGGTTGGATGGATGAATGGATGGATGTCCATGCAACAATGGAAGTTCCAAAGCTGATGTAAAACACAGCTGCTCCAGCAGCATCTATGCATTGTCTGCATCAAAAATCAATTAAACTATAGCAATGCCTGCATTAAAAGTATATTAATTAAACTAGAGTGATGCCTACATCAAAAACGCAAAACTTGAGCAATACCTATAGCCCCGCACGTTTAGCTAAAGCAGGCAGATCAGCATTGCTACTCACTCACAGCCCTTTCTAAATGCATTCAACATACACACACACACACACACACACACACACACACACACACACACACACACACACACACACACTCTTAGCTGTAAAACTAGATCCAGACTTGTGGCACAAAACCAGTAGGCTTTAAGGCCACTACATGGGCACTAAACTGAAGAGGTGCATTCTGGGGAAAGGGGGAGGGGTTTAGGGAATCAAGCGCACCCTCCTGAGCCAATGCAAGATCCCAATAGCCTAGCCTGGGAACCAAACAAACCCACATCAGTCAAGGCTGAGGTTGTGTCTGACAACGGCTGATACGCTCTCCATTTGCAGGGCTATAACTACCATGAAATTGCATGTGATCAATAGAAGCATTCAATAGAAGCAAAAGTGTAGTAAAGGTAAATTCACAAAAGCATTGCTTTTAATTGCAGTTGTTTACCCAGACTAACAAAGTTTCATTTTTTTTTTCTTTTAATGAAAATTCTCACCAAAGCATTTGGATTTGCTTGCAGAAGCCAGGCAATCTCTTTAGCAGAATTATATTGACTAATAATAAGCATGGTTTCATTCAGTTCCTGATGATATTGAAACTGGGGCACCATCATGTAACTGTGCGAAAAAGCACCCCATAATGAGCGAGTTAGAAAATTAACCGACTGTAAAAATGTTTAATCTCTTTAGATGAGTAGTTTTGATTGGTTGTAGGGTTTGGGATGATTTAGAAAATGGACTTGTCATTGGCCTAGTTGGCAGACACTCTTGACTGACATTGGTTAGGTTCCCAGGCTTTAAAGGAGAAATTTGGTGTGATAAGAGACCTAAACTTACGTATATTGCAACATCAGAGAAAGTTGGAACATTTGCCGGGGAGCAGAGTTTTGATATGTTTGTGCAGGCCAAAGAAGATCGCTTTCTCGCTGTGGCTTCAAGGGGCAACCAGCTAGGTGTTAGTGGCCAAATCACTGTTTTAAGCCATAGAGAGGCTCAAAATAGCCTCACACTTCATTTTATGGTATAATCACAGTTCCAACATTTACAGTAATACCAGGCATTGAAAACTTAATAACTGTACAGATAGCGAAGCTAACTAGCCAGTGGTTTTCTCCAGCCTGCATGAACAGGTCAAAATTCTGCTCCCCAGCAAATTTTCCAACTTTTCATGATGTTGCAATATAATTTGGGTCCATATCACACTGAACTTCTCCTTTAACCCCGCAGCTTTTAAACTAAAGACCAGACTGCACCCGCCACGCTCGGCCGATACAAGGCTAGGCTACTGCTCAGCCACTAAATGGAAGAACTGCGGTCCACAAAAGCTTGATGGGAATGAAGCACCCCCTCCCGTCCCGGCCCGCTGGCTGGCTGGCTGATGTATGATGGGATATCGGCTGGAGTCGGAGCACATACAGTACCCATGATACCTCACCTGGGGACCCGAGAGCCTTTGCAGGAAAGCGATGCCCGTCACGCAACACAGGTGCTCGACTAAACACCTGCCTACCCACGAGGACGGCGGGCCACGCTTGTCCTGCTCTCTAACCATCTTATGGGAGACAGAAACATAGATACAGGTGGGGCAGGGGCATACTCACCCTCTGTCTAAACAACACACACCCATTCACTACACACAGGCTGTGTCCAAAACTAGAAGACAGTAACTTGCTGCTTTCCTCACTGTCCGAAGTTACCTGTCGCAGAAGGTATCAAGGCACCTGCTAAAACGTTGTTGTAGACAATGTAGCGCGATAGCTAATTAGTATGTTGTTTGTTTATTTACTTATTCAAGTGTCGTTGCCAAGATATTGACAGACTCTATACAATGTTGAAGCATGAAGGATACATCTGTGCTTCCTAAAAAAATTGGCAAAACGAAGGTACCTTCAAAGGTAGGATTTGATGGATCTATTCAATCCGGATATGCCTTGATGCCTTGCTGCCACCAAATGCTTCCTATGAAGGCAGCATTTTTTCCGTTTCGGACACAGCCAGAAGTGAACGGTGGAGTGGTGGATGGCAGTTTACACTAAAGTGCATCCTTTAGTCATTGTATGAAGGGTCTCAACACAGAGACAAAGATGGCAGAGGCTGGAAGTAGGAAGAAAAAGGTTGATGTATATAAACATTGCAAAGGCTGGATATCCCTTTTGTACAGTATGTCCTCATGTACTGAACCACAGTATGCAAAAAAAAGTCCAGTCCAGTTCGATCCTTCTGTTCCACTCTCAGCTTCAGGCTCCCTTTACAGACAAGGGTACTTCTACCCCCCCACCCTAACCCACTCCCCTCCCACAGAGTAAAGGGGGGGTTGAGAGAGGGAAAGTCTTTCTGTGTGGAGACCAGATGGACCAGTAGTCGGTCCAAAATACAAGCTCGGCGATGACAGATGAGAGCCCACTGCTGTGTGAAACAGAAGCTACCACAGGGGTCTCTAGCTCTAGCTCCCGCGGCTGTTGATGTGGATGTTGATGTGGACGTGGACACAACAAGGACTTCACAAGGCAAGAAAAAGGAGGCGCGACTCCCCCAAGGTCTTTAAGGGAAAAGCCTGAGTAGAGGCCCCCTCTGATTCCTTGGGCATAGATTACACTGTTTATGAATTTGAGGCAGCGATATGATCCCAGGCGTAAAAGAAGTGCAGACAAGAGCACTTGTGAAAATAGTCCTTTAAGGTCCCGATATGTGTTTTTGAGTGCAGTTGTTTAGAACAACTTAATGCATTAACAGTATGAAATGCACTCAAAAATGTTCTTTAAAGTTCATGAAACAACTATAGTTGTATTGCCTATGCCCACAAAAATGTATGCTGTGTTGTAAGTGAACTAAAATGTATTTGTAACAACACAAACAAAGAGAACTCAGGGGCGAGGGAGGCTAAAGAAGCTGTACTGGCATATGAGGGCCGACTCCTGACATGGAAGAATTAGGCAATCGCCTGGGGCGTCAGATATCAGGGGGCATCGCAATACATGTCTTACTTTATCTTTTTTCAAATGTATTTCAAGTAAAGAGGGGGCCCTGAGGGAGACCTCTCGTATAGCAGGGCTGGGGTCAAGGGGAGCTTTCTGAACTCCTGTTTGGTGTATGAAGGAGACCACTGGGGCAGGAAGCCAAAGAAGGGTTATTGAACTCCTGTTCGGCGTTTCAGGGAGACCTCTCCTATAGCAGGTCTGGACCCAAGGGAGGCTTACTTCTGTGGCTGAATTAGATGCATGTATCCAGTCTATGGTTTACAGTCAAAGTAGAAGGTCCAGTTCTAGGCATAAAAGATCGCCTAGGGCACCAAATATCAGGGGGGCATCACAATACATTTATTATTATTTTTTCCTTCAGTTTTTCACTTGTAGGCCTACATCTAGAAAAGAGGGGGCAAAATTCAAATCTGGCCTAGGGCAGTGAAAAGTATAGAACCGACCCTGCAAAGTAGGATCATAAGACATCATTATGGACAGAGGATGTAACCAAGACCTCCGTAACAAAGTTAGTTAGGAGTAATCATTAAAACCATTTCCACCAAGAACTTACAGTAAAAAAAAAATATATAAAATTCATCTACAACAAAACATATATATACTGGGTATCAGCTTCTGCGGAAAAAAAAGTGTTATATCAAACATTTGCATACACATGCACACACACAACTACACACACACACACACACACACACACACAATTTTATTCTATCTGGACCCTATTGTATCTAGTCTGTGTTTTTGATGTGTATGAAAAATAATAACCACAACAAGTTCAGACTTAAAAGACAGACTTTTGTCACTTATAATTCCAGTCCAGTTGATAATGTTTGATAAAACTAGTCAGTGCTGCAAATGCATTAATTATGTTATGAAACAGAAGCATCAAAAGCGACGCACACATTTCACAATTGCTGATATAAATAATTAAGTGAAAGGTTATTTTTGTTTTTGATGACCCATACTATTTTCAAGGTGGGAAAACTGATGTTGTTTTCAATGTGTATTTGCACATTATAGAAAGCATAGACAAATAAATAAAGAAAGAAATAGCACAAGAGACAATCAGTTAGCAGTTTTTCCACTTAAAACTCCTGTGCTTTACATAGAAGCAAAGCTGTCCGTTGGGCTACTATATTTTTAAACAGTGAGTGCAAGCACACTTGCTACCGAACGCTCGGCTGTCAGCACATAGTCTGAGCTCGCTCATATGCAAGCTCACATACATTTAATGACAACTCGCAGCTTGAACACTCTCCAAACTTGACAACCGCACGAAACCAGAATGCTCGCTCGCTCTCACTCACACCCGTCCACTTACACACAAACACACACACACACGTATACACTCTGCTAGAGCACCGTTCACTGTAGTCCAAATGCCGACGTCTGGTGCTTGCTGAAAAATAACAGTAACTCATAACCCAAAAGTTATATCACTAAGTTATATCACTTAGGCAGAAGATTGAGAGACAAAAAGAGCTAATCTTTCCATTTTCGTAACTGCTGATTTGTAAGGAAACGGGACGTCTAACTAGAAAACAGCTCCAGCTCCCTTACAGAACAGCAGCAACAGTCACACTCACACACCACCATGACCTGAATAACTTACAGTAGGACTTAGAACACAGACTTACTCCTGGCTATTGTTGTAGCCTACTATTGCACTGTGCCGATACACAGTCCTGCCTCGGACTAATGTTTCCTCTTGTGAACACACACGTGGAGAACGCTCAGTCAGTGGCCCAAATGGTCCCTCTAGCTGGCACCAGCACCACCACTGACACTGAGACTGGCACTAAGCGTTGGCATTGGAGTTGGCATAGATGTGAGAGTTAGCACCGTGCCTACCTGCAGCGTAGTAAGCAGCACCTCCAGTCCGCTGGAGCTTGAGGCTGTCATGGTGGGCCGGATCCGTTCTGCTGGCAGGGAGAGAGGGAAGGAAGGAGGGGACGAGAGAGAGGGGTCAAGAGGAGAGAGGGACAGGGATAGGGGAAGAGGAAAAGAGCGGGGGAAAGAGAGAGAGAAAGGGGGAAGGTGAGAGAGTGAGTGGGTAAAGAGTGTGTAGTGTGAAGGGAGGAGGGAGAGAGAGAGAAAGGGGGAAAGAGAGAGAGAGTGACGCTGAGTGTCACATGTGACAAACAGTACAGTGTCTCCACCCCTCTCTCACACACACACACACACACACACACACAGAGTTTGACACGAGAGCCAGTTAGAGGTGGCATGCAGCAGGGTGCGTGCGTCTGTGTGTGTGTGTGTGTGTGCGTCTGTGTGTGTACGTCTGTGTGTGTGTGTGTGTGTGTGTGTGTGTGTGTGGGGAGGGACCTGTTTGAGCTGTCGTACTGTAACTCTATCGGTGCTGATAAACCCCTCCAGAGCATTTGTCCCACTGCTGCCTGACTGCCGATGAGTTTCCTATAAAAAGGTCTGATGAGACAGCGGGATTAAAGAGACTGGCTGGAGGCCTCATGGAGCGGGACAGACCCTGGAATGGTGTGTGTGTGTGTGTGTGTGTGTGTGTGTGTCTGTGTGTATCTGTTTGTGTGTGTTTGTGGGAAGAGAGAGATAGAGAGAGAGTGTGTGTGTCTGAGCGTGCGCTTATGGAATGTGTGTGTGAGTGTGTGTGTGTGTGTGTGTGTGTGTGTGTCCGTGTGTGTTCTGGGAGCAGGGGTTTCGTAGGGTGTGAGATAGTGGGGTCAGGGCTCTGTGAGGTAGCCCCTGCTGAGGGTGATTGAGAATGAAAACATAACAAAGGCTGCGCACACACACACACACACACACACACACACACCATCTTTCACACACACATACACACAGACAGCTGGCCCAGGGCTCATGTTTCATCGCAGGGATGGAGTCCGCAACCTTTAACAAGAAACTACTAGAACACACCAGGAATGACAGGCGACACATAAAATCATCAGCATTTGGTTTTCCATCCTAACATCACTGCAGCCTTCTGCACTCGCCTTCTGTGCAGCACTGACAAGCCTGACAAACCAGACCATCACATAAATGTCTAGTCTGGCCACGAGTGATAGACCCTCGGGTAAAATGGCTAAAACTAATCAGCGTAACTAACTAGAGATTCAAACAACACTATAAAGCCCGCCCAATAACTCTCTGTCCAGATAGAACGTTGTGATTGGCTAAACACCACAATTATGGCTGATTGCTAGACATACTCGCTGAGCAAATTCAATTTTCTACCGCTAGAGTGCGTCTAGACTTCTAGGCTAGTGCAGCACATGTCTGTAAGAAATCACGGAATGGGCTTGTTCTTGTAGTATAAAACACAATCCCCAGACTGGTAGGCATATGTGTACTTGTGGGCGAGAATTCCTTCTTTTTTGTTTGCATGAACCTTTAAAACTTTGTTTTTTCTGTTTCTGTTAGCTGATTGGAGATAAAGAAAATTCATTTGAAGCAAACCTTGGAGAGTTCCATGATATGTAGTGTGAAATGCAACACTATGGTCTTCCCCTGAAGTTATTCACATATTTATTTCTGAGAACTGAAATTCATTGGCATTAATGTAAACAAAGATCTCACAGGCAACATATTCAGCCACAAAGCTTCCTCACATGAAATGAAGCTATCTACATATTTATTCTATTAAATGAAATTCATTGGTGTTACTGTAAAGGTCCTTAAAAAAAAGTCTTCACACAGTCACCTTTTTCAGCTACAAGCCCACCCAGCTATGGCTAGAATGCTAGGGCTAGATATGGGTGATATGTCCAAAGTCCTTGGACATGGGTACAATAGGCAGGGATGGCCAGAGGGCACTGAAACACCATCCCGATTGGACATGGTCCAGTTTATCTGGGGTACATTTACTTCTCTAATCTAGCACACATAGTGACACTAGCGTCATGGGGGGGATGGGGGAGAGTAGGACCCCGACCCTGAGAGATAAGACGCACAGTACATGCACAAATAGACACGCACATACAGATGCCCACAAACATACAGTACACACACACTCATGCAGAGTGTTTGTGTGTGTGTGATAGAGAACAAGAGAACAATGGAGGTCAAATCAAAACAGACCTGCACAGTTGGGTAATCTAAAATTGAAGAAGCACGAAATCCATTGAACGGATACAACCATTCAGAACTGAAATTCCCTTTTGATATTTTCCTTGTACATGAAATACATACAAATTTTTGCTATAAAATATTAACAAAAGAGAGAAAGAAAAAACAAAAAAGAAAGGAGGAAGTTTCAAAAGGACAAAAATCCAATACTTTAGTGTGCTTATATGCAAAGTTAAATAAAAAAAAAAAAAAACATGACCAAGATGATTGGTGATGTACAATATTTCTATTAATGTAAATGCAGACATTGAACAAGGTTATGGGTATTGTTCTGGAGACGTTTCTCCTATTCTTACATATAATATAAACATAATTGTTTATATTACATTGTAAAATGTGAGTAGTTTTTGTTGTTAATGGTTTTTGTATCGAGTGTTTGTTTTGGACATAAGCATTTACCTGCCAAGAGGCACAACCATTAGAAGTCCTGGAGCTTTGCTGTGAGAAATGCAGTTGGGATGTGAAGGGAAACATCAAAAAGCACAAACTGCAGTGCATTTCCACGGCTCTCTCTGTACTCCCATGAAGCAGGGTCATTGGAAAGGGACAGGCAAACCAAGCACCATAGGCTGAATGTACAGTAGCTCTCAAGATTGATTGTTTTAATCATTTTAGTAGTTTAGTTGGTGGTGTGCTTTTAAAAATGACTTTAGCAGGAGTTAGGCAACCGTAAGTTCAACAAAAATAATTTATAAAAGATGCTTGAAGAAGTGTTTGTGGTTCATACAGGGCTGGACTGGGACCAAAAAATGGTCCAGGCCTTTTTGACCATGGTGGCACACCAGGATTTTATTTCAATAAACTTTATCCCCGGCCCATAAATGACCGTTGGCCCACCAGGCATTGCCCTGTATGCCATATGGCCAGTCCATACTGTATAGTGCAGGTATTTATGGGGAGTTAGAAGGTCCCCCATGTCCTGTTTGCTTAGGGCCCCCTAAGTACCTTGAAAGGGCTGTGAATAGACGAGTGACTGAAGTGGGGAGTCATCCCTGCTGCTAGTCAGAACAGCTGTGAGTCAATGGCATCATCTCTAAAGTCTTCTTGACTGTGTTTGCTTTGGACTTTGAGCGCTGCCAGCTGACCTGCCCTCAATGATGCAGGGGATCGACCATCTCTAAATCAATAGGCATCAGAAATGCTACAGTCTGTGGGCCGAGGCCCTGCACAGCTGATGCAAGATTAATCTTAAGCAAGCTTTTACTCGCTCACTCCATGGACAGAACACAGCATAGGAAAGGAAAACTTAAAACACACACAAACACACACACACACACTGAACACTCATATTCACAACAGTCACGCGCGCCGCACACACACACTCATGTCTTAAAATGCTATAGTATAACTGATCAGTATTTGCTGCATAGACCCTGCTGAAATTCCTTTCTCAGACAATCTTAATCTCATTTTAATTCATATATTTTATTGAAAGAGGAATTCAATTGGAGGTATAAATATGAACATGCAGCAGTGTCTTTTACAACAGTGCTATGGATTTCCTTTCAATCAATACTTTCAGTCTCAATGCTCCACACGCAAAAGTAGCATGAACCTGTCTTCTTGTCCGGGTCTCAGTGAACTAAGAGTCTAACCCCGCTCCTATCGGTCCACAGCTCATCACCTTATCAGCCCAACAGACTTTCAGCCGAGATGCAACTGCAATGGCACTGACTCAAAGACGAACCCCCCCCCCCCCTCCCCCACCCCCTCCCTCCCGTAGGAGGAAGGGAGCCTTCCAGTACAAGCATGTGGGATCATCTTTGGCTTCCATATACCATTGCTCTCACAATCAACACCATTTACTGACAAGTCTCATGTGAACCAAACCCACCGGGGTCATATGTGTCACGTCCTCAGCAATGGAGAAAATGTCGGAGTAAATACGAACGAAGGCCTCCCTATTTTTGGTCAAGTGGGAGAAAAGGGGGTCAGCAGAAGGGCCTTGGTGGACTTTGGGGGGGCGCGTGGCTATTTATACTGGCAAGGATTAGAGCGAAGATGGATGGGCAGACTGTTTATTAGGAGTGATGACAGGTAGATATGCCAGGAAGAGAGAGAGAGAGAGTAATGAGAGGAACATTATGTCCACGCTGATGTATGCAAGGGATGGGTCCAACAGAGACATTCTCATTCCCACAGTCCACAGTCCAGACCCCCCCTCACCTACAAGCCTTCAAATCCACATGTATGAGAGAGAGAGAGAGAGAGAGAGAGAGAGAGAGAGAGAGAGAGAGAGAGAGAGAGAGAGAGAGAGAGAGACTGTACTGACAAAGAAGAAGTTATAGTCAAGGGAGATATATGAGAAAGAGAGAGGGAGAGAGAATGAAAGAGAACGCTCTGATACAAATCTATCTGACAGAGATAAAGAAACAGCAACAGAGAAAGAGAGAAATAGAAAATTTAAAAAAAGAGAGAGAAAAAGAAATTGTGCCCTGAAACAAATAAATCTGATACTGATAGAGAAATAGAAACAGGGACATAGAGAGAGAGAAAGAGCGAGAGAGAGAGAGAGAGAGAGAGAGAGAGAGAGAGAGAGAGAGAGAGAGAGAGAGAAGAGTTGTCTCTTGATTATTTTTATTCAATATTTACATCTCACATGCTGCTATTCTGTATTGTAAATTATTGTTGTCAATGTTGTCAACCTCCAAATCTAACACATACACACAGACCAGGAATATGTGATTAAAAAATGATATTAATATTAAAATCAAGAGTCAGTGTTGGAAAAAAAAATCAAGCATTGGCAAGTATATGAAACATAGACGGCTATTGGGCGCATACATTTCAAGATGAGCTTAAAATTTATCATCGGATCTCTCATTGGCTTACATACCAACTGGGGTTAGACCCAGATCATAGTCTTGAGTGGTAAATCATCACTGTCATTATATACTGAAAGGTCGCCCTCACGCACCGGCCCCCTGTTACTGACAAATACATGTCAGGTGCACGACTATCTGCTTGTCAGTCCACCCATCACTGACATCACAATAGCAGCCGCTGGATACTTGGGGTGATCAAAAAGCAAAGCGGTCAAACTGCACATTAACCGTGTCACCTTTACAGTAAGAGGAGGACGATTTATGATTCACATTTTCATGGGCTACATAGAAACACACACACACACACACACACACACACACACACACACACACAAGCAAAATATTTCTATACAATTCAAATGAATACAAATCACGTATTAGGATTAAAATACTGTATTTGCAGTAACGATTTGAAATATTCTATTTGCAGTAACAAGCCTTGCAATCGTTACTTGTCAAGGGTAATGGGTGGTGAGAGTAGGCAAAAGCAATGTAAAAAATATCAAGGGATAAATTATGACGTATTTACTGTGTGAATTGGCTGAATATAAATATATGAATATAATCTTTAGTCTGTGGATTTTGTGTAGGCTTGCCCTGCCCACAGATTACGTTTATTTAACACATTTTTGATGATATGTTGAACAGCTCCACTATAACATAGGCTTCATTTTTAAAACAATTTCAGGTATCATCTCATCTCATTCAAATGTGCTATATCTCATCAGAAGCAGTCTAGGCAGTATAGTGAGGTTCCCCTCTTCCACTGTAAAGCGCTTTGGATCAACTGTGTTGTGTTAAAATGCACTATATAAATATCCATGACTTGACTTCACTTATAGTGTTGTCTTTGTTTCATCCTCATGGCTTGCCTGATAATTATTATTACTTTGTAATTATACAAATAGTACACACAAAGTCAGTCTTTGCCTCTCATTGTTTTGTTGTTCTTACTTAGTTTTATCCAGTAATTCATAAGTCACAATCAAAATATTCTTTATGACAAATTCTCTTTTTGTTGTTTTTTTTAAACAGTACCAGGTACTGACTTTAAAGTTGATACTGTCTGGGAGCAACACAGAAGCATAAAGGTATCTGTTGAGACAAGACTTGAGAGACTAGTTTGAGACTACTCCAGATACTAGCGAAAGAATAACTATTACACTTCCCGCCATTCTAACTGTTTTGTTGCTATAATAAAGTTAGAGTCAGTAGTTTGTAAATGGATGACATTTTTTTATACTATAAAGTTCTCTCTTCCTGACTCACTAGTTCTTCGTTCTCTTGGATTAGCCTACTTAAAAAATCCAGTTATTATAATAAAATTATACTAAAATAAAAAAGAATAAATTAAAAAAAAAACAAAGAAGCAAAAAAAAAAAAGAAAGAAAGAAAGAAAAGAAAAACAGGGATTGCTTCCCCCCCCAAATAACAGCACAAAACACATTTAAACCTTCTCTTTCCAAAGGACACCTGACAACAGCTGCAAACCAAAGAGCACAGCTCTCTCCGCTCTAGAATCTTTGCTGCAAACTAATAATCAGCAATCTGCCCCCCAATCAATAAAACAGAGTCACTGACCTCACCTTTAAGCCTTCAACAGCTCCACTATGAACTGGCAACAACAGTTAGTCCCCTCTGACAGGTTACTTTAAGCTGTGCACTGGCATTAGCTATTGCGCTAATGATGAATGATGGTGTTCAAATAACAACATCGATGTGCGGAACAAATACTGAATTATCAGTTCAGCAGACCTACCGTATCTTTTTCCCGGGGATGAATGTGAAGTATCCGAGTGAAGGCACGGCAGCAGGGCTCCAGTGACGATCTGGAGACGGACGCTTTGTAAGACACCTTAGAGGAGGGTATCAGCGGGAGGGCATGACCTAGCCTACTGCTGGCTGACAAAACCTCTATGTCTGCCCAACACACACACACTTGCGTCAACACACTTGGACACACACACACGCAAAATACAAACACACGCACGCGCGCCACACAGATATGGTCTGCCCAACATGTACACACACACACACAGAAAGATCATCTCCTCTCCGCACTAGTCTGAATGCAGTGGCCAGATGACAGGGCACAGATGACACTGAGTAACATACGCTCACTCACACACACTTACACGGACACGGATAAACCTCTGTTTCTCAATCGTCACCTTGACCGACACTGGACACTGAGTTACAAACAGCACACACACACACACACGCACATACACACACACACACACACACACACACACACACACACACACGCACACACACACACATACAGTATGCATGGATAATCTATACTTCTCAGTCGTCATCATCAAGGATATTGGACACTGAGTTACAAACAGCACACACACACACACACACACACACACACGCATGCGCGCGTCACGTGCCCCCATGATATAAAACTGTGTGAAGAATCATTTGATGTACGAGTTCACATTTCATTTGATGCACAAGTTCACATTTCACTGCTCTGGCCATTTCCAGGGGTGGACGTCACCAGGCATTCTACATCTCCATTTTTATAACCACATAACTGACTAGGGACAGCCTGGCTGAGTGCTTCCATAGTGTGTTTATTGTCGACGATTGCTTGATAGAGAAATTGTCTCAGTGTATAAAAACTCCACACACAACAATCAATCATCAGCAAAACTCTGAATAATTCTTTCTGATTCGCTTTTTTTTTTGCAAATGACTTCTGTATCAATTTAAAATCAGTGTACTGCCGTAAAGACTTATGTATTAATTTAAAATCAGTGCACTGCCGTATTGCCAGCAGAAAATGTGTTTACTGTTAGATATAGTATGGACCAGGAGACCAGCCTACCCATCACAACAGCTGCCAATGACATAATGCCTGTGACTCATGTGACCACAGAAATGCCAGTGGTTGGTGGCCTGGGGGAGAGTTCCGGAATGAATTATAGAATGATTTCTCTCTCTCTTCTTTTCCGGGGCAGAAGTAGGCCTCAGACCCTCTGTTATAAGGTAGTGTGTATTACTGTTCTCTAGTTTTACATTAAAACCAGATCAACTCTTCTTTTGAGTTGCCCATTGTACAGACACACTATTGTCATAAAAAAAAAACTTATTACAGTAAGCAATGGGCAAACACAGTAACAGGAGAGGTTTTACAGACACAGCAAGCTTTGAAATTAATTCACCGGTCTGAAGCTTATCCATAATTCTTTGGCAGTTCAGCAATCAAAGAGAATCCATAACACACATGTAAAAAATGCCCTCCTATTTAGGGAATACTCCCCTGTGTGTGTGTGTGTGTGTGTGTGTGTGTGTGTGTGTGTGTGTGTGTGTGTGTGTGTGTGTGTGTGTGTGTGTGTGTGTGTGTGTGTGTGTGTGTGTGTGTAAGTGAGGGAGTGAGTGAGTGAGTATGCGCACGTGTGTGTGTGTGTGTGTGTGAGAGAGAGAGTGTGTGTGCGCACGTGTGTGTCTGTGTATATGTGCGTGTGTGTGTGTGTGTGTGCATGTGTGTGTGTGTGTGTGTATGTGTGTGTGTGTGTTTCTGTGTGTGTACGTGTGTGAAGGTCATTCTCACCAAGCTGAATCATGACACTGATCTTGTTTATTACCTTTAGGGAACTGGAGCAGTATTGAGTATAGCAAGCAATAGTAGCCTAGCTTTTAAATCACCCGTTAGCTGCCTGTAGGGCGTGCAGTAGGCCTGGGCCTGCTCCCTGTGATTGAGAGACGTGTCACATCCTGGGAACACAACACATAGCTCCACTGCAGGGGGTGTGGGCTGATCAGGCCACTCGGGGCATTCATGCCACACAACAACAATGGCACTATTCAGCCACAAGAGGGCAGTATGCATGTCATAAACAACACAGGACTGGGCTGGCAAGAATAATACCAAGAGCAGAGCTTCAGATTATATAGCACAAAGAAGCAAACATGAATATTACACAGCTACAGTGCTACAATATTTAATATTGATAAACAGGGAATTTTCAGTTTGCTATAATTGACTTCCATCCGTGTGAGGAGAGTGAGTTACCACTGGTAAAGTATTAGGCAGACAGTGTCATTAGGCCAAGAGATGTCTCTGTCTGGCAACAGGTATTTCCCTAGAGAGCAGAGTGCAGTTGAAATAGACTTCTGACATTTTCACCGGGTTAGGCCTAAGCTCTGGGCTTAACACAATGCACCTCATATAGAAAACACTTTAATACTTGCACCCAAAATAGATAAATAAAAAACAACAACAACAACAACAACAAAATCCAATCATAGGCCCAGGCTTTACTTTGATCAAAAATGTCATGCCAATTGCTATCTGACTGAGGCTCAACTGCCTATTTACTTTCAATCTGTTTAAAATAACTTCTCTTTCTTTCATTTTTTTTTTTCAATTAGAATAGCAGTTTCATTTTGACAGCTGAAATTGCTGAAGAGAAGTTGAACTGGTTGACTGGTCCTACATGCAGCACAGTCACACCAAACCCATTCAGTTAGTAATAATAGTAGCCTACAGTAGTAGGCTGTACTTACATCAAACCCATTCACTTTAAAAGACAGCCTGGTCTTGTTCACCAAAGGTCACTGACTTTGTGAAGTGATTCTGTCATGCCTTGTTTGGCTGAGAGACATTTACAATCCAGTACCATAATGAGTATATATATATATATATATATATATATATATATATATATATATATATATATATATATATATATATATATATATTTTAAGATATTTTTTTGGCTTTTTGCCTTTAATCAGATAGGACAGTGTAGAGATGACAGGAAAGAAGTGGGAGAGAGAAATGGGGCGGGATCGGGAAATGACCTCGGGTCGGAATCGAACCCGGAGTAATGGTCCAGCGCTCTAGCCATTGAGCCACGGCGCCCCATGGATAATATTATTGATGGCACAATCTTTTTATCACTAATCTTTGAAAACTGATCATAAATAACTTGCTGTAAACAATGTGTTTGCCATTGCTGCTAATAATTGCAGCCATTATTATTATCTCTGCCAAGGAGGCTATATGTTTTCGTTGGGATTTGTCTGTTTGTCTGTTAACAACTTTACAGCAAAAGTTTGGGACACATTCTTATGAAATGTTTTACCAAAGGCGGGTCTTTGCCCAAGGAAGAACCCATTCAATTATGGTGATGATCTGAATTAGGATATGGAATTTTTAAAAGGATTCCTCAGGCTACTATTAGGTCTGCACTCTCTTGTTCCTATTGCACTTCTTTTATCATTGCAATTATTGCAGTTATAAGAACATGAAGTGTTTAAAGATGTTTAAATGCAATCCTGCTGGCCAACACTGTTTTGGACAATGTTAGTCAACTCTGATGCATGCTTACTTCACCCTGCACTGTTGTTGAACATACAGGAGCTAGTCCATAGAACTTGCCTAGATTGACTTGATATCTTAGCCACTTTCTGAGCATAAAGCAAGTCATGAAAGTGGCACCATATCAATCAGGAAACTCAGGATTTGAGTTTTTTTTTAATCTGTGTTAAATTTTTTGGATCTTTTGAATCGTTTGAGTTACATTCAAGTGTACATTCGGCCCGCAATGCAATACTACTGGCCAACTTTGTTAACAGTGCTTCTACAGTCAGTAGGTAAGCGGTTTCTCCAGCATATAGAGCTGGGACTAGGAGCTAAGGGGCTGGGGCTTGGGGCTGAGGCTAGGTGGGCTGGGGGGGCTGGGGATGTGGACTGGGGTAAGATGGACGCTGTGTGACGCAGGTGAAGGTGTGCAGGAGTAACGTGAGGAAGCAGCTGGGTGGCCAAAGCCTCCGGAAAGTTCAGCAGGGGCGAGAGGCTTGGCTGTGAACATGAGCAGGTGCATCAGGGTGGGGTCAGCAAGGAGCCAGCCAGGTCAGAGGAAAGGTCAATATGTATGTGTGTGTGTGTGTGTGTGTGTGTGTGTGTGTGTGTGTGTATGTGGGGGAGAGAGAGAGAGAGAGAGAGAGAGAGAGAGAGAGAGAGAGAGAGAGTGCGTGTCAATGTGAGTGACAGTTCTCCTAAGTGACTGTGTATGCTTGAGTGACACAGTATCTGTGTGTGTGTGTGTGTGTGTGTGTGTGTGCATGTGTGAGAGAGTGTATGTGTGTGTGTGTGTGGGTGGGTGTGACAGTGTGTTAGCGTTGGTGTGTGCATCTGCGCTCTCCTTAGTGACTTTGTGTGCTTGAGTGACACTGTATCTCTGTGTGTGTGTACTCTCTTAAGTGACAGTGTGTGCTTGTGTGTGTGCATGTGTAGAGAGCATGCACGCACATATATTCGTGTGTGTGTGTGTGTGTGTGTGTGTGTGTGTGTGTGTGTGTGTGTGTGTGTGTGTGTGTGTGTGTGTGTGTGTGTGTGTTAGGGATACGTGAGAGAGGTGCTGGAAAGATGAGGATAGCATTGTTATTAGCATTGAGAATAGCATTGTTACTATGCAGTAAACAATATGCAGTAACAATGGATGCAATGCTAATGCAATAGCAAAAGAAATAATATATGTATTGCATTCTGAGCACAAGAGCGAAGGTCAAGTGTTGTTATTTTATGTAGGCTACATTATTTTCTATAAAGGGGAGACAAAAAAAAACATCATGATTTTCTCAATGGCAGACAGACTTTCCTCTTGTGCTTGTCAAACTTCATCATCAGCCTCAACCCAACACACACTGATCACAATGATTCATGTCTCACACACACACGCACGCACACACACACACACACACACACACACACACACACACACACACACACACACACACACACACACACACACACACACACATACACACACACACACACACACACACACACACACACACACACACACACACACACACACACAATATAGGGCACAATATTTAACATCACATTGGGCAAAAACAGGACCAACAAAGGACCAACAGGACCAACCAAGAGCAATAAAAATTACAGTAGGCCTAAGATCTTTTCATTTGTTTGCCAAGTTATATTAGCCTGGGAATTCCCATGCTCCTTTGCGCGCTTATTTCATTTCACTCTGCAGAGGAGCATGGTGACCATGGCCGTTTTTCTCGCCTGCTTTCAGTATATAATAACTTCAATCTTATCTGTGTTTTGTATTTTGCAATAATGACCATTGTATATCTGATTGTAATATTCCTCTTTAAAACATACATACAAAAAAGTGTCCCTGGACATTCCATCCCAAACATAGCAAGGCGTCATTCAGATCTGATTCTAACATGTGTGTGTCTTCAGTCATTTGAAGCTTTAGATGCACTTTCATACAAAGTTCACATAGTAGCCGGTCCCTACGCTGTTTCTCTGGAGTGATTAGTACAACCAAATGCAGCTGTACCGAATACTTTCCAAAATGCTTGCGTGTCAGCATCTAGATAAACATGATGAATAGGTAAGACTACACCCCCCTGGGAGACAGCAAGTGCACATCACTATGAGTGCAACTTTCCACATAGGAATGGTTATTTTTATGCCCATAAGATATTTTTATGCAGGCGTACCCCAGATTTGATGCTGTGATTTTTCAATCCAATGTAAGATTACCCATCACCAAAACTTTGCAGAAAAACTGACTTGAATGCTGAATTGTTCAGCCGCGTATATTGACACTTAAGTAAAAAAAGAGGGAATTGAATAGTTCATTCATTGAACAATCCAAGATTACAACTATAAGTGGCTCCATAACAAAACATATAATTCTGATCTATATCAGGTCTATTGCGATTGTGGCAAACCTGTATAATATTACAAGGCTATGGTTGTCAGCGGTAATGCAATGACAGCTCAATATATATTATTAATATATATTAAAGGGCTTTGAGTCCTAAGCTAAGCAAAGAAGGCTACTTTATTAACAGGTTTGACACTTTCTTCAGGTAAACTACACCAGGTTAGTTTGAATAAAATAACATAAAATACATAACAGCCACAGCTCTATAAGTTTGATATCTCCTTACTTGGTTCACACACTTAAAGCAAAGAGGGTAGAAGCAGGTCAGTATTCAATGATCATTGCTTAAAGCCACACTTGAGACAAACCCATAAAGCTCTTTGATATAAATATTAATTAAGCTCTCTCAGGGCTCTCAGCTGAGGACATAAGTCTACCCAACTCTATGTAGTTCATTAACAAGATGCTTTAGGCAAAAATGAGCAAAGTCAGCGCCTTCATTTTTCTTACTATCGCCAAAGTCTGTGTAGCATCCAAATAAGTCTAAACTTTAGAGTTTAAAGCTGTTAGATCAAGGAAAAAACGAAACGGTTTGCTTTAAACCAAAAGGGGAAATGAAGAATAAGCAGTTCTAAACCAACAGCTCAGCATTTAATTTTAGACATCCAAGCGGCAGTGGCGTGTTGTGCAGTGCTTTGCTGTCTTCAATTGCATGTCATTAAAGTGTCTTTGCCCCCATAAAGGTACATCAGGTTGAATTACCAAAGCATGGAATATTGCACCACCCACCCAGGAGCATCTGAGCGCAGGTAGGGCCTACCACCAACAGTTAAAAGGTCAATGGAAGATTGAGGACGCAACCGTGTCACATCACTCTTCCAGCTCTGTTCAGAGTCGGCGTCAAATTCCAGTCGTTTATAAAAGGCCCAGCCCTGGAACAGTTGTCTTGTCTAGATTAATGTTAAGGCCCAGCACAGGACTAACTCTACATTAGCATATGTTAAGGCCCAGCCCAGGACAAACTCTCTCATATAGATTAGCAATATGTTAAGGTCCAGCCCAGGACCAACTCCCTTGTCCAGGTCAGCAATATGCTAAGGCCCAGCCCAGGACCTACTCCCTTGTCTAGATTAGCAATATGCTAAGGCCCAAGGATTAGAAGCACCCAATTGGGTTGTGAGGATTTACACGTACTGCCGCCAAGCTAGCCGACGTTATATTAGCATATGCTAACAGCGAGTGTGAATGGAATGGTGAATGGAATGGAGCAGTGTATAGTATTGAAAGATTGGAAAAGGGCCTGGACACAGCAACAGAATGGGAAGAGAGCTGTGACAAAAATGACCAAGCACCATGATGGCCAGGTATCCTTCGAAACTAGCGAGCTACCCAACTAGCACTAAGCAACACATAATGACAGTAGAAAATACAACTCAGCTGAATCCAAAGTGAAGACGATAACTCTAAGATTTCGGTGTGTTTTGAAATTGGCATATAGCTATAGGTTCTTAAAAACATAAAGGCCATGACACAAAACAACTTATGCTCTTTCACCTTTAGCCCTTAGGTAAAATAAAACATGAGAAAATGTCTGACTCTCTTGTAAACTTCTCTCACCTCCATCGTGGTTATTTTCCCATGCCACTGATGGGTTTACCACCAGACCAAAAGAGTGATCCATAAAGGAACTGAGAAAACATCAGGTTTAAATTAGTCACTCACTATAGTCCAGTGTTTACATGGGTGGTCTTCAGAGACCCTCGTCCTTTAACCTTTCTGTGTGTCTTACAAAACCTGAGCCTGCATTTGATCCAGCAAGAAAGGCTCCTGCAGCTGCTGAACCCTGATATATCTCAGAGGACTATGATGGATACCACCTCCCCACAGCCCAACATAGGCTAGCTAGCATTTCCTGATTGTTTCCTATAGGCCTACTCTGTAGGCTACTGTAGTTAGAAGAACTCCAGCGAGAATCAACCCATAACCCTGTTAATTCCAGACCACAGATTAATATTGGTAGGGACACACACACACACACACACACACACACACACACACACACACACACACACACACACACAAACAAAAAAAAACTGACACAACATGATTAAGTGAACCAGCTGCTATTGCTGATGGCCGGGGACAAAGTAACTTTCAATGCCATATTATTATGCCCCTTTCAGTTTCAATGTGCAATGGGCAAATGACTGCATGTGCATTACACTTGCTGCATTGCAGGTTACTCATGTATATGCATGTTAATTAATATGCATGTTGCAATTTTGCATGTTGCAAGAAGGCCCCAAGCTGTATTTTCACGTGTGTGCACACACATACAGCAATGTTTCATTTTGACCCCAGCTGTTGACATGGCCTTGGCTCTGAACTCTGGCAGATGATACCATGGGAGTTTCCCCCACCACATGTAACTATATTACAGCTAGCGCATCCACGCGTAACAGACATGTAATTGCCCTCACGCTTGGACATACTGTATATACACACACAAATCCATTGGCCTGCTATATATAAACTTTTGTGATGTTGAAGGGGAAAACATAGCTTGCTGCAGTGATGAGCTGTCATGGTGTATTTCGTACCTTACCTAGATAGGCATTTCATACCTGCAGTATGTAATAAGGGGGATTTGTCACTATTATAGTTTAAGATTGCCAACTGATTCGATTTGTCTTGCTGAAACAGCAGTGCAGGACATTTGACTCAGAAGAACTACCACTTTAAGTTAATCCTTATTTAAATTGTGGTACTCACAGATAAATTATTGTCCTCTAAGCAAATACTGGTATGCAATCTGAACCCGGCAAATTCCATTACTGGATGTGTATAATTTCTGAGGTATAATCATATTTCATGAAATGCCATCATGTCTAATCTGTCCACACGGAGATATAGTAGACTATAATGATTTAATACTCAAGCTGGATTATTATCATGATATATATGTTTTATATAAACATATTTTTATTTATGTCTTTGAGTGGGATGGAGTCGTAGAATGTGATTGGCCAGATATGGTCATCAAAGCTGGAGCTGGGCAGCCAGAGGGCAGCCAGAGGCAGAGGTGAACAGTAAATTTCTCATGCGTTGAGAGATTGGACTGAATAATGCGATCGCCAAACCTCTTCTTCTGTTTAAAATTGCACATGATTAAATGCATATAAAACTGTAGTAAACATAAGAATTATATGATTATTAAATGCTTATTAAATGTTAATATGATAATTCTCCATATTGTAATATTACTATTTGGTGTTTCAGACAGCATGTGAAGACCCATCTGTAATGATATTCTCTACTATATTTTGTACTGTTAAGGCCATTGTTTTCACTGGGATTTGAGGTACACTAGAAAAGAGTGACCATTTTATGTAAGGTTGAATGATCAAATGTCTGCAAAAGTTTGTTTCTTTTCTTTCTTTATTTGAGATACATTTAATAATTCTGGCATCAAATCAAATATTTTGTATCATGGATATGTGAAAAACTTAATGATTCTTCATTTTGCATGCTGTAAAGTTTCTATGAACTCAAATTAAGTCATTCTGACTATTTCTCATGAATATACACAATAAGTGTGACATCTGGAATTATGTCACCAAGATATTTTCATAACAACCAACTGTTATGAGCAAAAATAGCCTTTGTTGCGCAACGATGTGCTTTACTCAAGCAAGTCTTTACTGCTTCAGGCCTAACAGTTGATTGGCGATCACACTTGCTGTTTTATGAGTCTCTGTATTTCACCAAAGGTAGCATTTCACAAAAATAAAAGTTAAAAATAAGTTAAGTGTCGTACTCATCTAGAATTACAACTGCTCTTCAAGGCTGTAGTCAGCAAATCCTAATTATAAATCGTGGGGAGAACAAGCTGCAAACAGATCAACTTGCTAAATTGATCTTAAAACTGTCTATAAAAATCTGAGCCCCATGCAATTTAAGATGGACATGAGTGACCTCTTTTTGCTTTTCATCAAAGCCAGAGGACGCTCAAAGGAAGTCGTTATTTGGAGATTTTTTATGATCATCTATTTATCATATCTGTCATTTGTTCTGGTTGTCTCCAGGCAACATCAGCATCTTCTCCACCGATCAGATTTAGCCAACAGTAGCCAACGAAGTAGCCAACAAATCTGATTTGTGGAGAAGAATAGTACACCAAGTCCAGTGCACTTATCTAGGGCAGTACAGTCTGTACTTCTTAATTATATGCTTCTTATTTAGGTGTGATATTAATTACAGTATGGTTTGGTCATGGAACTTGACAGTGCTTTTCCGGATATCAAACACATGAATGAAATTTTTGAAGAATTTTCTATGTATTTTCTATTCATAATACCAAACATATTTGAGTTGAACTCAACCTTTCCCCTCCCCCCCGCTATCACTTTTCTGTATCTCTGCCAGCTGGGATGGCCATGTAACAAATCCCAGACGTGCTCGGAGGCAGCCAAATTCCAAAGATGCTTCAGTGAACATACAAGAAGCCGAGCTCGCTGCGGCTAACTCAACATGCTAACTCTTTCCCACTGTGAATTCAGTGAAAACACAGACACGTAGTAAAACAACTCTGCATCCCGCCGGGTCATCTCATCATGCAAGAGTTATGGACTGAAACTTTACCCTCCTTGCTTCACCACCCATTAACCCTCACCTCCAGTCCACCACACCCCACCCCACATCCTTCAGTTAAGCCACTGCAGCCAGCCACCCCAATCTCCCCTGCCCCATACTGTGCACACGCAGATCTCCATCGCTAATCGTTGATTTCATACTGAATCTGAGCTGGCTTTGGGTCTCCTCTCCGCCTCCACATGGCATCTTGGTGTTGAGCAGGCTGGGCAAGAGAGACACTTAGAAGCTTCCTGCTGTAGAAGCTGCCCAAGGCTATCACCCACACCCCGACTGACGCTAGTCGTGTTTCATGTCATCTCCTCTGAACTCAGCAACTGGAGAAATAGAGGCCACCCTCACTACACGGCGAAACAGGCCGTGGCATTATAAAACTAATGACGCTGTATACTTAAAACATATAGGGAAACTCTCTAGTAGGCCACATTAAATGAATCATGAAGCTAGTATCTGCTCTTGGTTTTCTGTCAAGTATACTTAAGCTACACTATGTGAAACCTCAGATGATGACAAGACAGCCTGCCAGTAAATTCCTGCATTCACTCCAGCCAGCACCTCAGTTTGGACAGTAAAATCAAATCCCCGTCATAAAGTCAAGATATGAGCATTCCTAAACGTCTCCCTCGTCTTTATTATTGACGTGTAATTAAAAAGGCTGTGCCTCGTGTCAGTGGTCTGCTAAATATGACATGCTACGCTAAATAGACTCAATCTGCTAGACTCACTTACAGGCTTGGGCCTCCACATGCTATGCTAAATAGACTCAATCTGCCAGATTCACTTGCAGGCATGGGCCTCATAGCCTGACATAGCCCGCCCATAATACGAATGTTCATCCGTATCCATGGTCTGGGAACGGTCCTCTGGGGCGTGTTTACATCGGTAGAGAGTCTACCGGCCAATAAGCGAAGCTGATTAGACGAGCTGTCCAATTGTTTCAAACCAGAAGTGAATGCCCTCCCCTCCGCAGTATAATCGCGTCAGGTTAAAGAACCTCCAGACCATGAATACGGATGAACAGCAGTATTATGGTCGGGCTATGTCAGGCTATGGGCCTCACACCAGAGGGATGCTGTGGGTAATTCATTTATAAATATATATATTTTCCATTTATTACCGAACTGAATGACACTGTTTGATACAGTTGACACAATAGAGATAAAAAAAAAAGATGGAGAGGGGACTATCAAACCACTAACAGGAAAATGAATAGGTTCCTGTGAGAGGAATTTGTCACAGCAGGGTAATCATGGCAGATTTGGCTAACTGGAGGTGCTGCTGGGTAAGCTAAAGAGACAGTCACTTTGCTTGGATGATGATGATGATGATGATGATGGCACTGCTGAGAGTGAAATTGGCTTTCAGCCTTTGTTTATTTTATCTTCTCTTTAACCCTTCAACATTTTACCTGCCACCGTGGCAACATCCATATTGGAGAAGACTAACACTGACCCTCCTAAATGAAACATAAGATATCTCTCTCTCTCTCTCTCTCTCTCTCTCTCTGTCTGGATCCTAATTGGAGCCAAAGCCTTGTTAGCCTAAATTAATTGTTTGGAGGTTTGGCTTTAAAGGAATAGTTCACCTCTTTATAAAAATTGGTTATTCACCCCCTTACCTGAAGTTACATATGTGGATAAAAGCATTTTGGTCTCAGTGCTTGCATTTTCCTTGTATGGCATCCCCAATTTTCCCCATTTTTTAATCTTTAGCTGGAATGTATTTGTCGCCAGATAGCAACTCTTTGGTAACTTTACTTTCCAGTGCCTATGGTAAGTTAAAGGTACAATTGAGGTTGCCAGACTAGGACAACACATGCACTGAGACCAAAATACTCTTACCCACATACCCACAACTCCAGGTAAGGGGGTGAATAAGCAATTTTCATAGAGAGGTGAACTACTCCTTTAAAGGATTGCCTAATTGACTAAATCAAACATTGGTTTCACTTTGCATTGTGGCCATTTTGCCACATCAAACGTACATTCATCTTGATATATGAACTCTGTGTTATCCTTCCTCCCTTACCTAAAGGGTGTGTGTTTTGAAAGATAGTAAAAGATTGTCAGTAGGCCAAGTGAGGGGTTGTCTTTCTTGCTTTCTTGGAGAATGCTATTGTGTTGTACGGGGAAGGATGAGCTGGTGTCTTGCTATAATCCTGATCCTGAACCGAAGATTGTCACCACGAAACTGACTCCAAAGGTGTTCTCCACAGAGGCCTGTCAGAGGAGCCATTGGAAACCTGTGTAGCGGCCTATATTAGCATGCTGCTAATCTGAAAATCACCACCACCATTACAGTACAGCAGCTGCTCCTATTCCTCACATGCTGCAGTGTGAATGCGTATCATCAACCAAACTAAACATCAGCTGATGTTCTGTCTCTCAGTCAATGCCACCCAGCAGGGAACCCAACGGCAAAACAAGGACTGCCATTCATCAGAGACATGCCCTCATCATCGCTGCCTGCAGAGCGCATCCGCGGCCACAGCCAGAGCCCACATGCATTATCTGCTATTAATAATAAACGGCTTGACCTGGGAGTTTGGTTACCTAAAACAGCGGCCTGCTATTCTCACAATTGAGCAATGCCTTTCACTTGGGGTACTTAATCCCTCTAAAGCCGTCAGATGCACATGGATGGAGAGTTGAATATTGAAATACCACAGCAGGTCCAAAATAACCCTGCAGCCAGTCAGAGTGGGCGCATGAGAGATGCAGGACTCAGACAGTTTGCGGAGAGTGTGGAGATGAACGTGGAGATGTACTCCCAAAGGTCAGGGACAGAGATGAGACATGATGTACAAGGTAGCCTCAGCCAATGATACAGAGATCTGCGTAGGGTCACCCTCTGTGTGTGTGTGTGTGTGTGTGTGTGTGTGTGGGGGGGGGGGGGGGTGTTTATGTGTGTGTGTGTTGCTTTGGGTTAATTTCACTGTGTGTGTCTGTCTTGACTGTCCGTCTGGTCTGGCTAAAGTTGTTCATATAAATTCTGTTCAGCTGTCATCAATCTCTCTCTGTCTCTGATATGCAGGCAATGTTGTTGCATTACTACTGACTTAACAATCTCATCCACTTTGCTGCCCCTAACAACTCAAAGAATCTTTGCTGTTGTTGATGTTGTTGATGATGATGATGTTTTCAGTGCGTCCCTATCTAGAGGATCTGACAGCGAAGGATCTCTAGCAACAGTGCAGGCTATCACTGAACAAGGTGTGAAAACTCATTTCCTGAGTGGCCAAAAAAATAGACCTACAGTACATACCATAAGTCTATGAGTGTTTCTCAAAGTCAAGCATGCTTCCTAGGTAGCACACTAGCCTTGGAAGTCGTACACTTCAAAAACAAGGTTCCATCAGTGCATCCTTGAAAATCTATGAACAAAGGCCTCTGTCCTCGCTAGAATTTAGAAGGATGCTTGACTTTGGAACAGTACTTGGCGACTAACAATGACGTGGAATGCTTGAAAAAGCAGCCTTCCAAGCATGCTTCCTAGACTTTGAGAAACGCTCTATATCTGTCTCATACTACAATATCAGATATCGGTATGAGACGATACAGAATTTATGAATTGAACTTTAGTATTATTACCTCCGTCAAGGAGGTTATGTTTTCGGTCGCGTTGGTTTGTCTGTTTGTCTGTTTGTTTGTCAGCAGGATAACGCGAAAAGTACTGCACGGATTTGGATGAAATTTTCCGACAATGTGTATATTAGGACAAGCAAGAGCTGATTTGATTGTGGTGGCGATCGGTGATCCAGAACGTAATCTGGAATTTATATTGTGTCTGTGACCACATTGCCTTGGCGGAGGTCTGCGCTCTCTGAGCGCTTTTCTAGTTGAGTTGTAATGTTAATAATATATAATAACTATATTATTTTATAAATTCTATAAATGGATTATTCAACACTTGACATGTAATCCTGGATTACTTGTATTATCATCGTCAAGTAATAGTGGAATCTGTGTCTTTAATCTGTAATTTGACCCATACCACACTCTCTATGCTATGAATTTATCGTGTCACTTAGCCTACTGTCGGTTCAGTTACACCTAGATGGATATGTCCTGACCTACACACACACACACACACACACGCAGAGAAAGACAGGTGGACAGGGGCAAGGTGACTCTCTACATGCTCACTATAATCCACAAAGACAGACGAGTCAAATTATAACCTACACCTGTGCCTCCCAGTCTGCCAGGAAATCTCTCCCACTAGCCCCGCCCCCACAACCCAGTGCCCCACCTCTCTCTCTCTCTCTCTCTCTCTCTCTCTCTCGATCTCTCTCTCTCTCTCCCTCGTTTTTCTTTCTGGAATATACACAATAGATACATATAGAGACATGCACATGCTTGCACGCACAGACACACACACACACACACACATACATGGATGTGTGCGTCCCCTCTGCTTTTTCCCTAGGTGCACTGTATCACACAGACATAAAGTACATTCACACCAGTTCTCCCTCTCTCTCTCTCTCTCTCTCTCTCTCTATCCCTCTCTCATGTGCTTCCTCTCTCTTTCACTCAGTCACCCACTGTGTGTGATTCTCTCTCTCTCTCTCAGTGTAACTCTGAGTTGTGGACTATTTCTGACACCCCCTCCCCCCCTCAACACACACACACACACACACACACACACGTGCACTTCCCTGACAGGTTAACAGCTTCCTGATCGTCATAAAGCATTGGATTAAGATAGTTATATATGTGCTGACATGATGAGTGATGATGGGTGTGTGTTTTGGGGGGAATGTTAAAGAAATGTACGGTGAGAAGGTCAAAGGTCACCTATCAAAGCCAATGTGGAGATCAAAGACAGAGGGCATAAAAGACCACAGACCTTCTTGTCTCCCCGGGACGAAAGACTATCTGCCATGTCAGTGAAAAGCGTATTGGACACAGGCGATCTCTTAATAGTAACACAACATGATAGGCTTGTTGCGCAATGTGGCGGCCGGGACGGGACGGGACAGATAGATGGATCCTAGCAGTGGAAGTGAGGCCAAAAGCAGCTGGAGATGGAGATGGCACTTTCCATCTCCTGCTCCAAATTTCAAAGAGCTGTCACTCCTCCTGTTTCTGGGAGATTCAAGAATGTAAATGTGCCTCGCTACTCACAGCCCCCACCCCTACCCCTACCATATTCACTCTGTCACGACAGCCAGAGAGAGAGAGAGAGAGAGAGAGAGAGTGTGTGTGTGATATATAGAGAGTGCCCCAACCAACCTATATTCATTCCCTCACGACAGCCTAAGAGAGAGAGAGAGAGAGAGAGAGTGTGTGTGTGTGTGTGTGTGTGAAAGACAGAGAGAAACAGAGTGTGTGTGAGTGAGAGACATAGAAACAGAAAGAGAGAGAGAGTGTGTGTGTGTGTAGTTGTGAGAGAGAAATAGAAATAGAAAGAGAGAGAGAGAGAGAAATAGAGAGTGTCCGATCCCGCCCATGTTTGTTCCATCGAGCATTGCACCAAGCTGTTAATTGCTCTTCACTAGCTTATCTGACAGTGGTAAAAATATATGAACAAATAAAAAAACAAAAATAGGAAGGAAATCTATTTTTTTTCTATCACCCTTGCAAAGAGCAGGGGGTAACCATGCAGTGCAGAGATCCCAGGCAAGGGGGCAGGTGTGTGAGTGAGTGAGCGTGGATGTGTGGAGGGTGCGAGGTACCCAAACAGCCACCAAATGCTCTCAGCTAGTGCTGTGCATGTGCGGGATGAGACCTCTGCGTTCTCTCGTTACCACACAGCGCTTCTGCCAAGAGCAGAGAGATTTCAGGCGTGCATTCACTTCATAGCAGAGCAGCAGAAGAGACTGACTTACCACCACCACTAGCTCGAGCACGAGCGCTAGCACTGCCACAACCGTAGTGGTTCCCCAGCTCCTTCAGGGTCCCGTCCCAGGTGAAGTTACCGCATCGTTTGTAGCTGTACATCTTCACTCGTATAGTTGTTCACCTTTCACTTTCTTTTTTTGATTTAGTTTACTTCTCCCTCAAGAAACTAAAGAAAATAAACCTAAACAAATTAACACAGAGGAGCAGATTAACGTGGTGCCTCTCACTGAGTATCCTTTGGGAGAGTAGCGATGCTCAGCCGGCTGTGGGTGCCGAATGAGGGGGGAGGGGTGACACCTGGTGGGTTTTTGAAGAGGCCCTGTGTGTGTGTAAAGTTTCCCCACTGGAGGACGGCCCACAGGCGCCCAGAGACATGGAGAAGCAAGGACAGCTAGCGGAGTTAATCACCCCGTGTACTGCCTTGTCATCGAGGCCTTGTTGTGCAAAACGGCTCCTCAGAAGGGGTTCATAGGGTGTGTGTGTGTGTGTGTGCATGTGTGTCTGTGTGTGCATGCGTGTATATTTGTGTGTGTGTGTGTGTGTGTGATGATGTTCAAGTTTATGCCTGTCTGGCAGAGTGTGTGTGTGCTTGTGCATGTGTGTGTGTGTGTGTGTGTGTGTGTGTGTGCGCAGAGGCTAAAGTTCTAAGAAGCAATTTAAAACTTGCAGACTACTGACAGTTTATGAGGCCGTCTCCAGAATATAGCAGTTATAAGAATAGCATGACATCTGGAGAATCTATCGGACAATACATTTATATTTACAAGTCATGAAACACAGGCTGTGAACACATTATGCTATTTATCACTGTTCATGCTCAATAGCCTACTAAATTATGATTAGTTACATAATTAGGTGTGGAACTAATGTGTTAATTTGCTGAAGGCTACGATATATAAAACCTGATAATAAATTAAGTGCTGGGTTGAAATGTCAAATTATGTGTTTCTGTTCTAGTCACTTGCTAGCCTGTCAAATCCACTCCTGAGTCTGGCATATCATCCCTTCTTTTGAAGCTCTCCAACAAACTGGTCAGTATTAAAGTGAAATACATTTTAATTTACTGTGTACACTTCAATCAAAGAAAGCAACTATGCCATTGTTTTCCAGGGCCAATTGTTGCCAAGTTGGAGGGACATCCTTGAAATTGAGCTTGAGTCCCTGACTTCTGACTTGAAGCCAAATCTGCTTGGCTTAAGCACTACCCTACTTCACAAAGGGATTATAACCAATGCTGAATACAATATTCTATTTTAGAGAGGAATTATGGCCAAACAACCCCAACATGACTTTGTGCTCTCATAAATGATCAACTCGGTAAAGATAATTGTGTTATAGCTATCCATTATCAACTCAAGTCATGACAACAAGATATAAAACACATGGGATTTCTAGTCCTCAGCCAATTCATCCTTTAATATTTGAGCTGAATGCCTCGTGAGCAGGGCCTCATATCACTAATTTGTTGGCCTATAATTTTAGTGACTGGGTGGCTGCAATGAGACAACAGGCATAAGTCATTGTCTTGAGCGCTCATTAAAGCAGGGCATTGGCTGCCAAGGCCTACCATTGATGTTTAACTGCCATTGCAGCTTCAGATTCCACGGCGTACATGAGCGAGGACACCAAGGTGGTTTGCCCCGCAGTGAGGAAGGGCAAGGAATGCGAGTGTGCGTGAAGCGAGGAGGGTGTCGGAAAGAGACATCCAGAGCTCCAGATTTACAACCCTATGGCTGTCCCTCAAACGTTTAATTAACACTTTAGATTCCTTTGCGTGGCTCCAGCCGAATCAGCTGCAATGCCTGCCTGCCATGGACAAGAATTTCTCTGGGCACCGCGCTAGGTTTCCACGACCACCGGTAGCAGCAGCAGCAGCATTGCTTTGCTGTTCCTGAGGTGCAGGATGTCTGCCAAGTGGGTGACATGCACTGTATACCTGCCAACTGGAAAATATGATTGTCTTCTTTGTTTTGCATCACACAAATAAATCAGTAAGAGATTGATGAATTACATGACCTCCTTCTTCCTAAATCCCTCTAGCATAAACACTAAACAAATCAACAGAACAGGTGTTCGTTTCCCAACTAAATTGGTTGCAATGCAATTTCCCATTGCCAACTAAGTAAGTTGCAACTAAGTTAGCAACTATACTTTTGTGAAACGTACGCAAGATTAACAGCATTACTGTAACTTTAGACCAAGTTTAAAATGGAATTGGGTTGACATAGGGTAATATAATCATAGGGTGTTGTTGATGAGTGGGTTGGGTGTTAAAGCTATTGTCCAATAGTCCATCAAGAGTCAATCAATCCATCAATGTTGTTCCAGGTTGCCAGGTGCTGTCGGTAGGACCAGAAGAGACTTTGTAAACTGAATGGCCAAACAGCGGCCAAAGCTAAGGAATGCAGAAGGAAACTTTGAGTTTCTTATGTTTTCCTTTGTCTGTTCAGTTAATTTTCCCTGCCAGCTCACAAATTCAGTCTACGCTGTACCGTATCGCATTTACTCATACCAAAAGCATTCAGCAAACGTTAACAACAGGGCTGTGGGTTAATTGGCTTTGGACTGTTGCTTTAATCAGAACAGTCAAGGCTTAAAAGTTATTTTCTTAACTGTCTTTGTTTACATGGGAAAATAGTTGATTGTTAGGTCTCTATAAAACTTCCTGGCATTTATCAAAAAGCTAATAACAATCTCATTCTATTGCCTCATGTTCTAATGCAAAATTATTTGGAGATATGCTGTCTTTGAATAGAGAGATAATGTTTCAGGGCTAATTAAATTTCAAGAATTTAAGTCAATATCAGCAACCAAATCAACGTTTCATTAATTGAAATTCACTGTAGTAAGATGAACAGTAACACTCTGCTGACTGAAAATAATCTCAGGATTCAGAATACAGGAAATAGACATAGTCCAAGAACACACTTAGATAGAAGGGCATGTGTTGCTTACACTGTCCAAGAGTGTTGTTTTATGAGCAAAATCATTACCATTGTGATCATTTAGCCTGTCGAAATAAGCAGGCCTCCTTTAGTTAGCTAGTTAGCATCTCCCCGCCGATGACAGTATTGTTATGTGTGTCATGTTTGGGAGCTGTTCTCCTTCCGTGCCACCATGCAGCAATGGATAGAATGGGGCAGGAGAAGGTCTTGAGGGGGCATACTTGCCACCCTGGCAGAAGACAACCCAGGAATGACGTCCACGCCGATCCCCATCTCAAGTTGCTGCACATGCATAGCAAGGATTAGACATCTTTCATTGCTTTTCTTTGGATGTTTTGCCAGTTGGCAGTAAGCGCTAGAACACTGGGACATGAAGACAAAAACATTAATCATAGCATGGTAACACTTTACATGAGGCCTCGCTTAATGAATGCTATGCTCGCCGTCACACTGTCGCTAAAATTAGCAAAGTATTAGATACAACGTTTAATATCGCTAACAATTTCTTACATGTTAATAGCTTAATAAACCAATGAAACGGGTTATATTACGCTGCAATTCGTTTACTCTTATTAACGTGAATGTTGAATATGGTTTCTATTGCGAATTTCATAGTGACATTTATAACTTAATTATGTTGGTTCAGGTTTATTTTATTATATTCAGAATGTCCGTGTTTTTAGAGGACGTGCAAATAACTTCTGACCTTGACTGGCTACAATTTAATTAACTTTTTTTGCATTTATTAATACTTATTTAATGTAGATTTCCATGGAAAATAATTTATAAGTGAGCCTATACTACCTAAATTTCGGACTTTGGTATTTTTTGCCCTCAACGGTGCCTTCCAGGCAGCGCTGCTTTTAAGGCACTGCTCTACTCAGTTTAGGGTTAAGTTGAGGGTTGATGGGGTTAGGGTGAGGAGTAGGGTAAAGGTAGTGCCTTTTAGGCTGTGCTGCCTGGAAGGTGCCGTTAGGGGCAAAAAACACCATTGAGCCTAAATTTCATGGATAAACACAGTACATATGTAATCAAAATGGAACTGTGAAAAGAATGTCACCAAATGGCATGCTGGGTTCAGGGTAGTAATCACAATACAATAACAACACACCCGTCCTCACTATCGCTGTTCACTTGGATGCACTTTTACCCAAAACGACTTCTTTGGAAAAATGTTGATTAATATTTCAGATACATTGCCAAAAACCCTATTAAATAATAATTAATTAATTAAATAAATAAATACTATACAACATCACACAAAATTGAGATATCTGAAGTTCATCTAAAACTCAGTTTGCCTGGACTAACAAAAGTTGAACTAAACACTTTCTCTTTATCGTATATTGAATTTGCCTCTGCCTCACTGAAGATCCCTGTTTCTTAGCAGTGGGTTGTTAACACCTTTGGCTAAATCCAGAGAACCGGTGAAGACTGTCAGCACACGCCCAAAGTTCATTAATATGGCCTGTCAGGACCTCGGCTCTGCCCTTATAGCTAATCTATACCAAATGTCAAACACTCATAGGAATTCCAACTATGGTATGGTAACTCTTAAATTGTTTGGATCTCCATATCTGAATTTATGTTTTTATTTTATCTGAATAATTTATTTATTTGTGTATCTAAAAGCTGACAAGACCTTTGTATATCGAATGATGCCCCATATCCCCAAGCGGATAATTAAGATTGTGTACAAAGATCTTCCTCTGATCTACCCCAACTTCTGTCAAAACACCTTTTAGGAATTATTGTTTAATTCCAACTCCAGTTTTAGTGTGTGTGTGTGTGTGTGTGTGTGTATGTTAGGGGGAGGTGAGCTGGATTGGTTAGAGGGATATTCTATGAAGATTTTTTTTTCCTTTTTTTTCCATGCAGAAAGAGAAGTGGGGAGGGGTTGAGGGGAGGGAGGTGGCAGGCCCAGCGAGCCTGTCAATCAGCATGTGTCTGTAACGTAAGCTAGCGGCTAACAGAGGGCTTTGCATGCTAGGCGTAGCTGAAATAGCATTTTCCATGAGGCAGGGGGGAGAGAGCAGAGGGCACTGAAACACGACCTAGAGGAGACACACTGAGATAGAGCTTAGCCGCAAACACCCTACACACACACACACACACACACACACACACACACACACACACACACACACACACACACACACGTGTACAAGTGTGCATGTGTGTGTGAGTGTGTTGGGGGCAGGGGTTTTGAAATCATATAGGTATCTGTCTCCTCTCTAGCTTCTTGATCAAGGGAAGCAGCTAAACAGCTGCTCTGGCCAGGAAGCTTCATACTCAACTGGGGCCTCTGACACTGTCCACGCTCCTTCCCCTCTCTCTCTCTCTCTCTCCCTCACACACACACACACACACACACACACACACACACACACACACACACACACACACACACACACACACACACACACACACACACACAGCCTGAGGCCTGTAGCTAACAAAAAACACTTCTGTGCACTATAACACCTTTAACTTGGCTGTTTTTCAGTGCCCCCTTGTGGCCATTTGTGATAATAGCACACTGTGCCTCAGCGAACAGCAGTAAATCAGGGGATTCAGGCAGATCTTTCAGTACACATGAATAGATGTATGAGAAGAATGTAAACAGTACCTTTCAGTTGGAATTTACAGGCTGAACAGTAGCTTCTAAAAAAGATATCAGCGCTGGCGAATGTGTATTCCATCCTGGTAAACAGAGGCAGAGGCCTGGGAAAGTCATCAGTGAACACATATCATTCCGGAAAGGACCATCAGCGTCACACTTGAGTATTATTTTTTCTCTTCATGAGTATTTCTGTACACTGATATGTTTATAAACAGAAATGATGCCTATTTGTTACCATTAAATATGCACACACACACACACAAACGCGCAGGCACATTTGCGTGCGTGCGCACACACTAACACACACATACATTGTTGTTTATATAGCAATGTTTTTGTGGCGATCACAAAGGTGTTTATTCTCAGATGGAAAATAAATAAAAGAAATGAAGGGGAATGTGACTGGCTGTTAGTCAACGGCAGTGCTGTGCAGTGCAGTGCAGTGTAGGGCGGCTCGTAAATCCAGGGCTCTGCAGAAGCGATTAGCTGTACTGGGGCTCCTGTTTCAGATGTGCTGTCATCGAGCCTAGGCTCTTATATTATCTGCTGCCCATCCAGATAGCACACCTCTCCCTCTCTCTCTCTCACACACACACACACACACTCACACACACATAATATGTCCACGTGCACACACACACAGTCACACACACACACTCACTCTCCTTCTCTCTTCCACCAGAGCCCTCTAAAGTGTTGGTCTGCATATGCTCTCACATACAGTGCTGCAGTACTTAATCACTCTCTCTCTCTGAAAACATACAGACATACACATACTCTCTCAGACACACGCACGCGCGCACACACACACACACACACACACACACACACACACACACACAGACATAGACATACTCTCACAGAAACACGCACAAACACAGACATAGACATACTCTCACAGAAACACACACACCATATGAAGTATCCCTGATCACAGCATGTAGGGGATTTGCACTGTACTAAACACCAGGAGAAAAAGGAAACGTGTGTGTGTGTGTGTGTGTGCTTGTGTGTGTGTGTGTGTGTGTGTGTGTGTGTGTGTGTGTGTGTGTGTGTGTGTGTGTGTTTGAGGCCTACCGCTGCCTCCAGTCCCCAGGCTCTCCACACAATATCACTCACTCTCCAGCAGGTTATTAACAACACTGCTAAAGAGGACGGCCAAACTACTCTACACATGACCTCAAGAACAACTGATTCTGACCTCAAGAAAAGCTGATTTTCTTCTACCATATGTTGTTCTACCATACGTATTTCTGGCATCACATATACATGCTTGTTTCTTTATATGGTTCAGACCTCTATATCAGTGGTTCCCAAACTTTTTACTGTCGCGTACCCCCTGAGACACTCTGGTCCTACCGAGTATCCCCTGCATCAAAATCACCTTGGGATTTTTGCTATATTATTGCTGAATTAACAAAATGTGAGAACATACATACAATTTAATAGTAAAAGGGGGTATTGGGGATAGTTTTTAGATCTTTCTCTATATTATTTTTATACTGGTGAGAACTGAGAACCCATTCACAAATTAGTTTTGTGTACCCCCTAGAACCCATCCAAGTACCCCCAGGGGTACTCGTACCCCAGTTTGACAACCACTGCTCTATATGCTTTCACTGCTCTCAATTGTTAGCCTGACATAGCCCGCCCATAATACGAATGTTCATACGTATCCATGGTCTGGGAACGGTCCTCTTGGGCGTGTTTACATCGGTAGAGAGTCTACCGGCCAATAAGCGACGCTGATTAGACGAGCTGTCCAATTGTTTCAAACCAAAAGTGAATGCCCTCCCCCCCGCAGTATAATCGCGCCAGGTTAAAGAACCTCCAGACCATGAATACGGATGAACAGCAGTATTATGGTCGGGCTATGTCAGGCTACTCAATTGTATCTGTATAATCAAACATGTAACTAATACATTTCTTGAATCTTTATAGTGCACAGGGTCATTGTAACAGTGCTACTATAATGGTAAAATGAATGCTGGAAGAACAACATGGAGAAAACCATTGGTTGGCAGCTTGTTGGCGTTAAAACTAGTTATGCATCGCTAGCACTTCTAGCAGTAACACTGAAAGTGAAAAAGGTCATGGAAACATAAAATCATATATGATCAAATCAAATATTCCAGATTCATCTCGGGTAGGTCAGGGCTTGTCTTTTTTCTTCTTTTTTTTTTTAACCAAGCTGGTGTGTTGACATTGAACTTTGCCCCCCTTTCTCTCTCTTTCTCTCCTTCCCTCCCTCCCTCTCTCTCTCTCTCTCTCTCTCTCAAAATGACTCAAAATGCAGAGCACACAACAACAGAGAACAAATTTGTTTTTCACAAATGACCCGTGGTCAGCTAGAGGCGTTGTTTACTGTTTCAGTATCTGTGTTCTCAGTGATGACACTGACTGATGAGTCATAGGGTGATTGTAGTCAGATGCTGAACTTCGGCCACATCCAGTCTCCACTCCAGTCATGAGGTAGCCTTAGACTATAAAGTGAGCTCGGGTCTTGGGTCTTACACAAAACAAACATTGGGCTGTGTGCTGTTTCATCCTTGGCTTGTTCTGTCTATGCATGGCATGGATGCTTTTAAGATTCCAGAATAAGCCTTCCTTCTGGAAGTTTCTGTTGAAGTTTAATGCAATGTAATAATAACAATGGAGTAGGCATCTACACATGAATCCTTGGCACTGGCTGGATATGTGCAAATAATTTCCATACATATCCAGATGTGCCACCTTCTTAAATCACTTGTCAAAAATGTGCGCATCATTAATCATTATCCTGTTGCATCAGTACTTCAATGGTGTTGACATTGGAGGAAAACCGTGGTGTTGAAGGAAATGATATTTTTCCAATTTGGAAACTCATCCTCCCAAACCGATATAATCGATGAAAAGTCGGAATGCCTTGAGATCTATCATGCTCTAACCACGCTGTCTGAGGGTCTATCAGCAGGCCTCGAAGATGGTAAACATGGTAAACATTCCCCTTCTGGTGCAAATGCCTTGGACAGCTGTTCAAAGCTCAAGGAATATCCATGGGTTTATTTTGATAATCCATCTGGTGCCACATCACGGTGTGTTCTCAACACATTATTCAGTTTCACTGACAGCAATCAGACGTCTAAATATGGGGCTTACAAAACCTCAACGGGCTCAGCTGACCTGCCATTTGCTTCTCTGCCATCAAGCGACATGACCAAACTCAGCATCTATACCAAATCAAGGCCTTGACATGACTAAACTCAGTGTTCGACCCCACACAGGGTGTGAGAAGAACGACCTGAGAGACCTCGGGGAAATGCAGTATCTGTATCTAATGGTATCTGTCTCCTCGAGGTTCAAGACACTTGAAACTGACACGTCTTTGTTTCTGCAGACGTATAGAAATCGCTCTTCGAGCAGCAATGGGCCTATTTGCTGGTCAGAGAAGGACATAGTGCCTTGATGACTTGAGGAAGGTGGATGGGTTACATGCATGCTGTGTACTTAAAATACATAAGGCATGGGAAACAGTTCATGTGGTGTTGACACTGTTTTTCAAAATAATTTTCATATAATAATTTAATATTTCATGTGCTGTATGTCTGATAAGTAAAAAGGCTTCTACTGAAAGCCAACCATCAACTAAACTATTGTGCTTTGGTCAAATTTGTTATCTAACTGAATGCTTTGGTCAAATTTGTTATCTAATTGAATGTTCATGGGCTCCATGACTCTGTTCATACAATCTGAACACATGACACAAATTTTAATCATATTCATAACATTTTGGGTGTTTTATTCAACTTTGTTACAACTGTGGTGTTCCGTGTTCTGGTTATGTAGGCGACAAAAACTGTTACAGTTTTACCTACAGATTACACAGTCTTACCAAAGCCCTTACATATGATACATGTACAAGTAAAACAAGCATTGACATTGAAATTGACATTTTGACTAATTCTTCATGTGAAAGAAAGCATTTCTAATACTGAATTAAAGAAGCACTTGGAGAGTGCAGACCTCTGCCAAGGCAATGTGTTCACAGACACAATATTAAGTTCCAGATGGTGTTCTGGATCACCGATCACCACCAAATTTGAATCAATTGTTACTTATCCCAAAACACGTGTTGTCCGATTTCATCCAAATCCGTGCAGAATTTTTCGAGTTATGTTGTACACAGACAGACACACAGTCACCGGCGAAAACATAACCTCCTTGGTGGAGGTACACTGTAAAAAGCGATTTGTAATGGTTACTTGAAAAATGAGTGGAAACTCGTTGCCTCAAATGAGTTAAGTAACTATAACTTATCTTTTTCAAGTTAAAAGCACATAACATCTAAAAAGATAAGTTATAGTTACTCAACTCATTTGAGGCAACGAGTTTCCACTCATTTTTCAAGTAAGCATTACAAATCGTTTTTTACAGTGTAATAAAAATAGTGCATAGAGGCTATACATTCATAATTTGTATGGTGTGGGGGAGGAAGCTAATGATATGCAAGTGACATGCAAGTTGTTATGAAGCTAACTACCTCCAAACCTAGACAGACTGTTCAGTCGATCTCTCTCCCTCCCTTTCTCTATAACAGCTCGTTTAACAAGACTGGACAACTCCTCCCTCTCTCTCTCTCTCTCTCTCTCTCTCTCTCTCTCTCTTTCTCTCTCTCTGTAAGACGGCTCATTGAACATGACTGCACCAAAGGCTGATATGAAGAGAAGTGGCCTAGAAATGATTTCTGACAGTCTGCCATCAGTCTAACATCAGACTGTTATAGTTAACAAGGTGCGACAGAGTTGTTTTCCAGCTATTAAATGCAGCCAAATGGCCTGAACTCCATAGTAAGCTAGGCTGCCTCTGCTGTACAATCATGGTCTGACAAGCAGACTAGTATTTAGCACCGGGTGGAATGGAATACTGTTTTCTGATTGGCTGACAGGGTGTCCGTTAATTCTTGATAACAGGACACCTGAGATGTTTGTCGGGTAAAAAAGTTTAGAATGGTAACTATAACAACAATAAGCAGCCTTGTGGATCTTCTTTCAGACTTTGAATAAAAGTAGTGCCAAAACTGAACAGGTCAACTTTTTTCAAAACAGAGCCACATGTTGCTTTAACACTAGGTTAAAAGGGTGGGATTTGTATTTCATGAACACAACAAATCTGATAAATCAGGCCTATAATCTAAGTCACCTGGCTAAATGAGAAATTATTCTATTTTGGGAAGGTTCTGCGGGCCGGATTAAATAGCTCAAAGGGCTGCATGTGGCCCGCGGGCCTTAGTTTGCCCAGGTCTGCTCCAATGGATCAATTTCAGATGGATGCCTGCAGTGTAACACATCATCTGAAGTGAGTGAGGTTATGGTGAGGTTTTTCGGCAATCTTAAACATGCCCAGAGACTCACAAAGAAGCGTTCCTTTTTTTCTTTCTTGCTTTCTGCTGCCTTTTAGTAGAGACCTGGCGCCCAACAGGCCAAGGGGGACAGAACTGGATCATAGAATTTATCACAGATTAGTACATAATTAGTACATCATTAGTACATAATCATAATTATAGAACTAAGATAGCAGTAAGTGGCCGGATCAACGTGAGGGACTGGAATATCATTCTGGCTGCCATAGGAAACTAACGAAGGAAGAGTTGCGTGTGTCTTCTCTGACGGATGTAAGACTAGATGTGCTGTTGCTCTAGCAGTTCCTGGAAGCAGACTCATTCATCAGCATGCACCACGTCATGATTAGTGACAATTCAATCCACTGGGGATGGCAAACTGTGCAGTTTGATGCCTACTGAACCAAGTTCAGTTCAATTCAGAGAACCTAAACCATAAAAAGAAAGAACCCTAATTATCCATTTCTAGTTATCTAGATGAGAGCTAGAGATGAGAGCTACTATGAAAGGGAACAGATATATTATATATTTTTCCTTTACTTATTATATCTATATTATTATATATTATTTATTACCTCCACCAAGGAGGTTATGTTTTTGGTTGTGTTGGTTTGTCTGTTTGTCAGCAGGATAAGTCAGAAAGTTATGAATGGATTTCGATGACATTTTGTGGAGTTGTTGGAAATGGCACAAGGAACAAGCGATTACATTTTGGTGGTGATCCGGATCACGATGGCCTTGGCGGATGTTTGCACTCTCTGAGTGCTTCAGGTTATTTATATTCTCTCGTGCCATTTATGACTATGGAAAAAACACATCACACTAATATTAAAACCATGCCAGAGGGAAATGCAGAATGGGGCTCAAAAACAGTTTCATTCTGACATTCTCCAATGCCCTATTTAGTCAGCTGGTTGGCTAGTAGTTCTTTTTATATTGGAGCTCACTGCATTCCCACAGATGAAATAGCTGTTTCATCATGGTGTGGGTAATTTAAACGTACAGTGTGTTGTTGTGGACACAAGTCATGAGGCATAGAGTAGTGGTACTGCGTAATATGGTGTAACATGCAGGGGTGTTGCACCAAATTCTGGGCCCTGTACATAATCAGTGGCCCTAATAAAAAAACATCTTTTATTCGCCATTTCACAGGGGACTACTAGACTACCCAATATCCTGTGTGTAAAGTGCAAAGGTCGCAGCGAAAATCGGCACCTTTGATTGGTTGAGATGCAGATTAGTTAGTAGCTAAATTAAAGGTTACTGTATATGGTGATCATGTAGCCTACCTACCTTGTAGCAGGTTAGACTGAGTGGGGAACACCTAAGAGCAACAGGTGCAAGGAAAAACTCCCTTACCTGATATGAGGAAAAAACCTTGGGCAAATCCACGGGGTCATGGTGAGGGTCAATGAATGAGTGCAAACTCAGTAGGCTATTAGCGTGAGTAAAGAGTTAGGATTTGTTCATGAGAGCTGAGGAGTGAATGTGTGAAAAAATTGTATAGTATAGAGTATTTGTATAGTATAGAGTATAGAGTTGTATAGTAGTTCAGAGTTCGGATGGCCTGGGGATGGAAACCTCTCCAGAGTCTCTCAGTTCACAGATTACAGATTGATTGATTTAAAAAAAAAAAAAAAAAGGGGGGGGGGGGCTCCAAATCCATGTGGTGCATTGTACTATGCACTGATAAGATAATGGAAATTCTGCTTTTTGATCAGGAAAGTCATGGAAAAGTCAAACAAAATTTTAAATTTAAAGTTAAATTGGGAACGCTGATAACTATTGTAGAATCTATTTAAACATGCACAAGCACAGATAAGGTGGATCGAGTAAGAGATGACAGAAAATGAAGTGATGTTTAGTAACGCTGTACGCAAGTTGTAGGCCTTCAGTGCGCACTGTAGAGCTGTCTAATATGCAATCCAAAATATGACCACTAGAGTGCACCACTACCCTATGACACTTATGCACAGTAGGTAGATACATATTCTAACCTATTTCTAAACAAAACAGCTGGAATGCCAGCTTAAACGCCAAGAGTACAGTTTGTCCTCTGTGGGAAAAAAATTGCCTATGACACAAAATATGAAATGGGCAAACCAATTTTCTTTTTGCAATCTAGGTTATTGTTAGGCAACACCCCCACCCCCAAAAATGCTTTCTACATAGTGCTATAGGCTATTATCCCATGTGCCAACATACACTATACGTTTCTGGTGGCTACCTGTTCATATCTATGGCTACCATTTATCATGAAAGCAATCCAGTAGGTTGCCCCTCTATTGTTTTGTTGCGCACTCATTGCTTATTCTGAAAACTACCCTGTCCCGAAAGCCAATTGGTTGACCGGGCTGCAAAAAAACGCGCCCATTTTTGTAATAGTCGACCCCTATTGGGTGTATGCATATATCTATAAAGCTGGTGGAAAGGATTGGTGGAAACCACGTCAATCAGCCACCCAAACCAGTACCCCGCTTTCGGATATTGAACTCTCCAGCAACATTCTTTCCACTGAAGCCTCAAACGGGAACAAAGTAGCGTCGGAACGGCTGGAAGACTGTGCCTGGCTGGACAAAAATAATGAATCACTTAGTCGAAGGGAAGCTTGTTGGCTTGTGCATATCCTTGTAACATTATTTCAGAGTGAGTATGACATTACTTATTACATTGGTAAAGCTTCGACATGTTTGTAGCTCAGTGTTTGCAAATAAACAAGAATGGCAAGATATGCAATTTCAGTGCTTTAGTAGAGTATTGGCTAGCAGTCTCCTGCTAGCAAAAGTTAAGCCCTTGTCTCAGCTAGTCGCCCGCAGTGTAAATATAATGTTAGCGTTAGCAATAGGGGGAAACTTAGAAATGACCACTGTTGTTGTTTCTTACTGGATGTTTTGCTCCTCCAGGCCATACTACGTAGACGTAAATTAATACGTTCTTTAACAAACGTATTAGGGCCACCCGGAAAGTAAACTAACGCTAGCATGCATGCCTACACATACGACAAGGAATGACGTTGATTAGGCTGTTGGCGATTTTGTTCTCAGCGCTCACATAAGAATGATTCAAAAGCTGTGTAATTGTGCTCTGTAGCCGACCTAACGTTACCACCAGTGTCTTACCGCCCGCTTGTTATCATAAGGATACCCTTAGTTGTTTTTTAGACGAGACTACCTGGTTGCCAGTGGCAAACACAACTCATTTGTTTCTTGACTCCATCCAAGGCTCCTGTAGCCTACTATTCCGATGTGTGGGAACCATTGTTTCCTACAGTAGGGCATAGTCGTAGAGGGTGTCTTGAGTCAAACAGCGCCTGTGATGCATTGTTTGCCATTATTGTATGTTTTCTTTACATCAGTAACCTTGTTCATTCTGGTATGGTCTTATTGAAGATAGAAGTTTAAGTTGAAAGAAAATGTAGAAAATTGGGTTTTAAGCTTCGCGGCGCATCAGGGCTTTGGGCGAGCCACAGGTCAATGTTTTGAATGTATCTTGGACAACTCTAGTGTGTCCAATTAGGCTATTGCTTACAAAACCGTCTAGGCAAAACCTTTTTTTGGCTTGAATCATGCAGCAACTTGCATCAATTTGTTCAATATTAAACGTTATGGAAATGGGCAGGTACACTCTGGTTGAGTCTAAAACCAATATCACAGTGCAAAAGATTATTTTCCACCCCGTGCCTTCATGTCTTTTCTTGGCACCAAATGTAGCCTATCTAAATATTTTGCTGGCAATCCATACATTTATTGACAGTGTTATATTTGTAAAGACCTCAGCATTTAGTAGCCTACCATTCAGTAGGTTCCTCAAAGGGGCTTCACTAAGCTGATGATTTTGATATTTTGATCAAGATGATGACATCAGAACAGATGCTATCCAGAATGTGCAAAATTGCCATTCACACAGCCATGCTGGGTGGGTATAGTATTGCCACAAAGATTTTGAGAGGGTTTTGCATGTCAGTTGCTGAGGCTAAGGCCAGAGAACAGCGATTAGGCAGCATTAATTGAGATGTGAATATTAGCAAACAAATGTGTTGCCCTAATCTGAATTTACTTGTGTAATCCTATTTGTCAGCTCCAGTGAAACTGACATTTTTCCAAATCTGCAATTAAATTAAATTAATCTCTTTGCAGTCACAGTTCTGCTGGGATAGTGATCTCCGATTCCCTTCCCCACAAATGTAGCTACGTGACACAGTTTGTGTGTCAGTTTCAGGTGGGAGGTCGGGGAAGACTGAACTCAAGGCACTGAAACATTTGTCCACCTTTAGCCATTTGTCTGGCAGATGTCCCTGTCAGTTCCCGTGTTGAGGGCACTTAAACCAGTGGGAGGAGTGGGAAACTAGTGCAATTTAAGTTGGTTTGGTTTGTTAACGTGCAAATGGTTAATAAGAGTATAACAGGCCACAGATAGACTCTTTACTGATTCAATTCAATTTTATTTGTAGAGGGCTCAAATACAATACATTGTCTTGCGGCACTTTAGAGACAGTACAAGGAGTACCAATGAGTAACAGGAAAAACTCCCTTCGCTTACCAATAATTGATTTTTAGGAAGAAGCAGATATATTGTGCTATTGTACAGTGTGAACTGAGCAGGGGATGAGGTAGGCGAGTGATGCACACTCTTTATGGTCTCTTTCACGGCTGCTCTCAATTCACACTTTTTAATATAGGCCTACCAGACAGGAGAGTCTTATAGTGATTGCTCATAATATAGAGGACCCTGTCAATCTCTTCAGCAGCACCCAGATGTCCTCATTTAGTACTCTATATGCACTCTTATCTTCACACTGGACATTTACCTCTTTGGAAACTGGACTGAAACTGGGGTGAGGATTGATCATGTCGGGCAACTGTCGTTAGTTCTAGTCATAGGTCATAGTCCAAGGCGACGATCTTCCCTAAACTAGGCTTATTTTCACAGTGCTATGATTTCCTCCCATCTTGACTAGCTTTTTGCCAGGCCATTTCCCATTTGGATGGATGGATATTTTAACCACTGACAGACTGCATACCAGCTGGGGAGCCTCTTCTAGTCAACAAACACAGAGAGAAACTTGCCAGTGTCTGTGTCTGACTTGCCCCTGAATTATAGCCGGCCTCCCTCCCTGCCCAACTTCCCTGCTCTTGTTTCTGAAAAGTTGGGGAGCAGAGGAATACCAACACACCATCTGAAAGGACCCCAGGCAGGCTGTTAGTCAGGATAGAGGCAGTGTGTTTACTGCTAGAGAGAAAAACTCAGCAGAAAAAAAAGAGAGACTTTTGTACCGTGGCTTCTCTCTTGGCATGACAATGAAGCGGTGGTTCTTTTCACTACCCTATGAATGCCCTAGCAAGTTAAGTAGCCTGTTCACTGGCAGTGATTCAGCACCTTGAGTGAGTGACAGTTGCCATAGGTGACGGTGTTGCGATGGCTGTGGAACTCTGTGGCGGTGGCCCCCTTTTAAAAGAAATCAGCGGATTCAGAGCACTGAATTACTCTCTCCCATTTGGATAGGGGCACAAAGACATTCGTTTGATTGCGAGAAAAAGAGGAACTCTGAAAAACAGGAGGAGGCGGAGAAGAAGAAGAAGCAGCGTCTTCCCCCTCCTCCCTCCCTCCCTCCCTCCCATTCTCCTCTCCTTCCCTTCCTATAGGGTCCAGCTGTAACTGCAAAACATATTGAGCTCTCATCTGAGTTGTTTTGTGTCTTGATTCTCTCACCCTCTGTTTCCCCATCTCTGGACTGCCTGACCCGCAGAGGGAGGGGGACGGTGTTGTCAGCGTGTGACCTGTTGGAGTGGCGTTTTGCGGGGGACCAATGCAGACCCCCCCTCAGATCCTCACTCTGAGTGCCTGTAGCTGGGTCAGCAGCTTCTGTCGCTGTAAGTGACAGACAAAAAGAAAAAAAAAAAAAATGCCTGCCGCCCTTTGACCCCCCTGATGTGGCCTGTGTGGTTCAACAAAATAGCCTTTATCTAAAGTCAACCCCTATCACTGTGGAGGTCTCGGCATAGTGGATCTTAACTTGACTGGGATATGACTTAACATGAGCCAGTGCCAGGCCCGCAGCCTATTCCAGTGGGCCTTAATGTTAATGGTGGTGTTGAACCACACCAGCTGCTTACCTATTACCGAAGTGCATTCCAACCCTTCCCTCCATTTTGCCTGTGCCCTGCATCCCTGTTTAGTGCCTCCCCCACCCCTCCTCCTCATCCCAGTGTACCTGCCTGCAGCCCCACCCTTTCTATAGTAGATGAGACCCGTCACTTTTGCACTGTGAATTTAACAGACCACATATGCATGTCAGCACATCTGTACAGACCAATATGTCATAGACCAGTGTAGCGCGCTGGCTGTTCAAAGTCTTTCCTTCTTTTGTGTTTATTGTTCCCTCTGGGCGACTGCAGCCAAAAGATGTCCGTCCACAGGGACCTCTCTGTTATCTTGCGTCAGAACAGCAAGCACACTGCTCTGCAAAATCAGGGGCTTATCTACACTAAAAATGTGTTCGGAAGTTATGTGATGTGTGGAAATGACCTTGGAAAAAAACCAAGAGCTCTGGATTGGAAAAACATAAATAAAAGAAAGTTTCTGTAGAGCGAGGGCTGGGTAACATGGACCAAAATTCATATCTCAATATTTTTAGTCCATATCCAAATATATGATGCATCAATATTTTATATAGATGTGTCATTGAAAGTTTCATCCGCACAAGGTATATCATCACAGCCTGTTTTATTTAAGGGCTGTCATACTAAAACATTGCAGTTTCTGCTTTTCCTGCTCAACAAAGCATGCAAATAACAGCATTTCCCTGGTATTAAACTCGATTATCTGGGTGCAGGCCTATGCACAATATAGGCTGCTCCTAACATCTGTAAAACTTGGAAAAACAATTGCAATGCATTCAATTCAGAATACAATATCCTGCACCAGTTTCCTCTGCATTAAGAGAGATGCACTCTCTCTTAATTGTCACAGTCAAAAGCAGCCATTTCCTGGCTCTGTGCCTCCTTCATAATGTACAGTAGCTATAGCAGTGTATAGATTAGCCTACTCTTCTGTGTGAATACTATTAATAGCCTACTGATGGCAATGATCTGTGAAGAAAAACCTAAAAAAATATGATTACATTTATGCATATTTAGCTAATCAAGCCAAACTGCAGAAGTGGAATAGAAACATAATTTAATTCATTTTCAATTTCATTTAATGATGATGAATTTAAATGATATGAATGGCCTGCATATGGCAGTGACATGCATGCGCTGAAACCCATAATGTTTCCACAGAGCCCTTATGTGAGACCAAGAATCTTTAGAGGTTTTCACACTTTGGTGACTTTTTTTGTATTTTGTGTTCTGCAGTTGGAGAGATTGGGCCGAGTGATTCGCTGGAGACTCCCTCTGAGAAAATGTCCGTCAGTGTGCACGAAAACCGCAAGTCTCGGACCAGTACAGGCTCCATGAACATCTCACTGTTCCACAAACCCTCCCATCCAGACAGCGTGTTAACGCACCTCAACACGCTGCGCAAGCAGTGCATGTTCACAGATGTGACTCTATGGGCCGGGGATAGGTCCTTCCCCTGTCACAGGGCTGTGCTGGCTGCCTGCAGTCGCTACTTTGAGGCCATGTTCAGCGGGGGGTTGCGCGAGAGCATTGACAGCGAGGTGAACTTCCATGACAGCGTGCACCCCGAGGTGCTCGAGCTCCTCTTGGACTTTGCCTACTCGTCTCGAATCATCATTAACGAGGAGAATGCAGAATCGCTGCTGGAGGCAGGAGACATGTTACAGTTCCATGACATTCGGGATGCGGCAGCAGAGTTCCTCGAGAAGAACCTGCACTCGTCCAACTGCTTGGGCATGATGCTCCTGTCAGATGCTCACCAGTGCAAGCGCCTGTACGAGCTGTCATGGCGGATGTGCCTAGTCCACTTCGAGACGGTCCGAGACACAGAGGACTTCTACAACCTCTCCAAAGATAAGCTGCTCGACCTGATTCTTAGCGATGAGCTGGAAATTGAAGACGAGCAGATAGTGTTCAATGCTGTTATGCGCTGGGTGCGATACGACCTAGAAAGTCGAAGGGACTACCTGCCAGAATTGCTCAGAGGTATCAGGCTAGCCCTGTTGCCGTCTGAATGCCTTATCGAGGCAGTTGCGTGTGAAGAACTGGTCATGTCGGACAAAAGGAGCAGAGTAATCGTGGAAGAGGCCATGCAGTGTAAAAAGAAGATCTTACAGAACGACGGAGTTGTTACGAGCCCGTGCGCCAGGCCCAGGAAGGCTGGACACACGCTTTTGATCCTCGGCGGACAGACGTTCATGTGTGACAAAATCTACCAGGTGGACCACAAAGCCAAGGAGATCATTCCCAAGTCTGACCTGCCGAGCCCAAGGAAGGAGTTCAGTGCCTGTGCCATCGGCTGTAAGGTCTACGTCACGGGAGGGAGAGGTTCAGAAAACGGGGTGTCAAAGGATGTGTGGATATACGACACGGTTCACGAGGAATGGTCAAAGGGGGCTCCCATGTTAATTGCACGGTTTGGCCACGGCTCTGCGGAGTTGGAAAATTGCCTGTATGTGGTGGGGGGTCACACAGCCATCGCCGGCGTGTTCCCTGCCTCTCCTTCTGTTTCATTAAAGCAAGTAGAGCGCTATGACCCTCTGACCAACAAGTGGACAATGATGGCTCCCCTCAGAGATGGGGTCAGTAATGCGGCTGTGGTCAGTGCTAAGCTAAAGCTGTTTGTCTTTGGCGGTACAACCATTCACCGAGACAAGGCGTCCAAGGTGCAGTGCTACGACCCCGTGGAGAACCGCTGGTCGATCGCCGCAGAGTGCCCCCAGCCGTGGCGATACACTGCGGCCGCAGTCCTGGGCAGCCAGATTTTCATCATGGGGGGAGATACGGAGTTCACGGCTGCCTCCGCTTACCGGTTTGACTGTGAGACCAACCTGTGGACTCGTGTGGGTGACATGACCTCCAAAAGAATGAGCTGTCACGCAGTGGCGTCAGGAAACAAACTCTACGTGGTCGGCGGCTACTTTGGGACACAGCGTTGCAAAACGCTAGACTGTTATGACCCGATGTCGGACAGCTGGAACAGTATAACCACAGTGCCTTACTCGTTAATTCCCACAGCTTTTGTGAGCACTTGGAAACATCTTCCTGCCTAGGAGGCTCCTTGTGCAAGAGGAAGCACACTGGGTAAGCTTTTCCATTAATTTTTGTTCGACACTATTTGCTTCCTGTTTTGTCTCTACAGGGTCTATTCATTTATATTAAGGAAATGGTAATGCAGCAGCGCATAATCAATGCAGCCTGGCGAATATGTGAGACAAAAGGATTCAGAAAATTCAACATGCCAAAGAACATTGCGAAACATGGCAAAACACAACACAAACACAAAACATATTTTGTTACAGATTTTGTAAGAAAAGTGAAAGTAAGAAATAAGAGTCAGATCACCTATGCTTGTTTAGATAGTGTCTTTTTTTTATAACAGAATGCATGTATGTTTTCCCCTTGGATGGCATGTCAGCTAATGGAAGGATGGGGTGCTGTGAAGCATTATGGTTGACCCTCAACTGCACGGCGACATGCATTTCAATTCTTATGAAACAAAGCCGAATTCTGTGCACTCGGTGCCTTTTACAGCCAGAGTGTGTGTGTGTGTGTGTGTGTGTGTGTGTGTGTGTGTGTGTGTGTGTGTCTGTCGGTCTGTGTGTACAGTAAAAATTGGCCAGGCCCGCCCAGAATTCACCATACTGTATAATTAAGGCAGCTGGTGGCTTCGCTTTTTGAATGAGCATAAGCTGTCCATTGTCTTGGGTGTTTTTTAATAGCTATTGTGTGAAAACGTTGGGAGAGTCCAGAAAAAGCGACGCTGGATAGGACACTATACTGTAGATCCAGGGTCACTGCAGGACAGTGGTGGTGCTCCTCTCTCTTTCAGAGCTGACATTCGCCACGGGCCTTCACTCTGATCAATGGAGAGCCAATGAAGCACTCCACCCATTGATTTATCATCTGCATTACAGTGGCTCTGTAGTCAATAGCCTATTAGCTCACAAGCAGGAGAACACACGCTGCAAGAGCTCAATCTGCTGTAATTACTGACTGCCCTACAGTAGCAAGGACAGGCAGGGCTACTGTCTCGGCCCCTGGTTGCCGATCCCATTGTCAATTCCAAAGTTCAGCACGCCAGTCCACACGCCATCACACAAAGTACAAGAACAAACCCAAGTACAGCCAAAGGAAGGCCTATGGAACGACTCCATAAGCTGTTTATGTAATGTACAGTAACATCCAGCTACTTCATCAATAACTTATGAGGCCAAAGACATGCCATGTCACACAGCAAAACCTCTCCTCTCCTCCCACAGTTCTGTTTCGAACTCGCCATGAAGGCTACCATGTGAATGTAGCAGACTGATATTTTATGCTTGACATCAGTGATTAAGTTTTATATAACTACAAAAACAGCACAGTTTTACCATCCTGGGAGTGGAACGCATAATAATTTATATGCAACATCAGGATGGCCTGTGCTCGTGGTTGTGTTAAAAGTCTATATAACTGTTATGGCCGCATGAAAGTTGAAGTAGGGTTTTTGTGTAACTGGCAGTAGTCCCGCTGTGTTCCCCATTAGGGTCCAACTAGCCTTCTAGAGGAAAGTATGCTCTTCATCCTGTTTAGCAGAACCTAATAATGACCCAATAATAAAGAACTTTGGAACAGAGGCCCAACTGTTCTTATAAGCCAGCTGGAGTCCGCCCTGAGGCTTACACGGGGGGCATCTACACATGGACCTTGGTGAACTCTTCATAGTAACTACAGCAAGGCTGAAATTTTGCCTTGTGATGCCTTCTACCTTAATGCGGAAACGAATTCTAGCCATCCTTAGTTTCAGCCCAAAGTTGTTGGAGACAGTTTGAAAAGGTCCCTGTTTTCATTACAAAACGTTCAACCTTTACATTTATACAACCCACCCACCCACCCCAGGTTATTTTCCACTTTGTCATTCATTATGTGCCTCTTTCTGTCTGTCTGTCTGTCTGTCTGTCTGTGGCTTCCATTCCTGTCCCCATTCTAGCAGCAGCCATCTTTCCCTGAGGACGAGTAAAGCGTCTCTCCTGATGATTAATCATTAACACCTCCTCCTCCTCTCTCTAACACTCTCTTCCTGTCACACGGACACACTCATCTGTCTAGTCTCCACACACACACACACACACACACACACACACACACACACACACACACACACACACACACACACACACACACACACACACACACACACACACACACAGAGGCATCAGCATAGAGTAGCAGGTGGCCTGACAAAGCCCCAGGTTCTGATGAAACCAAGAGGGGTCCAAAAACAGACGGAAGCCTCCAGGCTCTGTTGGCATCCATCCCCAGATGAGCCAGAGAGAGAGAGCAGCTTAGAAATGAAACCGATCTGGATCTATGGTCCGTTTCCCAAAGGCATGCTTGCTATTGCTAACTAAGTGAGCAACTTTGTTGGTATGCAATCCAATTTACCACTGACAACTAACTAAGGTGCTAACCGGTTAGCAACTGAGCTTTTGGGAAATAAGATGCCTGAGGTGCGTTCAAATTCGCCTAACATAGCGAACAGTTTCCACTGTTAAATGCGAACATGTTTGCAGTGAACGTTCGCGTATGTTAGGTGAATTTGAACGCACGCCTGGACCGCCTATAGCCAGTTCTGTTTCCAGTTGGGCTCCTCTCTGGGGAGTGTCCATTCCTAAAAGATTTTTCTTGTTTGTTGGTGGGTTTTTTTTGTGTGTTAGTGAAGGACTGCATGTTTGAGGAAAGGAAGATGTTTTTTTGTGCCACAAAAGGTGAGGCGATTGCAATCTCCCAACAAGAGAGGAGGGATAGGATAGGCCTAGGATACACAAAGCTGCAGACATTCCTTATCTAACATGGTTGCTGCACTCTTAATGTTTTCTGACATGCTATTGCATGTTTAATTCTTCCTCAAGTTTATTTCATTATTTTTTTCCCCCCGCTTTCTTCTGACTAGGGAGGGCCAGGTACGGGTCGCCACGGCGGCGGGCTGGTATTTATAAATACCTGTGTGTTTATTACGCTACACTGGCTCAGTCTCAGTCTCCCGCCGGTGTGGAGAGAGAGAGAGAGAGATAGAGGGAGACAGACGGAGAGAGGGAGAGAGAGACAAAAAGAAAGAAAGGGAGGAATAGAGAGTTGCATGAATGATGAGCTGGCCTGGGAATCCTGTTTCATGCCATAAATATTTCAACAACTGCAGCAGCCAGCTGGAGACGGGCAGAGAGAGAGAGAGGGAGAAAGAGAGAGAGGGAGGGAGGGAGAGACGGGCAGAGAGAGAGGGAGGGAGAGACGGGCAGAGAGAGAGGAAGCCAGAGGGAATCTACAGGGGACTAAAAGATGTAGAGAGACTAAAGACTAGAGGATGGTGAGGGTGAGAAAAAGTGTTTGTGTGTGTGTGTGTGAGTGTGTGTGTGTGTGGAGGACGAGGCAAAGGAGAGAGTGACTTACAGGTGACAGACAGCAAGAGACAGATGGGAGGGAGAGAGAGGTAGAGAGAAACTACAGGAGGCAGAAGGAAAAAAAAAGTGCCAAGAGAGAGACCGATTGGAGAAAGAGATGGAGGGACAGAAAGAAAGCTGAGGATGTGGAGGGAGAGACAGATTGGATACAGAGAGAGACTGGTTGGAGAGAGGGAAAGCTGAGGAGATGGAGGAAGAGAGGGACTGATTGGAGAGAGAGAGGCTGCTTCACCTGTTCTCACAGCTCCTTCATCACCCCACAGAGTTCATTCCACGACTGATGAGCATTCTGTCCACCTTGGGATGAGTTGAGAAGTCCCATATGACACTCACTCACTCAAGGAAATGTGCCAGTGTTGTTATTGTGTTGACCAGCTGAGGAATGTGGAGTGTTGGAGCTTTTAATTGAAAAACAAAGTTGCTGCAAACTGAAAACTTCTTATGCTTCATTCAGTCATAGGTCTGGTATATAACCCAAGAGAAGGGGCTATGACTAAAACATTGGAACAAGTGACTTGTGAATTGAAGTGGATTTCTGCTGTGCCATTTGACATTTGTTTAGCATAACAGTTTTGTTGAATAACTCAAGGTCAGGCATTTGACACTGCTGAAGGCTAAGGCCGAAACATTGACAAAATAAATATATCAGTCATGACGGGTGTATAAATTTTATGACAGATTCATGACAACATCATGTCATAGTTAATGACGGTGTCATGTCAGTCCTTCAAATAAAGTGTAACCAAACCGGTATGTCCATGAGCTCAAGGTCGGCCAAATTACCCCGATGAAATCGAAAGATTTCTTTTTGAATTGAAGTAAAAATTACAAGCATGCCACCACATAGTTTCTTTGTTGTTCGTTCCTGTGCTGTGCTCTGTTGCGACATCCACATCCGGTGGAGCAGGGTGCCAGACACGTGGAGGTCATAAACCTGATGGCAAGGGAGTCCGTCTGCCAGCCCATGCTGATAACAACATATCAGACCTGCCTGCTAATTACCACACATAAAACAGACTCCATAGATAAAGGTCTTGAAGGGAATTTGGCGTGGCGAGTGATGGTACAATCTATTTCAGCCATCCATGGTTTCTGTTTTATGAAGTCTGTTTATGGCATGGAATTGTTGCACACAGTTTATGGCATGGGATTATTGCACATATTTTGATGTGTTTATTTAACCGTGCAATTAAATATCCATTTGTACATTGTTAGTGTTCTTTTGAATGCTTCATTGAATGGATCTCATCTCTCCATTTAAGATAAAATAGAAGCCTATTTTTTTGATCCTGAAGGAAATTCAGAGAGGGTTGAAGCGGATCTTTATTGTAATTGCTGTAACTGCTTGCTTAGCAGACTCGGGGCCAGGTACAGTATATATCGGAAAGGACAAGGTACACTACTTCATACACCACCTTAGTCCTGAACCTGTGTGTGTGTGTGTGCGCATGCATCAGCAAGGATGGCATCTTTCTCGGTCCCATGGATCTGATGACGGCAAAGAATCTGAGCTGGGCGTAAAGAGCCTTGTAACCTTCCCCTTACTTACTGCAGCCCGGATTTGTTTGGGCTGATTTACAGAACCACTGCCAACCTCAACCCTGATACCCATATCCACTCTTTGCCTGGCATTGCATTCTGAAATTTCAGGAGACACACACACACACACACACACAGAGAGAAAATGCTGAGTAGCACAGGAAGAACTGTAGCCTTGTACTGTATCAGTGTCCCAGGTTGGCATGATGGTTCCTAAGAGAGTCCTAATGCACATTAAAATGATATGTGGCCATTTTAGATTTTTTTCTTTTCTTTTTGGGAGTAAATGACTCCACTGTTCTCCCTGGAATTTTACTCTGAAAGCATCATTAATGATTCTAAATCATTCTCTCCCATGATTCTATCATCTCCCATGCTACATTTGTAGTGCCAAAATGCCTAAGATCAACTCACCCGTATAATTTCAGAAGCTTCCAATGTTCCCAGTTTGGATGGACCTCTTTTTAACCAATTTGGACACAGATTCAGCCCAAGCCCAACATTGATTTGTTGGAATAGTAAGGCATATTCACACCTGTTTGAGGTGATGACTTGTCTCTTGGTACAACAGGGTCTGACATACTGTGTGTGTGTGTGTGTGTGTGTGTGTGTGGGGGGGGGAGAGAGAGAGAGAGAGAGAGAGAGAGGGAGAGAGAGAGAGACCTAAGGGTGTACATGGAAATGCCACAGCCAATCACTTTTGGCCAAGATATGTAAAACAATGGAATGGGGAAAAAAAGAATGTTCCAAGGTTCCACTCCTGTCAAAAGTGTCCATGTAATCCCAAGTAGTCCAGAGTAAAGAACCTTTGCCTGACCTAGAGTGCAGTGTACGTTATTCCACATCTTCACATGACTCCACTGCAGTGATTCACAGGGAACTGGAGGCCTAATTGGCCCCGTCTTGAGTCTCAGGGCACCGTGTCTGCCTGCCTTGAAGCAGCTGGGGGCAAATCATACTTGATTAGATTCTTATTTTTGGATCCAGGCTGGGTGCACACACTCTGAATCCCTGCTGAGGTGAAACAAGGAGGTCATTAACTTCACTCTACAGAAAAAGAAGATTGTAGAAAAGGTACAAACAAGTTTTTGCAAAATATTTTTTTTGTGTGTGTGCATTTGTGTGAAGACTAGCTTGATGTATGTGGGTGTATTTTTTTTTTTTTTTTGTTAAAGCATCAATTGCTTAACCAAAGTGACACATCGGATACAATTCACCTCAATGCCTCACTCCCACCCCGAGACTCTCATGAGCCAATATCATTGAGTACTATCTATCATGGAGATGGTATGAGTCTTCACTTAGTCTTCCCTATTTACTGTTTGAGTTAAAGACAGAAATGGTCTTCTTCAGTTTACATGTAATCTTTAGCTCTTGTCCAGTAAGGTTATGCAGCATCTTCAGTGTTCATTGATTCCCTTGTACATCCCACTTGCCCATGCTTACAATCTCAACACTAAAACTTTTATTTTTGGGTACTACATTACGTTATGTGTTGTAGGTGCTGCAGCAGGCCCAAAAATCATCAATTTGTAGCGTTAATGGTTTTGAAAGCTCCTGGGAACTTGTCCAGTTTGTCTCCATTGTCAGAGTAGTGGAGACAGTGGGTTTTCGGTTGGGTAGTAAGAGCCTGCAGATATGCTGAAATAATTGTATGGAATTTGACAGTTGGTTGCCAGTGTGGCTGGTAAAGGAATGTGTACCAAACCAGAATGTCATCAATACAGGGGCTGTAACAATGAGCATTGTCTCCAAGGTGTTCTGTGGAGCACAAAGTTTACATCAACACAACAGCAAAGGGGGAAGTTTGAGGTTGCAGTGATTGCCACAGTGGTGAAGGTCAGCTGATTTAGCTTGAGGCTGACCATACACACACTCCACACACCATTCACACACACACACACACACACACACACACTCACACACACACGTGATTTAAGCTGCATGAGTACACACATTTACAGTGCCAGAGGTCACTTTGGATTAAAAAAAAAAAAAAAAAAGTGTTAAATAAGCCAAAGGCAGCTGGGTGTTGATGTCTGTGGTCCAGGCACTTAAAGCATCTGGAGCTGTCAAAGGTTGGCCCTGACACAAGCTCATGCCTGCATAGTGCCGTTTCAGTGCCTCTCTGCCAGAGCACATTTGCAGTGCAACAGCACTTTCTTTCATTAGGTTAAGCAGTTTATTAAGGCATATTTTGGCCTTTTTATGGTCATATGACATAGGAATTTATGATAACACTTTTTTTAAAAAAAGAACTGCATTTCTCTGTAAGGAAGAAAAAAAAAATCAAATGTAATTAATTATTGTATTACTTAGTGTAGAGGTCACAGCCAACTTCCAAATAGACGGTCAAGTGGGAGCATTCGGATAATTGACATGGAATGACCCGTTAGTTTAACAAGTGGATTATTAAAAAATCAAGTTATTTAAATAATTAATCCAGGAATTCTCTATCAAACTTTACAAACGAACCAGGTCAAATCAATTTTGAGTTCAAGTTTGAGTTGGCTAATGGCACTTAGAGGTTTTTGCATCTGAGGTCTTCAGATGTTCTTATGTTTTTTTTTGTCATTTGTGTATTTGTCATTTGCTAATGCACGCCTGATGATCAGGCCTAACCATTATCAGTAGGTTTATTTTTTAATGTCTTAAAATAAAATAGAAGTGGACTTTAAACTTTACAAGTGGAGTAAAGCTTTTTTCCCCTAAGAGTAGTGAGATTGCTAGTAAGTTGCCCCATATAGGCTATTGTGCCCTAGCAGTGTAGCCAAACAGCATTGCGTCATGCAGGTGGTATGAGGCCTCAGCAAGTGAGGTTAGCAAGAGATTTGGGTGAGATTTGGCAGAATGCAACCATGTGACCCCAAGCCGCAGGTCACTCAAAATGCCAGTGAGATCTGCTTTGCTGTTGGATCCTGCCTAGTGAGCACTTTGCATTGCGTTGTATTGCATTGTGCCGTACTAATCCTGGTTATTTACCCGTTGGACCGACCCTGCATTCCCCTCCCAACCCCCCCACCCCCCTCCCTCTAGTCCCCTGCCATCCAGAAAGACTGAAGCAGCTAATTGCTTCTCTGTTTCGAGGACTGTAAATCGGATTGCGCTGATATAATCTGATCTGCCGTTGTGGCACCGCCGTGTTTTTTTGTACCTGGGAACATGGCGTTTTGGCTCGGGCACACAGGCTTTGCCGACTGGAAGTGGGAGCTTGTCTGACAGGTAGTGGAGTGGAGTTGAGTCAGTGTGATTTTGCAACAGCCATCTGTGGCATTGTGGAGCAGCAGACACACACAGTAAACCCTACCTCACTACCTCACCACATCTGTGGCATTGTGGAGCAGCAGACACACACAGTAAACCCTACCTCACTACCTCGCCACGTCATCACCTCCCCCCTCCCTTCCCCTTGCTGGATGCTGGGCACATTTAGGCTGAGCCCTGGCCTGTACAGAAGGCTAAACCCATTTCAACTGGCACAAGGTGCAGTGTGTGTGTGTGGGGACCCATTTAGACTGGCATTAGGTGCGTGTGTGTTTGTGTGGACACATTTAAACTGGCATTAGGTGTGGTGGTGCTGTGCGTGTGTGTGTGTGTGTGTGTGTGGACCCATTTAAACTGGCACTAGGTGTGTGTGTGTGTGCGTGGACCCATTTAAACTGGAATTAGGTGCGGTGTGTGTGTGTGGGGAGCACGCTGCCCTGAGGCTCTCCCGTTATGAGGGTAAACCTGAGTCATAACTCTCTGCCATGATGACCCATCAGGTCGTCTCTCCATCTGAGTCACCTGCCCAGTAGTTAACCTACAGTACTACACAGCCAAGTCTGGCCTACTGTAGATAGATACTATAGGGATACACGCACAGTGGGTTACAAAATTAGTTTGTTTGTCACCTTTACTAGAGGGGTGTTTTTGAATAGTGTATGTGCCTTATACTGCATAATGGCATCTACAGCAACAAAATTATATTTCTTTACCTCAAAAGATTTCAAACTTGTTTTGGCGCCACACTAACTTGGAGTGGGAGGCCACAACATCTGGCAATGCAACATTACCACAACATTGCTGTTGCGGGTAGAGGTAGTGTAATGTTTTTAATGGTTCTGGATGAACTACTGTAGGTACCCTTTTAGTGCTACATAGACTCTAGCTAGCAGTAGAGATTAACAAAAGGAGAAAATTGTATAACATGTTAATTCGTACAAGTGTTTTGTTAACTACTGTATTTCAACAATTATCATTTCCCAAAAGCATAGTTGTTAACCAGTTAGCCACTGAGTTACAGCAAATGCCAATGGGAAATTGCACTGACTGCAAACAACAAAGTTGCTAACTTCTGTGCTTTTCGGAAACAGACCCCAGAACTCCATTCCCCATCCCTTCTTACGTTTGTCTTCAATAACTGAAGCTGACAGCTCAGTGGCTACTGGGAAGTCCAGCAGTAGCATCTAGTTGATGAACTGTATACTGGTATGAGAGGAGTGTTGTGCACAGACAGCTGGAGTCTCAGCAGGTTTAACTTTGCCAAGTTTAACTTTGTGGGGGCATGTTCGGTGTTGTCAGAGAGCCATATTAGGAGGCTTGTTGGCGGGGAACTTTATTTGGACGAGATGATTAGTCATTTTGTCCTCTGTCTCGCTGGGTCAGGCCATGGCCTCTCCAGAGTTTGTGCACACAGCTTCTCTGGAGGTTTCTGAAGGTTAACACAGCTGCTGGCTCTTTCCTGTACCTCGGGAATAGTTTTGAAAATTGTGTACCCTATACAGCAACGCGGTTGTGTGTGTGTGTGTGTGTGTGTGTGTGTGTGTGTTGTGTATGTTTCGTCTGAAGTGATCTTGTGTGTGTGGTATGTTCCGCCTGAAGTGATCTCGATGCCAAATATCACAAGGATACGCCATTACACTTCACTACTTCAGTGGCTACAAATCCATTATAAATCCCCCAAAACAATTTCATGCAGTGCCACAGCAAAAAAAAAAAAAAAAAAAAAAATTGCGCAGAGTAAAGCCGTTATGTTTGACATATTTTTAAGTGGTCCTCCCTCCCTCCCTCCTCACTCCTCACACTCCGCCCCTCCCCTGCGTCCCAACTTCAACCGTGAGGCATTCTGAAGTAGTTTGATTGCTGCTGTGCCATGGCTGCTGATTTCACACACTGCACTGCAGAGGCAGCGGATTAGCATGAAGCTGGAAACGTGGAGCAGACATGCCAAGGTGATGAGGCTGGGATTAGCAGCTGGGTAAGCTAGCCGAGCCGCAGCTCCACAGCGGATGGGGTTTAAGTGTGTGTGAGAGAGAGTGTGTGTGTGTGTGTGTGTTGGGGGGGGTGTTGGGGGGGTGTTGCGGGGTTCAAGAGAGCGGATGGGTTTTAAGTGTGTGTGTGTGTGTGGGGGGGGGGGGGTTAAAGAGAGTGGATGGGGTTTAAATGTGTGTGTGTGTGTGTGTGTGTGTGTGGGGGGGTGGGGGGGTTCACGAGAGCGGATGGAGTTTAAGCGTGTGTGTGTGTGTGTGTGAGAGAGAGAGAGAGTGTGGGTGGGATGGGGATTCAAGGAAGCTCCTGAAAGGCCTCAAATCTCCTTAGCGAACCCTATGTGGATGTGTGGCGAACTGAAGCTGCAAGGAAATGAGGTGCTGAGAGGGTCTTAAGTGTGCTGTTCCAGTTCTGCTTTGCTCCCTAAAGAGGTTCAGATGGATGCTCTTGAAGTAGGCTAGGCTAGTATGTCCGTCTGATAGGTTGCCAGGGAATTAAAACAACTTATACAATACTTATGGTAATATATATATACAATAGGCATGGTCATATTTCCCTATGTCCAACTCAGTTAGCACTAGCTGGCAGTTCATTATTCGCTCTATGCTCTATCAAATTTTCTGGTTGTTTTTCCAACAGGGAGCACTTGATGACTTTGCACAACAGGGATTGATTTGATTCACTTCGGATTTCTCCTTTAAATCTTTTGCTTGCCTGTGTTCTCCCCCCCCCCCCCCTTCTGCGTCGGTATGATCTAGGCTACCTTGTGTCTTGGGACCAATCCCTCATGAGAGTGGAGCTAAAACGAAAGTTATGTAACATGGCTTTATGAAGGCTGCATGCATGTGGGTACTGGAGACACTGAATTATGGAGTTCAGTAATGCGGCGTTAGATAATGTCTGTCTGCCAATGACGGTGCCCAATTACCATTGTGCATGAAGACAAAAAAACTTTGGTCATAATAGTCATGTCGTGAGGTTCGGTGGAGCAACCCAAATTACATAGTATTTCATTTAACTACATCATTAAGTGTCTGATGGAATGGCGCTGACGATAAACCATCCCAGTTTGAAATTAATTTAATTTCTCTTTGGCCTGGATGGATGGAAGAAATGATTGGATGACTTAAGCTTTTTGAGTATACTGTATGTTTTATTAACGTTATTCTGGTGTTGTTGAAAAGTTCTCAAGTTACTTTACAAGCGACCGGAGATACTGTTTCAGAGTCATAGTATGCTGATGTAGCACAAACTCAGTTTACCAGTTCAAACTGCCCCATTAGGGTAGACATGTTGGTAATATAAATGTCCCTCCCCTTCAAAGTCCAGTCATCCTTGTTCAAATTCACTATAGATTTGAAAGAAAAGTAAAAATGATCATTGATGATGACAATACATCTGGTCATGTTGGAAGTGGTATTTATTTGGATATGCACCTGGTTACATGAAGGCCTCATCATTTTTCACTGGAGTGTCATCGTATCACATCTACTCATCTGTTACCCTACTTGGGAGATGCTAAGTAGTGCTCAGAGGCTAGCAGGTGAAACAATAATTATTCATTGTTGCTCCGATTGTAATGTGGTGCTCAATCTTGGTCAGTATGGAATCTTTGATCTTTGCTAGTAGTGCTGTGGGTGAAACAGTGGTTGTTGGGAAATGATATGGTAGAAGCTGCCAATTATGGTTTTGAAATTCATTCTTTAAAGTACCTTAGGAAATACTTTTGAAACCATAGACTATTAAAAAAAAAAAAAGAACAGAAAAAACACTGCAAGATTTTAGAGTGTAGATTTCCTGCCATGTCCCCATATCTTTAGGCGTGTGTGTGTGTGTGTGTGTGTGTGTGTGTGTGTGTGTGTGTGTGTGTGTGTGTGTGTGTGTGTGTGTGTTGTATTGTAGGCTATAGCATAGTGTGTGGGTGTGCATGTCTGATGTTTCTAAGCCGCTGCCAGTGCTCTGACACTGCATTGGTTCCAGTTTTACAACAAATAGCACCTATGCTCGCTGTGTTGCTGGTCTTTATGGCTCCACACAATGGCCTTCCGTACTTCCTCTTGCCATTGACTTCCATCCATGCTGCATACACACCAAGCGTAGCTGACGTAGCTGAGCGCTAAAGAGAACCTGATACCTGGCCTAACTTGTCTTTTGTTGAACTGAAAAGAGGTTTGACAGCTTCCTACTGTGGCCCTTCCATGGAAGCCTTTTCCTGGCCTATACACTCACTGACACACACACACACACACACCGCAACCTCACTCACAGCTGTGTCAGTGGGCATTGAGCCTCTCCCGGCCCTGGTGCAAATACACACACACACACACACACACACAGAGACACACACAGGTGCAAACGTACACACACACACAAACACAGGTGAATACACACACTCACTGACACACACACACATACAGCGCACCTCACTCACAGCTGTGTCAGTGGGCATTGAGCCTCTCCTAGCCCTGTTGCAAATACACACACACACAAGCACACAGGTGCATACACACACTCACTGACTCACACACACACACACACTCTGTTGTGTCAGTGGGCATTGAGCTGGCTGAGCCGCGGGCTCTCCTGCAGCCCTGGTGATGTATGGTCTGCCATGGCCCCCGCAGGAGTGATGAAGGGACTGACTACTACTATGGCCCTTTTGTGGTCCTTTTGATAGGCTGGAGCTTTCTTTCTTTCTTTTTGTTCCTGGATGTCTTTGTGTGGTGCGGACAAAGGAGGCAGTGGACTGGGGGAGAGGTCACTTCCTTTCTGCGTCTATACCTGCATCTCTGACAAAGGGAACAGGGAGAATATTGAACCGTTACACAAGGCAAACACGAGGAAAGTCGATACAATTAGTCATAAGCACGGTCACAGATATACTCACAGTCAATGCAATTTACTCATGCACAGTTAGCAGTCACATGGTCAGTCACCAGCATCAGCATCATAACAGGGTGCTTGTGGGGTCCTTTGAAAGTCTTAAAGTCTCTTTTCCTAAACTTTTGAATTTATCTGGAAAAATATAATTTGTTATAAAATTTCAATCCAAGGATCGCTTACATTTTGAAATCTTAATTTTAGGGACAATTTGTCCCATCATATCATTATAAAGGTTTAGCCTACACTACAAAAGTTGATTTCATCATTTTGAGGCTCAAGATTCTACCGTTCAAAATCATTCTACTGTTCAAAATCTGCTTACTGGTTGCATGGATTGACCTTTGTCAGCCTTGGCTCAGTCAAATTGAGAGATGCAAAATTCATCACAGTTCAGTCAAGACGGTTAGGCCTGTTTGTCAGCTACACCAGCCAACACTATCTTACTTCAAAGCCAGCAGTTGGGAATGCGGACATTTTCAGAATTGCGTGTTCCCTCAGTATAATCCAGTATAGACCGTTTCAAAAGAGTTTGGCGATTAGTGTCGTAGCTGTTCCCAAAAGCTTTCCGGTTTAACATTCCATATGTAAACTTAACATAGCGGAAGTAGTTTGGGAACTAAATGGAACATTCAAGAATTGATTTGTTCACATCACTGAATTTCACATTTAATATTAGGGTTATTTAAGATTAGGACCATATTGTGAATATATTGCAGCTATGTAAACAGAATATTCTGATTAACTTAACGCAAATCAGGTAATGTTCAGAATAAGCCTTTATCAAAAGACATATGGAGTATTCTGTGTTCCCTAAAAACCGTCACATTTTTTACCTTTTAGAATTTCCACAGGTATGAAGAATTATGGAAAGAATGTTGGGAATCTTCAGAAATTTGAACCGTCAACTTTTAGTCAATCAGACTATGTGGCGTTGCATGTATACAGGGAATATGAAAAGAATATTCCATTAGCAACTCATGTAAACACTATAACCGCAATAGTGTCATGTTCAGAACAGAATCAATAGTCAGATCATTGCCATCCATGTAGGCCTAAACACTCTCATTGTTAGTTATTTCCAGAGCAGGTATGTCTGCATACTCCTTAGTCTTCTGGGTTTGCGTCTGCATACTCTAAACCCTTTAATCTTGTGTGTGTCTCCTGGGAACGGGTCTCTGTGTGTGTGGGTGGGTGTGTGTGTGTGTGTGTGTGTGTGTGTGTGTGTGTGTGTTTGTGCTTCAAGCATGCTTTTCATAGGTGGTGAGTAAGGATGACTCAGTGCGGCATGATCAGACTGTCTCATATTCGATCAGTCATCATTATTTCTGCGCACTGGGCAATGACTCTGCATTTTACACCCCTCAAGTTACTTAAAATGAGTCAAGTCTGCATCTTTACTCAGAAAGATGCGTCTCATTATTATTTCCAAAGATTAGAGGAACGTTTTCTCTGAGTTTAGTGAGTGCAGATTCATCCTGCCAGAGATCAATAGTAGCTCCCTGAAATGAAAGATGAATCTGCAACAATAGAAAGCCAAGGGTGTGTGTGTGTGTGTGTGTGTGTGTGTGTGTGTGTGTGTGTGTGTGTGTGTGTGTGTGTGTGTGTGTGTGTGTGTGTGGGGATCTGCTGTCGGTTCACTGGCCTGTGGTAAGACGAGATGAACTCAAGACTACTCTGTGGGAGAGGAATAGAGCAGTGCTGGGTTTAGGCACACACACATACACACAGACTTTTGATGAATCGATCGCATCCCTGGTGGTGACCCTTGTGTCCATGTAGTTTACGAATATGCACACACACACATGCGCGCGCACACACACACACAGGGCTTTGCTCCACAGACTTTTGATGAATCGATCGCATCCCAGATGATGACCCCAGTGTTTATGTAGTTTAGACACACACACACACACACACACACACACACACACACACACACACACACACAGGGCTTTGCTCCACAGACTTTTGATGAATCGATCGCATCCCAGATGATGACCCCAGTGTTTATGTAGTTTAGACACATACACACACACACACACACATACACGCACACACACACACACACACACACACACACACACACACAGGGCTTCGCTCCACAGACCTTTGATTAATAGATCGCACCCCTGATGGTGACCCTTGTGTCCATGTAGTTTAGGCACGTACACACACACACACACACACATACTGTGGTTCACTCCACAGACCTTTGATGAATTGATTGTAAAAAAAAAAAACAACATATTAACACCATATTATCTGCCCCCCTGTTTTAACCTCATAGCGGAAGAAATTCTGCAAAATCAATGTATAAGCCGTGGCTAATAGTCGGGAAATTACGGGAAAGACTTTTGATGAATTGATTGTATCCCTAATGGTAACCCCAGTGTCTATTTAGTTTAGGCACACACACACACACACACACACACACACACACACACACACACACACACACACACACACACACACACACACAGTGCTTCACTCTGCAAACTTATGATGAATTAATTGCTTCCCTGTGTCCATGTATTTTAAGAAGAAATGCTGTAGAGTGATGTAGAACAATGGCCTCTCTCACACACACACACACACACGCAGACACACTCTTAATAGTTTAAGTCTCCTAATGAACTCTCTTGTGTCTCTCTCTCTCTCCCACCTCCTCTGCAGGCATCACACACACTGGATGCAGAGGAAAGCATGGATCATCCCCAGCAGCAGGATCATCTGGCGATGAGTGTGTGTGTGTGTGTGAGCTGCGTATTGTGTGAGCACCAGTCCTGGGTGGAGGGAGCAGCATTGGGGCCAATCATCTCTGGATGGGTCGGGACAAGGGGCGCCTCTCGGCTAGGAGCTGAAAGCTAACTAGAAAAGAAAAAAAAAAAAAAGCTCAGAAAAAGAGAGCGTCCCCTTTAACTCATTTAAAGCTCTGGAAGAGAGTGTCCCCTTTAACCTCACTACACTTCAGACACTGAAGTCCTCCTGTGGGGGCCAAGCAGTATAACCCCATATAACCCCCCCCTCCCTCCCCCATCTCCATAATGAGCACAACTTGAAGGGAAAGAGACACAGGCCTGGGGCAAAGAGGAGCTTCCAAGGAAGAACTGCTGGACGTCACTGTGAAGACATGCCTTTCAGGTGACATCACATCTGACATCTGACATCAGCTGGACAAAAACAAAAACATCAAAGCAAAACACAAAAACAGTCCTCTTGTTCTCTCTCTCTCTCTCTCTCTCTCTCTCTCTCTCTCTCTCTCTCTCTCTCTCTCTCTCTCGTGTGTGTGTGTGTGTGTGTGTGTGTGTGTGTGTGTTGCTGTCATCACCTGAAGCTGATGAGAAACACCTTTTCCATGGTGTTTGCATCATTCCTGCAGTCATTGGGTGACCTTGAGGGGTCACGGAGCAGATTGAGTTCCCATGATTCCTCTGGAAACCGTTGCCGTGGCCATACTCTTCCATACTGCGTCGCACCGCATCACGTCGGGAAACGAGCACACAGACATTTTTAAAAGACCAACCGTAATTGTTTTTAAACAAAAGGACTGCAAGGACTGAGACTTTTTATGAAATCTACACAACTTAAGGTGGGAGGAGTGGACAGGTTTACTGATTTAAAGAGGACCCATCTGTGTTGAACATGAACTGAAACAGATTCCTGCTATTTATTACTCGACCTGTGAAACACACAATTCCCGAGCCGGAGGCTCCTCTGATTCCATGGCACAACTGATCTTATGGGTATTATAGATATCTGAAGTCATTCAAATGAAAATAATAATAAGAATGATAATAATTATAATAATTGCATTGCAGTTAATATATGTGTTGTAGTGATTTACAATTGCACTCGCCACTGTATGTTTGATACGGATTTGTGAGAAGAATTGTGGGCTTTGATAATATAACATATGGGGGGGTTGCAGGGAAAAGGGGGGGTTGAGTGACCTTCAGAGGAATGACAAGGTGAAGAGGAACAAGCAGAAGTGCAAGTACGTCGTCTCTGCCTTCATGAAGTCTTAACGGACTGTTTTTTTTTTTTATAGGACAAGTTTTTGGAAGTGTGTGTGTAGGTTTCACTATTCTTTTCACAGAGATGACTCAGCCTCTTAATCTCTCCCTCTCTCTCACACACACACACACACACACACACACACACACACTCTTGAGCGGGAGACGCGGCATCTCGTGGATTATGAGAAGCGAGTCATGCAGGCCTGCCTGAGAGCTGATTTCCTGGTGCCTCTTGACTGGTAGAAGTGTTTTTTTTTCTTCTTCTTCTTTGTTGTTCATGTTGACTGATTCTGCGGAAGGGATTGAATAAATGGCTTTCAGACATGTTATCAAACTCGTCTCTGAAGTATGGAGTTTTAGAGCTGGAGACACCAACATCTCCACTGCTCTCACAGTACTCTACGCGCACACACACACACACACACACACACTCATAAAACTCCCCATACGCTTTGAGGAAGACTGAATAAGTCCCCCTAAGTGGTTAGCTCTGTATTACAATGTCAGCTTCAAATCCATATGGGGATTTATTTAAACGGTTTCCCAAATTAGAATTCCTATCCAAAAGTGACATAGTCATTATTCCTATCCAGTGACATAGGCTTTCAGGATTTAGTTGAAAAGCTGAAGATTTGAAACACACTGTGTGAGCCTATGTAGACTTTGGGCTTTTTTCTGTCTCCCACACACACATTGAATCATTGTCTGACTCTGCTGTCTTTTAAATGAAAAATTCTAAAAGATTATGTGGCTTAAACATAGGCTACTCACTGAACCTGTCACACTTTTTTTTCTCAAAACCATGAACCATTTTAACCTGTTTTGGCAAAACTTTAAACTCATTTCCCAACTACAAAAGGTGATTGAATATAAGTAAAGTAATAGATGAAAAATTAATTGCATTTGTGGCCATGTTGTCCTGAAGTGAAAATCCATAATGCATTTCATGAATTTCTATATGTGATGTAATGTATGTATCAAGGGTTTGCATCAAACTTTTCATTTTGAACATTCTTAGATTCACTGCAGTACAAATGATGAACAATCCCTTTCTGGAGTTACATACGGTATGAGAGCGTATACAGAGTGTCGTGTTATACATTTTTTGACATATGTATAATTACTAATACTAGTGAATTGCCCGTGTAGCAAAGTCTGTGTTCACTGTTTTGAGAAAATGATGGGAGGTTTAGGAAATGTGTTTTAGCTATTGTGAAAAACTGTAAGATTTTTTGAGAGATTTGGTCACTGCGAATAAGGTCGTACATTTCATCCCTCTTCAAACAAGATTGTTCCTGCTGGAGGGTCCATTAGAATACACACACACACACACACACACACACACACACTCAGAATGGTGATAATGGCAGAGCATGAGTCTTGGAAATTGGAAACTGTCTTTCTTCCTGTTCTTTTTATCTTACATTGTAAGGGAGTCTCCTTTCTCTCTATGTCTCTCCCTCTTCAAGTCTCTCATCTCTCTCTGTCAACCATTCTCTCTCTCCTCTCTCGCTCTACCACTTTTCCTCTATCGCTCTATCTCGTCCTTGCCCTACTGTGAGACGTATGGCCCCCTCTCTGTCTCTTTCTCCCAACAATCTCTCTATTTCTCTTTCTCTCTCTGTCTATCCCTCTCTCTCTTTCTCTCTACCCCGCCTCTCTCTCCCTCTTTCTTTTCACCCTACTGTGAAACAGGTGGAGGCCTCCCCTCCATCTCTCTCTCTCAACCTCTCTATCCCTTCACCATCCTTTTCACCCTTTACCCCTCTCCTTTTCTTCTCTCTCTCTCTCTGCCCTTCTCCTCCCTCTCTCCACTTTTCCCTCTATCCCTCTATTCACATCTCTCTCTCTCTTCCTCCATCTTTTTCTCTCCCTCCCTCCTACCTGTGGTCCTATTGTGAGACAGGTGGAAGCCTCCTCTCCCACTATTTTTCTCACTTGTGGACAGGTGGAGATCTTCTCCATCTCATCTCTTATCCTCAGGTACATATGGAGGTGTGTGTGTGTGTGTGTGGGTGTGTGTGTGTGTGTGTGCGTGCGTGCGTGTGTGTGCGTGTGTGTGTGTGTGTGTGTGTCTGGTTGTGTGTGTGTGTGTGTGTGCCAGGCATCCAGCCAACAGAAAACCCAACCCATGGTTAATCTATCTTTTTATGGGCCGCAGCAGGCTCCAGACCTGCTGGTCCTCAGTGCCAGGGCCCTTAGTAGAGCTCCACTCTACTCTCCAACGTTTGGATTTAGAAATGGCCATTGATGTGCAATGAGATAATAATGCACTCTTGCTGGAAACATTATCCTCAAGTAGGGATACTTCACTTTTTCACTAGAAATTGAAATTGAATTGAACAAGAAATTGTGTAAACCACCACGGAAGTGTGGAGTTTATCCAGTCTACAGTTTGGCTTATCTGTGTACACTCCTGACACACCCATGCTTCTCAAGGTGCCACACACACACACACACACACACACACACACACACACACACACACACACACACACACACACACACACACACACACACACACACACACATGCTAGTGCTTCAGCAGGTTGTCAGCCAGAGGCTCAGGGAGGGGTAAGATGCTTCCAAAGGCAGGCAAGGACACAAACTGCAGAGAGGCCCCCCTCTGACACACACACACACACACACACAAGGACAAGCTGCAGAAAGGAGCCCTTCTGACACACATGCACACACACACATACACAAACACTGCAGAGAGGACCCCCTTTGACACACACACACAGACTGCAGAGAGGACCCCCTCTTACTCACACACACACACACACACCCAAGGACAAGGTCTGTAGAGAGGATCCCTTCTAGAACACACACACACACACACACACACACACACACACACACACACAAGAACAAGGGCTGCAGTGAGGATCCCTTCTAACACATATATACACACACACACACAAGGACTGCAGAGAGGACCCCTCCTGAGACAGATGGAGATGAAGTCTGTGCCAGGAGAGAGCAGAGCTGCAACCCACCGGATTAGCACACACACACACACACACACACACACACACACACACACAGCACTCACTCACAGTCTCTCTCTCTCACACACACACACACACATAGTCCTTCAAAACTCTGTCACACAACACACACCTGTCCACAACTACCTAAAAAAAATAAAACACACAAAGGCACACCTGCTCTTCAGTACACACACACACACTCCCATGCTTAGCTGCTCTTCTGTACACCCACGTGCAAGCACACACTCACACACACCTGCCTCTCAGCGTGCGCGCGCACACACACACACACACACACACACACACACACACAGCTCAGCACACATAATGACTAACCACCTGCTGGAGCCCAGAATGGAGTTCCAGTCATCTTCCTCTCCCTCCTCCTCTTCCTCTTCCTCACCCCCCAACCCTCCACACACACACACACACACACACACACACACCCCTGCTGCTCCTGTATTAGAGGATGACTCATGGTAAGGGATGATGGCCCATCACTAGGCCTACTACAATGGGCTTTATTCACACTCAGGGGACTCAGCACTGTAGGCCTGCTGGGCTTTATTGCCCACTGAGTCACCCAGGGCTCATCATCAGAGGTGCTCTCTATGACTGCAGAGTGCTCTATAATGCCACTCTCTGTCACTGCAGAGTGCTCTATAATGCCACTCTCTGTCACTGCAGAGTGCTCTATAATGCCACTCTCTGTCACTGCAGAGTGCTTTAGTCCATATTGTCTCCCGTAGGTGCTCTCTGTCACTCTCTGTGTCTGGGGAGTGCTCTAGTCTGTCCTAATGTCACTCCCATAGGTGCTCTCTGTGATTGGAGAGTGTTCTATAGTGTCACTCTCTGTCACTGCAGAGTGCTCTATGTCAGTCTCTGTCATATTGTGCTCTCGTCCATATTGTCACTTCCATAGGTGCTCTCTGTCACAGCAGAGTGCTCTGTGGTGATGTCACTCCCATACAGTAGGTGCTCTCTCGAAAAGCTAACGGAGACAGGGGGAGCTAAGCGGTCGTTGCCGTAGTTATTACTATCTGGAAAGGCACCAAAATCCCACGGCATGTTAGTTGAACGTACATTAAATCACAGATTGGCCTATTATACCAGAGAATGCCGAGGAAAACAGCAATACAAACACCAAATGACAGCTTGCTCATCCCATAGCTTACATCAAGTTTAACCTGGTCCAACCGCTAACGTTAGCTTTCAATTTCAGCCTACCTTTTGACATCAAAATAATTTTCGGACTTCTTCATATCTTGTTCGTTTCAGGTGGCAAGTGTAATCCAATAGTTGGTCCAGTACATAATAATGCAACAGTTAAGTGAACACAACTAAAACCAGCTGGCTCTGGAAGTTAATTTAACCATTAATCTGGACGCCTTGAGAAAGATGTGCAGCCTACCTAAGCAGCGCTGCTAACTGGCATTATCCATATGTCAGTAAGCTAATATTTTGCATAGGATATTTGATAATGCGATTGATATATAGGCTAGGGTTAATTACAGACCATTTTGCTGAAATTAATCACTGCCATATTCACGTAAACCATACATTTTATTTTGATTTCAAGTATCAGTGGTAAAAATACTGTATGGAGGGCAGTGGAGGGAATGTTTTTTGCCCGCCAGTCCCATACGTCATAGTAGCCGGAATCTTCAGGTGAAAACTATGAATTCCCAGTGGGCCGACGGTCATTTTTGGGTCAGGGCTGTCATTTACTCATAATTTTCATAAAGGATATTGGGTTTGGTTAAATTCTCTGATATTCATGCAATATGTCCAACTTACAGTGTTATTTTAGTTAGCCACATTATTATTGAATAAAATTATGGTCAAAAAGTCCATTTGCATCCTGACACACCCCTAATTAACCATATATAGTATAAGTAACCAATCTGTCACAGGTGGACACAATTATCATGCTCACAGCAATTGCACTACCTGTGGCGTTTTCAAGACGACGTAACGTTACAAAACGTTTACTACGTCACCCATAGGGATGAATAGGAACTGTTACGTTACGTTACAAAACGTTACGACTGTTGAATTCGCCCCTGTCTTACGCAATGCAAGTGAAAGTTTCAAGACGAGGAGCCTAATTCTAGGCGTGTTCAAAATCAGCCATCACTGATCTGGCAGATCTCGTCAGTCAGATAGATTCTGCATAGGTCAAGTCAAACACGCCTAACACATGTTTAAATGACTTTCCTTTGTTTGTCTGAAACTTTTTTACTCAGATTAGTCCACATGTCTTAATGACTTGAATTAGTTAATTTTATAATTATCCATAAACTGAGACACAAAACAGATGTAAAATATTGCTTGATTAAATAACCCAATATTTTCACATTTGTTTTGTTTGTGTTTCCATAAGATGTATGGTGCGATAAAAAATGATGGTGAACAATGAGGCCAAAAAAATTAAATAAATAAATAAAACAAAACAAAACAAAACAAAAAACATTACAGTATAAATAATCATTTATTAATTGTAATCAAGGTAAAATGTTCCATTAATCCATTTCCATTTGATTTGAAAAGAGGTCATAATCGGCCAGCCCTCTTTTGGCCTCAGAAACCTTTCTAAATATATTTCAAGTCTGCGTAGTGTTGCTGAAATGAAATGATCGTTTTAGGAAATGGAATTTTTAAATCAAAATATTGTAAATCTAGTCTTCAACAGCAGCAGTGCAATGTGCCAGATGTAGATGAGCTGCTTTGTAATGACAAGGAGAAAATAGTCTTCTAATTGGCATGCATGGGTCATGTTACTTTTTTAAAAAAGCTCTTGCATAATTGAGAGGGAGAGAGAGAAGCGTCTTGCTCATTTATATTTGAACACATCAGCCCAACTTGGTTCGTTTAGGAAATCCCAACTGGAGCGCTCTAGTCGCATGAAATTTCACACACTTTTCCGAGCCAACATTAAAGGGGATTAAAACATAAGCCCAGTCGCATGTGACACATAACACAACACGGCCAGTCAAAATTACAAACTTAACTCAATAATTTGACTTTAAAAAACGGATGGGCTTTTGCTCAGCGCTGGCTGTTCTCCATAAGGTCCATTAATGCTTTGAACCCTGGCAGTGATTTTCTGCCGAGGCACACACACTCACAGATACACACAGGCTCGCCAATGCCATGCTGTCATGAAGCCATTACAAGACAGGGTGGTATTGTCTAGATGTCTTTATGTTGCATGAATCATAGCAGCAAAGACTGATTCAGCATAATCTTCCCCTGTTCACTTCTAATGGACTATGGGTCTCCACTACCTCAAGACTTGTGAGTGAACACACACACACACACACACACACACACACACACACACACACACACACACACACACACACACACACACACACACACACACACACACACAGCTACAGGCTCAGGACAAGACTCCTTGGGAGTGAGCAATCATGAAGATGGATGCTACCTTCATGATTTTTATAATATATAAATTGGTGATGTACTGTGAGCATTGCAGTGCTGTGGTGATTGTTATGCTAGCATATAACTGCTACTGTTGGCCTCTGACATACTCCATGTGCTCATGCATGATCATAGCCTACTTGTGATGGTAGAAACAATACACTTTGTGTTAACAGTGATAAAAAACAATCTCTCTTTCGACCTCTCTCTCTCTCTCTCTCTTTCTTTCTTTCTTTCTTTCTCTCCCACTTGCACCATCTGTTTCTTTATCCTTCCTTTTTTAACATCATACTGACTCTGGCCTACATGCTTACACACACATTAGCATAGCATACATCTCTTATATTCCACCGAGACATCTGTTTTGATTATTGCCATTTACTGATTTCTGTTTACTTTTAATTAATAAAACATTACATTTGTTGTCCGCCTCCCTCTTTCCATTGTGGACCTTAGCCAAGTCATAACAATATATGTAAGCAGTTACAAGATTATTTTTTAATGCATACATATATTTGTAACCAGAGAACAGCCATATAGTTTCTTTACGATGTCAACAGAAGAATGTCTGATGTGATGTTCATAAATGATTTATCACTGAAGGTATGTGATGTGACATCTCTAGACATGTCTCGGTCTGGAGATGGCCTGTCAGGTAGGTAGACCTTCCCATCCAACCGTGGCCACTTCTGTGCTAACGGCCCATCATTGAGACAAACGTATAGGGAGAACTCTGTGCCCTTCCTGGAGGTGACACACACACACACACACACACCCTGGCACCGCAACCCCCTGACGGCTGGGTAGGAGCATCTGTTCAGGCTGTCTTTAAGGGGCAAGGGGCTGTCATCTCGTGTGTGTGTGTGTGTGTGTGTGTGTGTGTGTGTGTGTGTGTGTGTGTATGTGTGAAAGAGAAAAGAGGAGAGATGCTGTCATCTCTCTTTTGTGCATGTATACATGAGTGGGGTTGTCATCTCTCTTGTCCTTTTCTGTCCATCTCTCTCTCTCTCTCTCTCTCTCTCTCTCTCTCTCTATCTATCTCTTTATTAAAGTATGACAGTCTATATGGGCAGTCATAAGATGCTACAATATGTGATAACTAACAAGGGTTGGGTTGTTGTTTTTTTAGTGTGTGTGTGTGTGTGTGTGAGAGAGAGAGAAAAAAAGTACGTGTATGTGTGTGTGTGTGTATGTGTTGTCTATACTATCAGTCTGTAGACTGGAGCATCTCTCATTATCTAATGAAAAACAAGACCAATCACAGATGCTGTGGAAGTCCACCTCATTTATTGTATCTGCACACACAGTCAGCTCACCATCATGAGCAAAACAAATCCGTAGCGCTTGTGGCCGTGACTCAGAACAATTAGCTGTAACAGATCTCATTTAGAATCGCCACAGAGAGTGAGTCAGTATGATTCCTACCATCCTCACCATCCTCTTTCATGTCCAGAGAAGGCTTCACTCCCAAGCAGATTACACTGAATAATAACACACATCTATAGCCTCAGTGAGATGTGGAGTCGGAGTGGAGGTATTCAGCAGACAGAGATGTAGATATACAGAATAAAACATTTGCAGCATCAATTTGTATTGCTTTTAGACAAACAACTAGCCCAAAGACAGAGACTATATGCATAAAAAGTATGACATCAAATAGTGTATGACATAAAATAATCATCATCAAATTCCTGTGTTTTAATCTGATCCATTGGCCCTTATCACACAAGAATGGGCTACCCTGTTGTGCTCAGGGAATAAAAACAGAGTGCAGTCACATCGGGCAAAATAAGTGTAACGGATGCTGACCAGTAGTGTGTGGTAAATCCTCACAACCCTAACATTCAGAGCGCTTCTAATTACTGAGTTGGAGGCCTTTTGGACTTTTCATCTCAGTGGTTAGAGCACTCGATTCCCATGCTGTGGGTTTGTTGCAGTTGACTGGGTGATGGGTGTTTGAGACCCGTGAAGCCGGCCGCACACCGGTTCCGACAGCAGTGCGGAGCACTTTCGTATCCGACAATTTTGCCTAGCATCTAGCACGGTAGCCGGTGAAATTAACATTGGATGTCAATGGGCGGCTCCGACAAAATAGACTTCAATCGTAATTCACAACCGACGGCGGAAGACATCGGCGCTGGTGTGCGGGGTTGCATTGAAAACAATGGAATGGAATGTTGAAGACGGAGTGCTCCGCACTGTGTCGGAAGCGGTGTGCGGAGCCCTTGAGTGGTTTCACCGATCTCAGCTACATAAGATTAGATTAGCCTTTATTGTCTCAGAAGAGAAATTCGTCTTGGGCAGTCGAGAGTTAGGGGTTTACACACACAGTAACATACATATAACACTTATGGGCCAATGCCCACACACAGTCACACAGTCACACAGTTGCCATCAACCAGACCACCAAGGTGGTCTATAAACACCTGCTATAAACACCTGCTTGGTTAAGTGGTTTGGAACATCTTTGATTGGTCTGCGCTAAAGCTCTGTAGGAACCTCTGGGATAAACTAATGAAGACCATCAGCCTGGACCTCTTGTCCAATAGTCTATCAGTGCCTGTCCTCACCAATGCTCTTCTGGGTGAATGGGCTTAAAGTACTGCCCCAGACACACTGACTCCACAAGCTTGTGGAAAGCCTCTTCTGTAGAGTGAGAGATGTTCTATAGCTTTCATTTGCTTCTAGAATATCTCCACCTCAACTGGTGTGTGTGTGTGTGTGTGTGTGTGTGTGTGTGTGTGTGTGTGTGTGTGTGTGTGTTCTGGCCTGTGATGGCTGCATATGCACCTTCCAGGAGGGTGTTACACATTAGAGGTGATTTGTGAGGTCCGTAAGCACAATTGAAAACATGCATAACTGTACTAGTAGGAGTAGATCTTGGATGGGATGTCAGAATTCAGCCGGGTGTCTCAAGTCTCAAGTATTTCCATATAGGCGACAGCCTGATACTTACTAACTAAATAAACTTGAGGCTGTGCAAGTGCTGCACTTGTTGTTGGTGAAGAGCTTGTGTGGGGGTGGCATGATTAGGAGGAAACGAACGAAGGGATGAGGAATGTCTTCTGGGGACTATTATGTAAATTGGGTTGGGGGTTTGGAACATCGGTAGGAAAGTATGTAGGGGAGAAGTCAAGACAAGTCTATGACTGACACACTTTCCACACACTGAGAGAATGAGATTAAGATGGAGAGAGAGAGAGAGAGAGAGAGAGAGAGAGAGAGAGAGAGAGAGAGAGAGAGAGAGAGAATCCCCCTGCTGCAGGTCAGGTTTTGCATAACCACAGTCTGTGTGTGTGTGTGTGTGTGTGTGTGTGTGTGTGTGTGTGTGTGTGTGTGTGTGTGTGTGTGTGTGTGTGTGTGTGTGTGTGTGTCTCTGTGGCAGGTGTTTTGTACGTATCTGACTGGTGAGGTCATGTGGCCTGCAGGAATGTGAAAAATGCCACAACAACATTGCAGTGGTTTATCAGCCCAACTTCAACAAGCTGCAACATCTCAGTGGCCACAAAGCACCAAACTCTGGCTCATAGGCAACCATAACAGTGTTCAGTAAACTGTGTCCCACACATCTAAACTTGCCCATATCAGCACTAAACTTTAGCTCATAAGCAACCATAACCATGTTCAGTTCACTGTTAGATACACATCTAAACACGGCCACACAGCACTAAACTTTAGCTCATAGGCAACCTTAACAGTGTTCAGTTGACCATAACAGTGTTCAGTTCACTCTGTGCCACACATCCAAACATGGCCACACAGACCTAAACTTTGACTCATAGGCAACCATAGAAGTGTTCAGTTGACTGTACGGCTGTACTGTACCTCTACATAATGTGTGTATATCCTATACTAGTTTGATAAACATAAATAAGTGGCGGCTGGTGACTTTGTGTAGAAGTAAGACTGTTTATAAAGACTGTGATGCAGCCACTTGCCAGCAGAACATTCCTCTAAGCACAGTACAGGCCTCTATGATGTGTGTCTATTCTACCCTCCACATCCAACCTCTCTGAGACGGTTTCCTGAGAGTGAAGTTCCCTCCTTTTTCCAGTTTCATCTCTTCCTTTCACCTCCCTTCCTTTCCTTGTGTCCCCCTCTTCACTTCCTCCTTCTGTATCCCTCTTTCTTTTTCCCTTCTCCTGGTAAATCCTTCTCCCTCCTTCTACCTCCTAACCCCCTGTCCCCGTTTTTCCTCCTCACTCCTCTCCTCCCCCTTTCCCCCTCTCCTCTTCTGTTTTTCCTCATCTGCTTGTCCTCATCCCTCTCTACCCCCCTCCTCCTCACCCCTCTTCCTCCCTCTTCTTTCTTGATCGTTGTCATCCTCTCTTCTCTTTCCTCATTGAAGTCAATCAGATCTTTTGTCTGTGAGCACAGTCTAGAACAGGAGTTCAGGGCTTTGTCATTGAGACATTAATAATATCCATAGTAAGTACAGGAATATGTACTGATGTTTATGATGTGCATGATGTGTACTTTAGTCTGTACATGTGTGAAAAAGAAAAGAAAAAAAAAACATTTTAAAAATGTATATAAAAGTGAATGTAATAAAAACAAAGTAAGGGAATAATAAAGAAGAAAGACATTCAAAGGCATGACGCATACAAAGTAGGAAGGCATAGCTTACAGACAAGACAAACAAAAACAAAAACACAATGATCACAGGAATGACTGAATAGGCCTCATGTACTCCATACAGGCGTGTCTTCCTATCTAGGACACCACAGTTCATATGTAGCGTATGTGTGTCAGTGTGTACTGTATGTGTGGGGGTGGATATAGCGTGTGTGTGTGTGTGTGTGTGTGTGTGTGTGTGTGTGTATGTACGTGTGTGTGTGTGTGTGTGTGTGTGTGTGTGTGTGTTTTGTTCTGTTTTTGGAAGCCTATATTACTACTACTGATGTTTTTGTTTTGTTTGGTGGCAAGGGAGTAGCTTTTTTCCTCCCCTCCATGCACTTGTTTTTGCAGCGTGACCAAATTTGTTTTCTCTATGTGTGTGTGTGTGTGTGTGTGTGTGTCTGTGTGTGTATATGTGTGTGTGTGTGTGTGTGTGTGTGTGTGTGTGTGTGTGTGTGTGTGTGTGCGCGTGTGTGTGTGTGTGTGTGTGTCTCTGTGTGTGTGTCTGTGTGTGTCTCTGTGTGTGTGTCTGTGTGTGTGTGTACGTGTGTGTGTGTGTGTGTGTGTGTGTACGTGAGTGTTATGTAACCAAGGTCCCCTGACTAGGGAGGAGGAGGAGAGGCAGGGATGAGGAGAGCTGCAGGGATTTGATCTTTTTAAATCCACTGACAGTACGAACAAGAACAAGCTTGCACACACGACCACACTTCTCAGCCTGAGTCACCGCAGGACAGAGAGACAGAAAGACAGAGAGAGAGAGAGAGAGAGAGAGAGAGAGAGAGAGAGAGAGAGAGAGAGAGAGAGAGAGAGAGAGAGAGGTCGAAAGAGAGAGATTGTTTTTCTGTCACTGTTAACACAAAGTGTATTGTTTCAGACTACCATCACAAGTATGAGCATGCATGAACACATGGAGTACGTTAGAGGCCAGCAGTAGCAGTTCTATGCTAGCATAACAGTCACATCACCACAGCGATGCAATGCTCACAGCAATCACTCCCACTAGCATGATGACAGACAGTATACTCACCGTCTGCACTTCATATAATAACTAGCCTACTTAAGAGTTGTCATAATCCCAATGTCTCTTCCCTAAGCCCTAAGTCCTTAAAGTCTTAACTGGAGTGAACTGACTTAACATGCCAGTTAAGTCTTTAAAGTCCTGTTCACACTAGTCAGTGGATTAGTCACTGGAATGAGTCTCGCACACTAGACTCATTAGAATGTGTCATTAACGGGGAAATCTGGCCAGAACCTCTGATGTTCTTGGGTGCGTGTGTGTGTGTTTGTGTGTGTGTTTGTGTGTGTGTGTGTGTGTGTGTGTGTGTGTGTGTGTGTGTGTGTGTGTGTGTGTGTGTGTGTGTGTGCGTGCGTGTTTGTGTGTGTGTGTGGGCCTCTTCCGACACATTTTCAACACATTCGGGCCAGAGGAAGCAGACTGGAATGTGCCGCTGTCTGCTGTGGGTGTATTAGGTGTGTGTTTATGTATGTGCATGTGTGTGTGTGTGTGTGTATGGTTATGTGTTACAGCATGCATTTAAAATTAATTTCTCCTGCATTTCCACTGTAATTGTCAAGACACACCTTAGTCACGTCCACTTACACCCTACCCACTGACCAGGCCTGGACATGAAGATGATTCATGTGGAAATCTTCTCTTGAACATCATCCTATCCAATCTTCACTTAGTCAGCTCAACTGGTATTGGCGCACTAGCATACTGTACATGGTGTGTGCTTAATGGAGGCAATCGATATACTGGCCTATACTGAGAGACATAGCACCTCCTGCTTAGTGTGTAGGCTACAGGAACACAAGCATATCTCAGTGTGTGTGTGTGTGTGTGTGTGTGTGTGTGTGTGTGTGTGTGAGAGAGAGAGAGAGAGAGAGAGAGAGAGAGAGAGAGAGAGAGAGAGAGAGAGAGAGAGAGAGAGAGAGAGGCTGGATGGTGAAGGAAGGACTCAAAAAACAGCTTCGTCAGTAAGAAGCCAACAACTCTCTCCAACCGACCAAAAATACTTCTCCACAAGTGCTCTGAATTGATCTGGCCAACATAATAGCCTCTTTCTTTGGTCTGTTTATTCAAAAGCTTTTTATTTCTCACCATTTGAAGTCATCATATCATTTCATTTACATTAAAATGAATAAGTGTGGTTGAATTTCTGTCGTTTTGTCCTCAGTTTGTAGTCGTCTAGCTTAGCTGTCCATGAGCCGTTTGCGGGAACAGTGTGTCGTTTCAGCAGATGGAGAACACAAACATGCTTAAGAGTACATGAGCTAAAGGCCGTAAGCATGCAGTAAACAGCAAATCTCAGCAGAAAAAAAAAGAAAGAAAAAAAAAAACCCTAAGCTGTTAGGACACAGCATTCCTGTTTTAAGAGCTGGACTGATGCCGCCACTGGGGAGGAAAAAGAGCAAAGTTCAAGTCCAGTCCAGTCCAGTCCTCCTCTCCTCTCTCCTCTCCACTCCACGCTACGCCACTGTGAGGTCAGAAAAACAACCCTGGGCATTTGTGTACACAAATGTCCTACTGTAAAAGGCAACAGTAACTCTCTCCTCTCCAACCTCTGTGTAAATCTGCAACATGACAGAGGCCATCTGAACATGCAGTGACAGGGAACTGATAGATAGGCAGATAGATAGAGATACGGAATTTGATAATAGAGAAACTTGAAAATGTAAGCACATCCATTAGTCAAGTCTCTCTCTCTCTCTCTCTCTCTCTCTCTCTCTCTCTCTCTCTCTCTGTGTGTGTGTGTGTACAGTGTGTAGGTGTGTTTGTGTGTGTGTGTGTGTGTGTGTGTGTGTGGCTTTTCCAACACATTTCCAACACATTTTCAGGCCAGAGGAAGCAGACTGGAATGTTGCCCTGTTGTCTACTGCTTTCCACCCACACATACCACCTTTGAGTGAACACAGATCCTCTCAGTGTGTGTGTGTGTGTGTGTGTGTATTTGTGGTTTATGTGTGTGTGTGTGTGTGTGTGTGTGTGTGTGTGTGTGTGTGTGTGTGTGTGCATGCATGCAGACATGTGTGCATCTGTGCGTCTGTGTGTGTGTGTGTGTGTGTGTGTGTTTGTGTGAGCGTGAGTGTGTGCAGGCATGTGTGCATTTGTGCATCT
>JAODXP020000017.1:12437417-12444917 GCA_027497455.2 Sardinella longiceps
TGCTAATTTACAAGACTGATCACTTGTGAGTGTCTCTCTCTCTCTCTCTCTCTGTGTGTGTGTGTGTGTGTGTGTGTGTGTGTGTGTGTGTGTGTGTGTGTGTGTGTGTGTGTGTGTGTGTTTTCTTTTTCCTTTTCTTCCGAGCATCTTCATTAGAAGTGCATGCTGATCGACTGACAGGTTAATGTATAGAGTGGAGCTTTTAACAGGCCTTTCTCTTCAGATGCTAATCATTAGCTCCCTCCTTCCTTTTATGGATCATCGCTTGTCAACACTCAAACCCTTGTCAGCATAAACACAACACAAACACACACACACAAACACAACACAGTCACAACATAAACACAACACAAACACACACACAAACACAACACAGTCACAACACAAACACAACACAAACGCAACACAGTCAAAACACAACACAACACAAACACAACACAGGCACAACATAAACACAACACAGTCACAACACAACACAAACACAACACAGTCACAACACAACACAAACACAACACAGTCACAACACAACACAAACACAACACAAGCACAACACAAACACAACACAGTCACGATACAAACACGACACAAACGCATCACAGTCAAAACTCAACACAACACAACACAACACAACACAAACACAACACAAACATAAGCTCAAGCTCTTGAGAGAAACTAAGCGTAATAAAATAGAAATGTTTTAATAATATTAGCCGGTAGGTTTAGCACTAAATAATCAGTATGGGAGAAGGCTGTCAGCCATGCAGGCTCTTTGATAGACGACCAATATTAAAGCAGATTTGCCAGTCAGCTCTTCTAGCGGTGGGGTCTCGCAGGCAGGCGTGGGGAAACTTGATTTCTCAGCTGAATTTTTTTCATCTTATTTCCGTGGCGGATTATAGCCAGACTGACGCGTCGTGCTGAGCTGTGCTGTGCTGTGCTGCGCTGTGCTGTGCTCACTTGGTGGCTGCCATGATCGCAGGTGCAGTGTGCTCTTTTGTCTGCAGCATCCTTTCTTTTTCTCTCCCTCTCTTTTTTTTTCTCTGCCTCTCTCCCTTTGTCTTTCTTTCTCTCTCCTTATTCCTCTTTCTCTCTGACTTTCCCCTCCACCTCCACCTTTCCTCTTTTTAGCTCACCTTTTCTCTCTCTCTCTCTCTCTCTCTCTCTCTCTCTCTCTCTCTCTCTCTCTTTCTCTCTCTCTCTTTCCTTTCTTAGTCTCCTCCAGTTCCCCTTCATCCATCATGCCATCCTCCTTTCTTCTCCGCAACCTCTTTATACCAGAACCTTCTATCTTGCTCCTCCGCTCTCTCATATCCTCTCTATGCCTCCTCTCCTCCTCCTCCTCCTCCTCCTCTTCCTCCCCTCCTCACTCCTCATGTCTGAGTGGTATTTGGCATGTGCTTGCTGTAGAAGAGACGGCCCACAGAGTTTGGGCTTTAACTCTTGAGCGCTAACAGCCTGGTGGTCGCCATGGAGCTCGGCTCAGGGACAGGGGGGTGGGCATGTGTGTGTGTGTGTGTGTGTGTGTGTGTGTGTGTGTGTGTTGGGGGGTGGGGTGATGAGGGGAGAGATGGAGGTACAGAGGGAGGGGTTGCTGGTTCATAAGCAGAACCCTGGGAGATGAGGTGGAGGGGGGACCTTATGGTTCAGAAGCACAGCCCTGGGATGAGGGGGGGGGGCTTCTGGTTTATAAGCAGAACCCTGGGAGATGAGGTGGGGGGGGACCTTCTGGTTGAGAAGCACAGCCCTAGGATGAGGGGGTGGTGGGGGTGGGGAGGCTTCTGGTTGAGAAGCACAGCCCTAGGATGAGGGGGGGGGGGGGGTGTTGGGGCTGCTTCATAAGCACAACCCTGGGAGATGTTTGCTCTTCTCTCCGCCTGCCACTTCTCTCTCTGTGTGAGTTTTCCTCCTTTTCCTGTCTGCCTGTTTCACATGAGGTGTTTGCTCTCTCTCTCTCTCTCTCTCTCTCTCTCTCTCTCTCTCTCTCCTCCTTCCCCTTCTCTCCTCTCTCCCTTTCTCTTTCTCTCTTTCCTTCCCCCTCTCTCCCCTCTCTCTTTCATGAGGTCTGTGTTTGCCCTTCCTCTCTCCCTCTCTTCTACTCTCTCTGTGTCTATTTTTTTCCGGAGAGGCCTCTTTGTGTGTTTGCTCTCTCTCTCTCTCTCTCTCTCTCTCTCTCTCTCTCTCTCTCTCTCTCTGCTTCAGTGCTAGTGGCTTGCTGTGTGTCTTCTCCACTTCTATCTCTCTGAGCTGCAGTCTCTCTGCGGCATGTTTCCTTTCTGTTCCCTATTTAAAAGAACGTCTCTCTCTCTCAATTCATGAAAGCTTTATTGGCATGAACGTTTCAGTAACATTATTGCCAAAGCTCAATTTTATACATAAAGCACATGTATAGAAGGACAATTGCACAGATAAACATGGAGACGTGACAAAAAATAATAATAATAATAATAATAATTCAAAGAGTTAATATAACTCTCTCTCTCTCTCTCTCTCTCTCTCTCTCTCTCTCTCTCTCTCTCTCTCTCTCTCCTAGTGCACCTCCTCTGCACCCTATTTAAAGGGCCATCTCTCTCTCCCTATCTAAAGCACAAAGACAGTTAAGCTACACATACATTCAAATGCAACATGGTGTATACTGTGGTAGGCAAAACAAAACTCCTCTACTCCTCCTGGAAGCGCCTGCCCTCTGCTTCCCCTGCTTCTTCTGGTGGATTCAGTCACCGCAGCAGCAGCCACCGCCACCACCACCCCCCCCCCTCTCTCTCTCTCCCTCTTTCTTTCTTTCTCTCCTTCTCTCTCTTGGTCTCTCTTTCTCGCTCTGCTTCAGCTGCATGTCATCATAATGTCTCATCTCCTCTGCTTTAGTTGTGGTCTGTTTTGTTCTTCTATCTGCTCCAGCTGCGTGTGTGTGTGTATGTGTGTGTGTGTGTGTGTGTGTGTGTGTGTGTGTGTGTGTGTGTGTGTGTGTGTGTGTGTATTCATAGCATGGTTTACTGGGCCTTTCATATTTGTTTCATGCTAGACATGAAGACAAGAATACACCCAGATAAACACGGCAGTCAAAAGAAATAATGTGTTGTCACCCTGCTCTTTCCCTGTGTGGAAGAGAGAGGTGCATGCATGTGTGTGTGTGTGTGTGTGTGTGTGTGTGTGTGTGTGTGTGTGCCTTTTGGATGGGGCCAAATGGAAGGCTGATGCTGACGCCAACATTTTTGGAGTCTTTTCACACAAGCGTGTCGTGTGTGTTTGTGTGTGTGTGTGTGTGTGTGTGTGTGTGTGTGTGTGTGTGTGTGTGTGTGTGGTCAGGTTGGATCCACGCGGCCGGCCTGGATGCTTCTGAGTAGCTGTGCACAGCCACAACAAACAACAGCTGCTCCAGCCAAACAGCCACACATCCACCCACCCAGTACAACAACAACGATGACAACAACGACAACAACAACAACAACGACAACAAAATCAAAATAGTTACTTTTTATTTATGTATCGTTTGCTTTTGCAGCAAATAAACTGTTCTATTCAAAGTTATGCTATTCTACTCTATTCTTTTCCAAGTTATTCTAGTCTTTCCAATTTGATTTCAATTTACTGAAACCACATGTACTAACTTCATAAAACAGTCCAACTAGGATACCTCAGGGGTTACAAAAGGGGCAGTGTGTAGTCAATAATAATATAATACTTTTATGATAGCATTATAAAACGGATAAATAAAACGGATACAGAATACAGACATTCCATGACTTGTCAGCGTTTCCCAGAACTATTGTATTAAGAGTAAAATACAACCATGTCATTATGATTACACAATGAGTTTGTAAAATTACTAGAGGGACAGATTAGCCCTAGCCAGATTAGCATCTCTAGGTCACAGTCAACATGTTAGGACACACCCTCACACAAGCTGTGTCATTCTGTCTCTCTCTTTCAGTTCATCCATCATCATTCTCTTATCTCTCTCTCTCTCTCTCTCTCTCTCTCTCTCTCTTTCTCTCTCTCTTTCTTTTTCTGTCTTTCTTTCTCACTGAATGGGGGAAGCATTTGGATGAAGTCATCCTTGCTGGAACAAAGGGAGGGCAGCCGCGTCTGTCACTCGTTTTTAGCCTTTGTTTCGTCTCTCTAGCAACATTTCAGTTTGTTTGTGTGTGTATGTGTGTCGACTCGTGTGTGTTTATGTGTGTGTGTGTGTGTGGGGGGGGGGGGGGTCTGTGTGTGTGTGTGTGTGTGTGTGTGTGTGTGTGTGAGAGAGAGAGAGAGAGAGAGAGAGAGAGAGAGAGAGAGAGAGAGAGAGAGAGAGAGGATGGGGAGGGTTATCTCTGTTTGAGGTTGCCGCTCCCCCCCTCTCCGTACTGACCCACTGAGCAGTAATGAAAAAGTCCCCACCATCAGCAACTGAAGCCTCCAAAAGCCTCTTGCCTGCAGGTGCACCAATCACAGACCGCCTTTCATCTCCCGTCCAATGGGCTGCTTCCAAGGCCTGCCAGCGAGCCGCTGGAGCACAAACTCATTTAGGGAGCAATCAGCAGAGGGTGACAGCTGAGCTGTGCACAGTCCGCCCCCATCAATCCCTCTTTCTCTCCTTTTCTCTCTTTCCCCTCTTTCTCTCTATCCCTCCCTCCATCCATCTCTCTCACTCTCCCACACTCCTTTTTCCCTTCTTCCATTTTTTTCTTTCTCAATATCTCTCTGCCCCTCTTTTCTCTTTGATGATGAGTCCTCTTAGTGGCTATTTCCCCTCTCTCCCTTGTTAACCCCTTTTAAACAAGTGTCTCTGACTGGGCTTGGTTGAGGCTTTTGCATTAAACCTATTTGACCTCATTCACCTATATCTTCTTAAGAATTATCTTACATTTGTTCTTGAGGTCCTATTTAACAACCTGTATCAGTGAGTCCTCTTTAAAACAGCGTAAGTGGGATTTAAGAACAAATTTCTTTGTTGGAATACTTGGTGAATGAGACAGTAGGGATCTAAGATGTGGATAAATCGTTTCACCTGAGCACACTGAGGAGACAAATACACACCTGTGCAATGAAACATTCTATATGCAAAGTGCCAGTTCACCCATTACACTGTACCAGTTCACCAGTTAGGGCTAATAATGGATTTATTGATTGAATCCCAATGTCCACCCTAATTACTATGCTCTGAACCCTCAAATACTTAACTGGCATGAACTAGCCAATGACAGACAGGCACTCATTCCAGTTAGGACTCCTTCTTTGAGGGTTCAGGTCTTAGGATTGACATTGAGATTCAGCCATCGACTCTTCACTACTTATCCCATATTATCAGCTAGATGACTGAATGACCGATATTTTTGTTGTTATGATCTCAGATTCCACTGTGCTACAGATGAAATGATGAAAGCTTTAGCAACACACATGCAAACTCAAGCTCTGCCAAAGACTTTGAAGACCAAATACTTGAAGCGGGACAGGACAGGACAGGACTAGCCTAGACTCTAGACGTACCCCTAGTGGTAGCAAATTTGAATTTGCACAGAGGTACGTCTAGAGGCCACTGATAGAAACCCGTTTTAGCCTTCCTCTGGAGGCGGATAACCAATCACAGCGCGGTATGTGTACAGGAAATCGTAAGGCGGGCTTTGTACGATGACGACAGCCCTGCTCAAACCAGAGCGGAATCGTCTTTGGCTTTAGTTTTGGACGAATTGCACTTGTCATTTTCTTTGAAAGTGAAACAAGAAAGTGCACTGAAGTTTTTCGTTCTGAAAAAGATGTCTTTGCCGTGTTACCGACGGGCTACGGGAAAAGTTTGATATACCAGCTGGTACCACTGGCCGGAACGCTAGCCTATTACGTGGAGAGGCAGTTTGAAAGACAACGCAATCACCCGCCCCTCCATTGAGGTACAGTCTATCAGTGGTCTTCAGACTATACATTCTTATGATATAGTCTGACGTGTCAGGCTAGGACAGGCTAGGACAGGACAGGACAGGACAGGACCGGACGTCTGAAGCCTCCCTGCAGAAGTGGAGACATGCGCCTGTCCCAGCTTCCAGCTTCCCAAGACCCATCATGCAAAACACCCTGGTCATGCTACAACACACTCCACACTCCAATCAGTCACGCCACATAAATACACTGCACCAGTTATGTCACTCATGCACACACACACACACACACACACACACACACGTAAACGCACAGACTCACACACATGCACACACACACACATATGCACACACACACACACACACACACACACACACACACACACACACACACACACACACACACACACACACACACACACACACACACACACACACACACACACACACAATGCATGACAATGTGAGGTGGCATTCATCACACTCTGAGACAAAAGAATGAATTCACCCACCAGAGGCTTAGTGTTCCAGGCCTAAACACACACACATTCGTTAGTCATTTTTCTGACATTTTCAAAGGCCGGTTTGCTGGGGGGGAAAAAAAAATGGATGGATGGATGGATGTTTGAGATTTACAGGAAGTGAGTCACGATCCCATCTTTCTCCCTGTCATTCGCGTACCAATCAATACATGCACACGCTCACACGCACACACACAGGCATCCATACTCACACACACACACACACACACACACACACACACACACACACACACACTCTTGCATACTCATACACTCACACACACACACACACACACACACACACACACACACACACACACACACACACACACACACACACACACACACACACACACACACACATACCACCACACACACAGCCAACCCCATCATTTTGCAGTAATGGAACCTCCTCGAAAAACTGGCCTATTCAGCAAAACAGAGCGGCCCAATCAATTAGGAAATAAATCGAGTTTACAGAGGGCAGGAGCTCAGCTCAGCCTAGCCGATCTGATCGGAGCAGGAGGGAGGGAAGAGAAGAGAAGGGAAGGGAAGGGAAGGGCTGAAGCCGCACCGGGGAAGAAGGAGCAGGGAGCGGTCTAGGGAAAGAGGGAGAGGGGTTGGGGAGAAGGAGCATGATCGGTCTAGGGAAACAGGGAAAGAGGGAGAGGGGTGGGGAGAGAGGGGGGAGAGGGTGCAGGAGCGGACGAGGAAAAGAACAGGGAAAGGGATGAAGAGAGGGGAGAAGAAGATGAAGGAGCGTTCTAGGGAAACAGAGAGAGGGGTGGGGAAAGGGGAGAAGAAGGAGCACGATCAGTCTTGAGAAACAAGGGGAGGGGAGAAGAATGTCCAGGAGCTGTCTAGGGAAACAGGGAAAGGGGGAGAGGGGAGAGGGAGGAAGAAGGATTATGATCAGTCTAGAGAAACAGGGAGAGGGGTGGGGAGAGAGGGGAGAAAAAGGTGCAGGAGCGGGTGAGGGAAACAGGGAGAGGGGTGGGGAGAGAGGGGGGAGAAGAAGGGACAAAGCAGACAGAGAGAGAAATCAAAGAAGGGATACAGTCAGAAAGAGAGGAGATGGGGAGTGTAGACAGGGAGGAGGAAGAGGTGGAGAAGAGTGGGGTGGGGGT
>JAODXP020000017.1:12447417-12452417 GCA_027497455.2 Sardinella longiceps
GCAGCTTTTTCACTCTGCTTCTGTCTCAGCCAGACCTGGCAACATGACTTTTAAGCAGCTTCTCTATGCAAACTTGAGGCTAACTTGCTCAGTCCTGTCCATGGTGCCATAAGGGGTGAGGGAGAGAGAGCAGGCAATGTTCAACCGCGCAAATTAAAGGGGAAATCCAGTGTCAATCTTCGCCCCGTTGCTCGAGGTTACAGAGTGCTTGGGACTCCGTGACATTAAACAATAAGACTATGTAGTGATTCACCCTGGATTTCTTCTTTAAATAATGAAGGGTTTAGAAAGAGAGTTCAGACCATAGACCATATAGTACTTTATACGGTTATTGGTTTAGACTACTGCTGTCAAGAGCAACAGAGGTGATGCAACTTGTAATTAGCACATACTGTACAGTAGGCAGCTTGGGCAACAAGTGACCTCTGATCACAGGCCTTGTCCATGGACAACCTCCCATGCTTCCACTGCATGGGAACAGCAATTTCCAGAGATCGAGAGAGAGAGAGAGAGAGAGAGAGAGAGAGAGAGAGAGAGAGAGAGAGAGAGAGAGAGAGAGAGAGAGAGAGAGAGAGAGAGCGCGCACGAGAGAGAATGAAGTACAATGACTCAATCTGATCTGGTGCAATGTGTGATCTAGCTTTGCCTGATATCCCCTGATAACTACTTTCACATAATGAATGAGAACTGAGCAGAAGTATTAGGTAGCGGCAGTGCTAGCTAGCCTGGCTATAGTACATCTAGCCAGCAACATGCAGTAAATACACACTATGCTAAAGCAGTGGGCAGCTACAGTATCACTGCAGTGACCAAGAAGGTCTTTGTTCTTTTTGCCCTCAAAGGTATCTTCCAGGCAGCGCGGCCTTAAGGCCCTACTCACCGAAATCTATGGTTAGGGTGTGGGTTAAGGGCGTTAGGTTAAGGGTTGTGCCTTTTAGACAGTGCTGTTTGGTAGCTGCTGTTGAGGACAACAAACACAATTGAGCGACCAAGACACAGGTAGATTTGCTGGGGTGGGGGATAGAGGGGAGCAATAGTCAAAAGTTATTACCTATAATCTATATGTAATGTAGGCTACAGGCAACAGCATAGAAGTGTGAAGAAGACAGCATGGTGAAAATGATAAAGAGCATGACATGACTGGGGTGTATGAACACTCTCAACCTGGGGTAAAAGTAAGCCTACAATGCTCTGATTAAGTAAAAACACATCTACCAATATGGCTTTGGAAATGAGCGATATCCTGCTCAACATACGCCTAAGTCAAGCCCAAATTTACTCTGCAGCAGTTTTTTTTTCAGCCTTTTTGCAGCTCTGAAATTAGTTTTGGCAGGTTGGATGTCTGGGGAGTGGAGATGTCTGAAAGTGTGTCAATTGATTGTAGTACCGAAGAAATTGGAACTACTTGGACACACACACACACACACACGATACAGTAAATGTTATTTATTAAGGTGGTTTGGTTTGTTTGAATGTACAGTCCAGAAAAATGACACAGATAAATAAAGCCTCGTTACAAAAAGCTTAAATCAAAAACACAAAAAAATTCCATACTTAATACTTCATAATTTATTTTTTTTACATGTCAAGTATTTACAAGTACTTTTATTTTTTGCCCTTTTTTTACAAAAAAAAAGAAAAAAAGAAAAGAAAAAGAACCTGTACCTTTTTGCTTTCTGTTTAGTAACAATCATTTTAAATTGTGACACAAAGGTCAAAATTCGCAACCCCACACAATGTGACAAAAACTAGTGCACTCAACATTTTGCATTATTTTTTTTTTCCTAGGACAAATTTCACTGTGCTTCCTTTAAGTTCATCCTCCTAGAGTTTGGAGGCCCAAATGATTCAAGCGAAGTGATTTGCAAAGGCAGATTGTTAAGTAAAGAAAAGAATATGGCCAACATTCCATCTCTAAGACAAACAGGAAGAGATGTAGGTGGATTTAAACCCAGCATTTAAGCTTCCAATTATCCAGAGGGCAAGAACGCCAGAACTCCCATGAATCCAGGTGATTATAAAAAAATAAGATTTAAGTCAACATAACCTGAAAGAAAGAATTTGCCTTTCAGATAACTGCGTTCTTCCTTTTTTTTTCTTTTAATGCATCCTTTTTTCCCTCCTCCTGCCTTTGTGACTTCCTTTCTCACCGTCTCCATGGTGAGACCACATTGATGGTCAAGGTAAAAGACTCTGCAGCTCCCTCTCCTGGTGAAAGAGATGAACTGCACGTCTCTCCCCAGCTATTTTGACTCTCTCTCTCTCTCTCTCTCTAACCCTCTAACTACCAATCCATCACTCACTGATCCTGGATCTAAATGACTTGCACCAAGGCTAGCGCCCCCCGATGGCAGCACTGGATGACTTCATCTTGCTACACTACCCTCCTCCTCCTCCTCCACCCCCTGCTCTCCGCGCCACAGCTCTCCTACTCCTGAACCCCGGGGGTCCAGACTCCCATGAATCACAGTCTGCCTCCTGTCTGACAGAAAGGAAATAAATCCATACGGGGTCCCAGTACAGATCCCTGCAGCACTGCAGGGCACAGCCTTTTCCACACACGCAAAGAATCAAATAAAAAAAATAAATTAAAATGAGTAAATTAAAATAATGGCCTGAAGAAAGAAAGGACTTTGAGAGATGGATGAAGCCGTTAACCACATTCCCTCCCCCCCACTGACATCACGTCACATTAGGCTATATCATAACCATGTCAAGGTCTGTGACTGTGTATGTGGAGTGGAGGCCACCTTCTCAATCTGGGCCTGGCCTGCAGGCAATAGGGTCATAGAATCATAGGATACGTGGCACGTCAAAGACCTTAGGGGTCAAAAGGTCATGGATATGTGCCGGTCTGAGTCGAGGTCAAAGACTCACACTGAAACTAGAGTAAGTTTTGTCTTGACATGGGTCTTTGGTTTGAGCTGCAAGTCAGCATAACTGACTGTGCATCCACAGCTATCTGTGTGTGTGTGTGTGTGAGTGTGTGTTTGTGTGGAAGAGCATTGTGATGACACAACAGCAACGCCTGTCACACACTGCAGATAATGTCCTCACCTGATAGCACCTTAAGAAAAATACACTCAACGTCAGAACATACTGCAAAGACAGTACCAGAGTTAGAACTTTGGTGGGATATTATTTAATATGTGGAAGCTAGCCCCGCATATCAATTCAACTTGATCATGTTACAAATTACATGATTTATAACAAAAAAAATAATAATAATAAAAAAAAGAAGAAGAAATACAATAACTCGGTCTCAAAGTCATAATTGTCCCCTTGATCGATCAAAATTGTTGATTTGCCCGTGCAAACGTGGCAGAGCTGATGGATTGTCTCTCAGTCCAAGAGGACACTTTTCATTTGAACCGCTGTGCTGCTAAAGTGCTGAAAAACGTGTTGAAAAACTGCAGTAAGGCTGGCAGTTAGGGTAAAACAAGGCCCAAGGCCACTGGTGGCACTCCAAAACTGGGAGGGGAAATAGAAAACTTAAGCGAAGCTAAAGACAACACTGTGTACATGTGTGTGAGTGTGTGTGTGTGTGGAGGGTTGTGTGCATGTGGGTGTTACTTTTCTAACAATCTTTTCACCCCGACTCACTTTCTATTTTCAATCACACTTTCTACCATCGTTTCATACCCTCCTCGATCCTACATTTGCAATCGCCACATACTTCAGTTTGGTAGTTGACCTGTCTGTGCCATTCTATTTGTTTCTGAGTGTGTGTGTGTGTGTGTGTGTGTGTGTGTGTGTGTGTGTGTGTGTGTGTGTGTGTGTTTGTTATTGGCCTACTTCAGGCCCATTTCTACAGGTCTCTGTTTGGGGAGTTAAAAGTGTGACACATGTCCAGTCCACCCTCCTGACATCCCTTTGGGGACATCCGACACCGCAGCGGCCCCAGAGGAACCCCCTTTATGCCCCATAGTCTGTCTGCCTAATGAGACTATTAGCCCTTTCATGTCCTTAGGGATCCCTAATTGCCCTCAGGGAGACGTGCACAAAACAATATGGCCGCTTCCAGAGGTTCAAAGCCCCAATGTCCCGAAGCTCCTAGGATGATACAAGTCTCCTCTTCCTCTTTGTCCTCCTCCTCCTCCTCCTCCTTTTTGTCGTGCTTGTGTGTATGCTGTTTCTCGTCTTCCTCGCGACGAAGATCCCGTGTCAACCGCTCCCCTCTTGTGTCCCTCGGTCGCGTACAACACCATGCGGCCAAGTCTAGTCCAAAATCCACTCCAATCCCATCCAATCTAATCTAATCCGATCCCAGTCATCAAGTAACCAGCGCACTGCACACTTCATTAGTTACACTCTCAGTGTGTCAGTGTGTGTGTGTGTGTGTGTGTGTGTGTGTGTGTGTGTGTGTGTGATGGTTGTCTTGAGTTCAGTGCACTGATAGACGTGGGAACCCTTTGGAAGGATGACGGACACAGCCTGGAATGCCACTGCATCCGCTTAGTTGCTTAGGCACAGCAGTGAAGTGGAGGCTTGCAAGGGTGATCCTGAGATCCTGAGAGAGAGAGGGGGTTTGAGGACCTGAATCAGAGTGAAGGACTTCAGCAGAAGAAAACCTCTCCGTCTGCAGAGGCGTCAGTGGCTTCAGTGCTGGGAGCATCTGAGGATAAAAAAAACAAGTCAAAAGGTTATAGGTCATAGGTCATAGTTCACATACAAAAGGTCACATACAGTACAATCATAAGTCACATATAAAACTTCTTAGACAGACAACTGTAAAATATAAACACATTATAATACATCAGTTCACTATTCAACCCTGCCTTCAATACTACAACAATCTTGGAATTCTTACACAGGGCTCAGGGTTGACCCATTTGGGGCGAGTTTCCAGAAACTGTGGTTGCCATTTTCCATCAAAATCTTTGTCATGATACCAAAGTGCTTTGATTACTGACTGCTTTGACTCTGATTATACTGCTACACCTAATGATATAACTACCGGTCTCAGGGAAGGAGTTAGGAATGAATCTTAGAAGCACAGT
>JAODXP020000017.1:12457417-12459917 GCA_027497455.2 Sardinella longiceps
ACAACTCTGACTTATTTACACAAACACGACACTACACACAGCAGATACAACTACACAACTCTGACTTATTTACACAAACACGACACTACACACAGCAGACACAACTACACAACTCTGACTTATTTACACAAACACGACACTACACACAGCAGATACAACTACACAACTCTGACTTATTTACACAAACACGACACTACACACAGCAGACACAACTACACAACTCACAGATACAACTACACAACTCTGACTTATTAACACAACAGGACACTACGCACAGCAGACACAACTACACAACTCTGACTTATTTACACACTCCTGCCTGCTTTACAGTCAAATAACAAAGAAACAAAGAACCATCTTTGTGATTAAGTGGGCGAGACGTTTGTATGCAGCAGCGGCATATGTGTAGAAGAGTGTGTAGCGTGTGAGTGTGTAGTGTAGTGTAGTGTGTGAATGTGTATCGTGTAAGCTTGTAGTGTGTTTATTGTTTATTGTTTATTGTTTATTAGGATCCCCATTAGCTTCCAAAAAAGTGGAAGCTAGTCTTCCTGGGGTCCATAAGTCAGGTATAAAAATACATTTTAAAACACATTGACAGAACATTCATGAATAGGCTACCAACAACACATTTGCATTAGGCAAGTCAAGGAGCATCATACACAGAGTATATATATTCCAGCAATACAATAAAAACTCACATAATATTGTGAGTTTTTATTGTATTGCTGGAATATATATACTCTGTGTATGATGCTCCTTGACTTGCCTAATGCAAATGTGTGACGTGTGACGTGTAGAAGAGCAAGCGCGTTGTGTGTGAGTGTTTCGTGTAGTGAGTGAGTGTGTAGTGAGTGAGTGTGTGGAAGAGTCAGTGTATAGAAGAGCAAGTGTGTGTGTGAGTGAGTGTGTGTAGGAGTGATAAACGTCTGTCTCTCATCAGCCTGACTGCCAAGGGAATAATGACGATCTGGATCTCTGGCAATTGTCACTCAACACAACATCATGTCACATTTTCTTCATGGCGTCATCTTCAATCAAACCATCATGTGATGACAGCAGTGACTGTTAGCCCAGCCGTAGTGCACCACACGTGCGCGCGCACACACACACACACACACACACACACACACACACACACACACACACACACACCTAATCAGACCATCTGCACAAGAAGCAGTGATAAACCTAACCAGATTTAAACTTGCAAGGCCTGTGTGTGTGTGTGTGTGTGTGTGTGTGTGTGTGTGTGTGTCCGTCTGTCTTCCTCTGTATTCACATGTATTTTCTCATTCCTTCCTGGGGAGGAGCAAGCGTTGCTAAGTGACTGGTATGTGTTTATCCAATTCAGTAATCAATTCTGAGACACAAGTGCATTCAGCACTTGACAGACATGCCCGCAAGGGCTGCTTGTGAAGTGTTGTTCTCGAGGCTCAAACCAGGTTTGAAAATGACCTCAGAGCAGTGAGCAAGTTGCCATGACCAAACCATCTGCACTGGTACAACTTGGGCCACATTCAGATTTACAAACATAAACGCAAATTTACAGCTTTTCATCCTCCTTGAGTTTCCTGTGAATGTTTCTTTTTAAAGTTTCAGGTGCGATGTTTACGGCAGGGGTTCTCCATGAACATATATGAAGTTTTACTGGACATTTTAACAGTTTGCTTAGACTCGTTATCTGTGTGTGTGTGTGTGTGTGTGTGTGTGTATGTATGTATGTGTGTTATTACTGGTGTGTGTGGAGTGTGAGTTATTCCTGTATGTGTTGACAAGCTGTTATCTGTGAGCATCTGTGTGTTGAGTGCAAGTGTGTGACATTATTACTGTCCCTGTGTGTGTTGAGTAGAAGTGTGTGAGTGTGTGTGTGTGTTCTTACTCTACCTGTGTGCGTTGAGTCCAAGTAGTGTGTTTGTGTGCATGTGTGTGTTGCGGTGTGTTATAACTGTACCTGTGTGTGTTAAGTACAAGTGTGCGTGTGTAAGTGTGTGTATGTGTATGTGTGTGTGTTACTGTACTGGTAATGTACCTGTGTGTGCTGCTGCAACTGTTCCCTCTCCTGCTCCAGTCTCCCCTGGGCGTCCCGTAGTTTCTCCCTCTCTTTCTGCACCTCATCCTGTTGGAGCTGAAGTCTCTGGAGATCCCTCTGCAGCTCCTCCTCCCGCTCCCTTAGGTGCCTCCTCTCCTCCTCCATCTGGTTGCCACTAGTGACCGCCTCCTCTTCCTGCCGCCGTGCCCGCTGCTCCCGCTCCGACAGCGTCCGCTCCCGCTCCTCGCACTGGACCTGCCAGCGCCGACGCTCCTCGGCCAGCGCTCGCTCCTGGTCGGCCACGCTGACCGTCATGCTCACAGCCTCGGGCGCGGAGCCAGGGCTGCACCCTGATGACCCAGGGATGGTGAGGGTGGTGGGGGTGGTGGTGGTGGAGGAGGCCCCAGTGGCCCCCGGCCGTGAGGAGGAGGAGAAGGAGGAGCAGATGGAGGAGGAAGAGGAGAAGGACGC
>JAODXP020000017.1:12464917-12476085 GCA_027497455.2 Sardinella longiceps
AAGGGTCTGTATGCAGTGGAGAGTTGAAAAGTTGAGGAGGAAGTCAGGAAAAAAAATGAAAATCAATAAATGTAATTTAATGTGAATACATTTCCATAAAATATAGTAGAATTAGCCATACGTGTATGTCCATTGGGAATTTAATTCACTGCCTTCCAGATAATTTTAAATTTAATGCACTTGCACAATTCAATTACACTGTTACCAAATGTAGGCAGTGAGTTTGGCTGATGAAGTTGAGATAGTTGTGATAAAGTTGTGATAAAGAAATCCCAAGCAAAGTTGACCAGAAAACTTACAGTACACTAGAAAACTTTATGGCAAGTCACCATCAGTCATAAAGTCTATCTGTGTGAAGTCATAGTTATGATGACAAGGTGAATGTGACTCCTTCACTGACCTTTGAACCGGCCAGCTGAGGTCTTGAGCTGCAGTGGCCCATCGTGGAGCAGCCGCCGGCCCCGGACCAGGTCCTCACGGGCGAACATCTGCCCGCTCTTCATGCGCATGATGGACTTGCTGTCGGTGCGGCCGTACACCTCCTTGAGCCGCCGCTTCTTCTCGTAGTCGTGCACGCGCGTGTCAACGGCCGTCAGCACTTCCTTCACCAGACGCAGTGAGCGAGACATGTCCTCCTGCTCCTCATCGCCATCTGCAGGTGAGGAAACACAGATAGTCAATATCAAAGTCCCAATACCCTCCCTCAGTCCCGATTCCTCACACACTTAACTAGCACCAATCAGGAAGACTTTACTAGCGGGAATCAGCCAAAAAAGGAGACTTAACTAGCTGGAATCAGCCAATCAGGAAGACTTCACCAGCGGGAATCAGTCAATTGAGAAGACTTCACTAGCTGGAGTCAGCCAATCAGATATTCCCAAAAGCAGGGGTCTCAAACTCAAATGAGCCGGGGGCCACTACGGTCAACACTGTCTGACTGGAGGGCCACCTCGGGTCAATTGTAATTTTATTTTATTATTATTTTTTTTATATACGTTTATTTAACAGGGATCTCCACATTTCCTTTGCAATCATTATTATGTATTCATTTTAATCTAAAGATGTGATATTCAATATTAGGCCTATGCCTCATCATTGAATGCATACTAGAACAAATATCTTTTCATTTATAAATATAGGAGATTGTCTTGAATCTGGTAATATGAGAGTCATGATAAAGGTATTCTGTATATGCAATTTGCATAAATATATGTGCTGACAATATTTTATTAATGATGATATGTTATGAATATTAAATATAATTTATTGCTCATTTGGATCTTGAGACAATCCTGACAAACAGTTACTTAAAGTTAGTCCTGACAAACAGGCAGCTAAAAACAACTTTCACTATGGAAGAGAATTAATCTATTTTGTTATGACACTGTTGAAGACAATGCAGAAATCTTATCTGATTTCAAGATCGGATTACTTGGAAACCGCTAATCACAAAGACGACTGCTATGCATTGCTATGCGTTTTGTCATAATAAAGTTAAGAATCCGTGAGATATTGCACAAAGAACAATGTATGACATAGAAGCAGAATTGTATTGGTGATCATAATTTTAATATCAACGCTAATTTTCTCGCGAAGTGTTCATCGCAGAAACTAACTACTAGTACTGTTGGAAAGGTCAGTTTGTGCAGATTCAAATGATGCCCTTATTATTTCGGTATGATTAAAACTCCGCGAGTAGCGTGACGGAGAAGAACGGGTGCGCCGCCGTCGGGATGTTTGTTCTCTTCAGGGCCGGATTGGTGATCATAATTTTAATATCAACGCTAATTTTCTCGCGAAGTGTTCATCGCAGAAACTAACTACTAGTGTCATATACTTGTATTGTACGCATGCGCAAAGCATGTAATGTAGCGAACTTGAGTTTAGTGTATGCGCGCGCAGGGTCAGAAAAGTCAGTTAAATCAGTTACGCTTGACAGTCAGTGTGGTGTAATGTCTGTCCTGGAATAAAGACCCGTTCAAGGGAACTGAAGCCATCCTCATTTAATTCACAAGTTTGTACATGGTGTCAGAAGTTAAAATGGCAAAGTTTCATCCACCGGAAAGCTTGGATTTCACTCGACCGGAGCAGTGGCCAGAGTGGCGACAGAGGTTTCATAGATATCGGCTAGCAACTAAACTGAACAACGAAAGCGGTGCTGTGCAGGTGAGCACGTTGCTATACGCTCTGGGCAGAGAGGCAGAGCAAGTTTTCCATACTTTCGTCTTTGACGACGAGGAGGATGAGGACGATTACGACGCGGTTTTGGATAAGCTAAATACCTACTTCGTCCCGAAAGTAAACGTGATACACGAACGCGCCCGTTTTTACCTTAGAGGGCAGAAACAAGGGGAAAGCGCAGAGGAATACATTCGAACATTGTACGAGTTAGCGGAAACGTGTCAGTTCGGGCCGGCTAAAATAGAAAACATTCGCGACAGACTAGTGATAGGAATCCTGGATAAGACTTTGTCTGAGAAGCTGCAACTAACGGCCGACCTGACCCTGGATATGGCGGTGGAAATGGTGCGGCAATCCGAACAAATTAAGGGACAAGTTAGCCAGCAGGCTAAAGTTAGCTCTGTGGATACTAGCTACCTCAGTGAAGTAGCGAGAAGGCAGTCTCGCGCTCCGAATCTTCACTTTGGCGCGAAAGGGAGGCAACAGCCAGGAGCTAATCGAAGCTTCCAACCGTCTGGGCCACGAAAGAAATGTTTCAGATGCGGTAAGGAACACAACCCACAATCTGTGTGTACAGCCAAGAATGCCAAATGTAGAAATTGCCACAAAATCGGACATTTCGCTGCCGTTTGTCGGTCAGCTAAGCTAAATGAACTGGTAAATGTCGGGGCAGAGTGCGAGGCAAGCGGGAGTAGTGGGCATTTTCTGGGAGAAATTAAAGCCGCCTGTACCGTTGCCGACTCCACCACCCCATGGACTGTAAAGCTGCGAATTAATCACACACCAGTCACGTTCAAGATTGACACTGGGGCCGATACTACGGTGATTTCCGAAGACACTTATCGCAGGTTGAAACACCCACCAGCTTTAGCTAGCGACAACACGTCTCTCCAGAGCCCCGGAGGCAGACTAGATTGCCTGGGAATGTTCAACACCACAGTCAAGCACTCGGGCCAGTTCTATAAATTCAGCATTCATGTCATCAAAACAAATGGCAGTGACCTGCTAGGGCGCAACGTGGCAGTGGCAATGGGGCTGGTCAAGAGGCTAAATGAGGTGCAGACCACATTTGACACTGAACTGGGCTTATTGAAGGTAAAGCCGGTGAAGATTCGCCTGAAGGAAAATGCGGTTCCTTACAGTGTGAGCACAGCTAGGCGAGTGTCTGCCCCTCTGTTTCCCAAAGTCAGGGCTGAGCTGGAGAGAATGGTGCAGTGTGGCGTCATAGAGGAGGTCAAGGAGCCAACGGAGTGGTGTGCTCCAATGGTCCCGGTCCCAAAGAAGAGCGGCGAGGTGAGGATCTGCGTCGACCTCAAGCGCCTGAACACCGCCATCAGGAGGGAAAGGTATGTCCTGCCCACAATCGACGACATCCTGCCAAGGTTGGCAGACTCGCGTGTGTTCTCTCTGCTAGACGCCGCCAGTGGGTTCTGGCAGATCCCGCTGGACCGAGACACAGCGATGCTCACCACATTCATCACACCCATGGGACGGTACTTCTTCAGGCGACTCCCCTTCGGAATCTCCAGCGCCTCCGAGATATTCCAGAGGGAGATGTCGGTGCTGTTCCGCGACATGGAGGGCGTCGAGGTGTTCATGGACGACATCCTCGTCCATGGTGCTGATGAGAGCCAGCATGAGGAACGACTGCAGGCAGCCCTACGCATCCTGAGAGACGCAGGCCTGAAGCTCAACGAGGGCAAGTGTCGTCTGCGCCAGAGACGGCTGACGTACCTGGGGCACTGCATCGATCAGGAGGGCATCCGGCCTGATCCATCCAAGGTCAGTGCCATCATGGAGATGCAGGCGCCGAGTGACGTGCCTGAGCTGCGGAGGTTCCTAGGTATGGTGCACTACCTGGGGAGGTACCTGCCGAGCCTGTCAGCGACAGTCAAACCCCTCAACGACCTGCTGAAGAGCGACGCTGCGTGGTCCTGGGACACACCCCAAGCCGAGGCCTTCAGTAAGGTAAAGCAACTTGTTTGTGCAGCACCCACACTAGCATTCTATGACATCAGCAAGCAGACAGTGGTTAGTGCTGATGCCAGCAGCTACGGGCTAGGCGCCGTATTGCTGCAGAGACATGAAGATGGACTGAAACCAGTAGCATTCTGTTCTCGAACATTAACTGACTCCGAAACGCGCTATGCGCAAATAGAGAAAGAGTGCCTGGCAGCCGTTTGGGCATGCGAGAGGTTTACACAGTATCTGTATGGCTTAGAGAGTTTCACAGTGCATACAGACCACAAGCCATTAGTTCCACTGATTAATAACAAAGATCTCGACACAGTTCCTCTGCGATGCCAACGTCTGCTCATGCGTCTGATGAAATACAACCCCACGGCAGAATACGTACCTGGTAAAACACTGACTGTAGCAGACACACTTTCCAGACAACCGTTACCAGCAGTACAAAGTGAAGTGTCAGAACTAATCTGTGATGTGACAGCTTTTGAAAATGCAGCACACACCGCCTGGCCCGTATCCCCATCGAAGCTGGAGCGGATCAAGCAGGAGACAAGCGTGGACTACGAGCTGCAAGTGGTCAGCAGCCTGGTGGCTCAAGGCTGGCCAGTCCACGTGAGTAACGTTCCAGTCCAAGCCAAAGCCTACCACCAGTGGGGAAGCAGCCTGTCTGTCTCGAAAGGACTGGTGCTGTATGGTGAGCGCATCGTCATCCCGCACAGCATGAGACAGGACATTCTGGACCGTCTGCACGATGGGCACCAGGGCATCACCAAGTGCAAAGAGAGAGCACGCATGAGCGTGTGGTGGCCCGGTCTGGAGAGAGAGCTCCAGCACCTTATAACGAAGTGCCCAGAATGCCTGCAGACCAGACCGACACAGAGGAAGGAGCCTCTGATCACAACTCAGCTGCCATCCAGGCCATGGCAAAAGATCGCTGCAGACATCTGTGAGTATGACAAACAGAACTATTTAATTGTCATTGACTATTTTTCTCGTTACCTGGAGATCGCCCACCTGCCAGACCTGAGCAGTCAGACCACCTGTGCCCGTCTGAAGAACATCTTCGCGCGGTGGGGGTGCCCAGACGAGCTACTCACAGACAACGGGGGACAATTTGTGAGTAGGGAGTTCAAAAGTTTTTCTGAATCATATGACTTTGTGCATCGCACTTCCAGTCCTCATTTTCCGCAAGCCAATGGTGGTTCGGAGAGAGCTGTACAGACAGCCAAAAGGATCCTGAGGCAGGCTGACCCGTTTCTCGCTCTCATGAGCTATAGAGCTACACCCCTGCAAGCCACTGGCGCCAGCCCCGCGCAGCTGATGTTGGGCCGCCAGATCAAAACAACTGTGCCCACTCTTGACACAGTCCTTTCTCCCAAGTGGCCTGACTTGGAAGCGGTCAGGCAAGCTGACGCCAGGGCCAAGGAGGGCTACAGGCGAGCATTCAACAGGCGTCACGGCGCCCGAGCACTTCCACCTCTCACCCCAGGGGCGAGCGTGGCAGTGAAGCTGGACAACGAGTCTGGTTGGACTACAACCGGCACGGTCCACAGCATCCACCCTGCGCCTAGGTCCTACCTTGTGCAGACTGACAGAGGAGTCCTGCGTCGCAACAGACGCCATCTACGCCCAACGTTGGACACAGCTCAGCAGCATGGTGAGGAGACAGTGCAGCTGAGTAGTCAGCCAGGTGAGGCAGAGGGCACGCTGGCGTGCCACACAGAGACTGTTCCTGAACAGCCTGTCCCTGCTGAAAACTCCCCAACCCGAGTGACTTCCAAGGGCAGAGTCATTCGTCCACCTGCAAGACTGAAAGACTTTATTTGTCCATAGCTCGCCTCATGGAGCAAAATAACCTCCGGCAGCTATGCAGGTTACTGGGTAGTCCACCCCATAACCTTAGGTTACTCGTGTGATGTGAAAAAAAAAAAAAAAAACACACACACACACACAAGACGAGTGTTGATTGTTTGAGATGTGATGTTCAAAGAAAAAAAAAAAAAAAAAAAAGGGAATGAGTTTGATGTTTATTGTATGTCCTACTCATGGACGTCACTAGGATCCAGAGTCAAGGGGGCTTAGCCCCAGAGGGGTAATATGTTGATGCGCGCGCAGAGCGCGCGCTGAAAATTTTTAATAAATAAATTACATTATACAGTGTATATGTGTGTATATTGGCAACTATTTGTTACTTGAAGGACATTTATCAGAATACATTTCTTAAACTAATTTCTTAGGCTATTTTTATTAACAACATTAGTCTAATTCAATTCATCAGACTGGTTTGTGAAGATGTCTCCATCAATATCTCCATCAATGACTGTGGTGTAAATGAACTAGGCACTGAGCAAGATACAACAATGGTAACAACTAGCTTAGTTCAAATCCTAGGGAAATCTGATGATGCAGTCAAATATGAAAGTTTCTCAAACATTTATTCTGCAAAATGAGCATACAATAGCTACTAAAATATATGCTAGGCTATAGCAAATAACTATGTCCATCAATGCATGTATGACAAACTAATCTGGCATAGACTACAGGGTAATTTATATTTCATAGTTCAGTCTTTTGGAGAATATGTTGCCTAGAAATTTGCTGGATCAGACTATAGCCTACCAAACTTCAGATAAGCTCAATTTGAACCATAGTTCGTCATCAGTTACAACAGGGAAAAAAATGCTCTCAGTGGATGCAGGCAGAGCTGGGGAATTTACTGAGAAATTTCACATGTACTTAAAGTGGACTTTCTCGTGGACCGTTTATCATAGCAATTAGTGACTAGTACCATTGGAAAGCTTGGAGCTTACTGAATCCGATGGTGTCCGGAGATCGCGTATTTGACGTTAACTCCGCGAGTAATATAACCGCTAAAAATGGATGTAATTTACATACAATGAAAATAATCTGCCCAGCGTTAGGGGGGCTTGGGGGAAATTTAGGGAGGCTTGAGCCCCCCTAAAATGGACCTAACGACGTCCATGGTCCTACTAATAATAACTAAAAAAAAAAAAAGAAAATGTTATGGAATATTGTAATGGAAAAATGTTTCTCCAGTGTGCCTTATGATAGGGTAACGAAGGTTTAATGATTTAGTATTCAAAACATGAAATGCATTGCTTGTTTGAAAAGCTGAATTGCCTGAGTTGTTTTAAGAAACATGTTATGTAGTACATATGCTTGGAAGAGGCCTTAGTATGCCTGGGTACAATAATTGACAGTTGCTGTTTAGTCATTTTTGTTTCACTTCTATGTTGACCCAGTCATTGCAGTACCTATTGTGCCTTCGTCTCAAAAAGGGGAAGATGTCATATACTTGTATTGTACGCATGCGCAAAGCATGTAATGTAGCGAACTTGAGTTTAGTGTATGCGCGCGCAGGGTCAGAAAAGTCAGTTAAATCAGTTACGCTTGACAGTCAGTGTGGTGTAATGTCTGTCCTGGAATAAAGACCCGTTCAAGGGAACTGAAGCCATCCTCATTTAATTCACAAGTTTGTACAACTAGTACTGTTGGAAAGGTCAGTTTGTGCAGATTCCAATGATGCCCTTATTATTTCGGTATGATTAAAACTCCGCGAGTAGCGTGACGGAGAAGAACGGGTGCGCCGCCGTCGGGATGTTTGTTCTCTTCAGGGCCGGATTGGTGATCATAATTTTAATATCAACGCTAATTTTCTCGCGAAGTGTTCATCGCAGAAACTAACTACTAGTACTGTTGGAAAGGTCAGTTTGTGCAGATTCCAATGATGCCCTTATTATTTCGGTATGATTAAAACACCGCGAGTAGCGTGACGGAGAAGAACGGGTGCGCCGCCGTCGGGATGTTTGTTCTCTTCAGGGCCGGATTGCATTATAATTTTGGCACCAGCTCGCGGGCCGGATCTGGGCCGGGCCCGGGCCGGATTTGGCCCGCGGGCCGGGAGTTTGAGACCCCTGCCCAAAAGCATAGTTGCAAACCAGTTAGCAACTCAGTTTGTTAGTAATGGAAAATGCCATTGCAAGTACAACCGACAAAGTTGGAATCATAGACTGGGATTCAGCCCAAACCAATTTGAACTCAATGCAAAAAAAGCTAACCCTTAACCCAAATAAGTATAGACAACTGTATTTGCCTATCTTAGTACTGGCACACTAGCAGATGTGCTCACTGCTCAATATGGAATGCCTCAACACACATAACAAGCAGGGAAACACTGTACTTTTACCTGTTTCATCTTTTCAGCAGAAACAAGTGTCAATTTTATAAAATAAATAACTGCACTCAGCCACCGTTTGAGGGATATTCATTGTAGTGTTGCTTCGTCAACGAAAACTATGACGAAATATCGTCGTCAACGATTGTTTTTGACGTGAGGAAGACGAGACGCATCGAAAACGTTGCTCGGGTGACGATAACGATAACGAAATATGTCATATTATTGACGAATAAAGACGAGACTAAACTATGCTAAAATGTCTCTTCATTTTCGTTGACGAAAACGAGCTTCATTTTCGTTGACGAAAACGAGACGCAAAGAAATGTAACGTCGTTTCGTCTATTTTAAAGCCTGTAGCAAATCATGGTGCAATGGGGACACAGCCACGCATGTCTTAATTTGTAGGCTACCTCCGACCTTGGATTCTAGACTTTTTTGTTGGATCTGGCACCTGTAGGCTATCTTAAAAAATCTAGGCCTATATGTAAAAAAAAAACACTGTTTGTCTACAGTTAAACGTTATCTGACTTTTGAGTTTTGGTGAAATTGACTGCATGCGCTCCTCTCGTGGGAATTTTTTTTCAGCCAGTAGTCTACGAGCAGTGCCGGAGAGTATCCAGCGCAGGCACCAAAGTTTTACTAGCAGACAAATTTGGTGCAAAGCATAGGCATACTTCTGAGTTCATAACTTCTGCTGGGCCTATTTAAAAATGCGTAAATAGGCCTAAATATACTCTATGTTCTTGAGCACACGTCAATTTATCGTCACAAAAAGTCTATACCGGGCAGCTACAAAGTTCATTTATCTGGTTCATTATTACATAAACATCTCCATCTCATAGTTTAAACTTTGTAGGTGGTGGACACAGCCATCGTTTCAAATACGCCAACAACGCTCCCTCAGATGGCTCTAATTAAGCTTTGATTAAGCTTGTCAAACTTTCAGGTGTCAACGCTATGTTCAGTAAATAGGATCTCACCCCAACAAGACGGGCGAGCATAGAAATTGCCTATTTTTCCTTCTTCAAGGGGCAAGAGCACTAAAAACAAACCTTTGACCCAATTGTTATTCTGTTGATATTAAACCAAAGATTGTAGGTGTATTACTTCTGTCCATGGCAGGCCCGGCGACAGTAGGGGTGATTCCATTGCGGAGAGGGGGCGGCAAAAAAAAAAAAAACTTGCGCAGAGAAGGACACCAAGATAAAACACAACACCGTATGATAGTCTGGACTACTTGTAAAAATGTGAGACTGCAGGTGAATGAACGACTTATGTGTCAATTCCCCAAGAAGGCGATTCTGCTCAGGCCGTCTCCTTTCTGATCATGTTGCGCATAACATAACTATGGAGCGTCTGTGTAGGCTAAATAGGTTTTGTGGAGTAGTCTAACCGTATGCTCGCTTCATGTTTTGAACACAGTGAGAAAAATGCACTCACCAAATAATTGGCAAAAAAAGAAGGCTCTCTCACCATTCTGGCTGTTCCGAAACTTGCGCACAGTGAGCTGGGACTATATTATTACTAATTTCGGTGGCAAGTAATACTTTCATTTTCCCATTCAATCATCAATATAGATTATATCATGTACAGCATATTCAGAAAATCTATTCATAGGTATATCTAATGAGGTTATATATTGAAGATACAGGGATCATATTCCTTTGAAAATGAAAACTAGAAAAAGCCTTTGAAGGGCGCGGTACGGTCCTCCGCTAAAACCACGTACAGCACAAATCCAAATCAGTGCATATTTCGATAATTAAAAGTCTGCAATTATAGGAATAGACTAATTCACAGCTGCACAGTGAAGCCTAGAAGAAAATATCTTATGTAAACTAATAAACTTTTTTGCCTTATTGATCTAACTGGAGTGCTATTGACCTAAGCGCACGTAAACCCACAAATAACTCTAGGCTTCAGTCGAAGGCAAATGGGAAAGTTAACGCATTACATAAACAAGACATTTTGCTTTGAATCTTTGCTCAGTAAGTGGCAATTTATGCCTGGCAGTCAGCTTATTAGCCAGGCTAAGTTAACATGCCCCCTATCAGTGAAATGCAGTAAATTGCAAGTCTTTGCACAATCTGCACAATGTTAATAGTCATCCCTTCAACAATCAAGTGGTTATGGATTTGGAAATTTATAGAAATGTCATTTTGGTTTCAGAAAACGGACTAGATTATTATTATTATTATTATTATTATTATTATTATTAATTATTATAATAATGAATTAATGTTGGCAATAATAATAACAAAACATAGCTATGCAGTGATAGGAAAGGCATGTCGTTCAGGGCAGGCAGCTTTCTAATCTATCAGAGCACGTTTTCTGGGAAGAAGTTCTAGTGCTTATTTTACTTTACATGGTCATATATTGCCACCTATTGGTCATAAGAAGTAATGTACAGAATTACTGTTGCATTGCAACATAAGGTGAGTGCTTGGCATTTTACATTAAATTACTATATGAGATGAATGCAGTAAAATATTGTTGACATTTGACTGGAACTTTCAGAAGGGAGGCCCACATTGATGGTGTTTGGGAACCCATGGTGTAGACTAAAATGTCATCTGTTTTCATTCACTAAAAGTAGACTAAAATGTCATCGGTTTTCGTCGACTAAAACTAGACTAAAATAGTCATGGACAAGTCTGACTAAAACTAAGACTAAAATGCTCAGACTTTTAGTCGACTAAAACTAAGACTAGACTAAAAAGAGATAGCATGACTAAAACTAATAAAGACTAAAATGACTTCTTGACACAAAGACTAGACTAAGACTAAAACTAAAATAGGCTGTCAAAAACAACACTAG
>JAODXP020000017.1:12476185-12491185 GCA_027497455.2 Sardinella longiceps
AGAGAGAGAGAGAGAGAGAGAGAGCGAGAGAGAGAGAGAGAGAGAGAGAGAGAGAGAGAGAGAGAGAGAGAGAGAGAGAGAGAGAGCGAGAGAGAGCGCGCACGAGAGAGAATGAAGTACAATGACTCATTCTGATCTGGTGCAATGTGTGATCTAGCTTTGCCTGATATCCCCTGATAATTCACATGTATTGCGTAATGAATAAGAACTGAGCAGAAGTATTAGGTAGCGGCAGTGCTAGCTAGTCTGGCTATAGTACATCTAGCCAGCAACATGCAGTAAATACACACTATGCTAAAGCAGTGGGCAGCTACAGTATCACTGCAGTGGCCAAGAAGGTCTTTGGTCTTTTTGCCCTCGAAGGTATCTTCCAGGCAGCGCGGCCTCAAGGCCCTACTCACCAAAATCTAGGGTTAGGTGAGGGTTAAGGGCGTTAGGTTAAGGGTTGCGCCTTTTAGACAGTGCTGTTTGGTAGGTGCTGTTTAGCCTGACATAGCCCGCCCATAATACGAATGTTCATCCGTATCCATGGTCTGGGAACGGTCCTCTTGGGCGTGTTTACATCGGTAGAGAGTCTACCGGCCAATAAGCGAAGCTGATTAGACAAGCTGTCCAATCATTTCAAACCAGAAGTGAATGCCCTCCCCTCCGCAGTATAATCGCGTCAGGTTAAAGAACCTCCAGACCATGAATACGGATGAACAGCAGTATTATGAGTCGGGCTATGTCCCAGGCTAGCTGCTGTTGAGGACAACAAACACAATTGAGCGACCAAGACACAGGTAGGTTTGCTGGGGTGGTGGACATAGGGGAGCAATGGTCAAAGGTTATTACCTATAATCTATGTGTAATGTAGGCTACAGGCAACAGCATAGAAGTGTGAAGAAGACAGCATGGTGAAAATGATAAAGAGCATGACATGACTGGGGTGTATGAACACTCTCAACCTGGGGTAAAAGTAAGCCTACAATGCTCTGATTAAGTAAAAACACATATACCAATATGGCTTTGGAAATGAGCGATATCCTGCTCAACATACGCCTAAGTCAAGCCCAAATTTACTCTGCAACAGTTTTTTTTTTTTTTTGCAGCCTTTTTGCAGCTCTGAAATGACTTTTGGCAGGTTGGATGTCTGGGGAGTGGAGATGTCTGAAAGTGTGTCAATTGATTGTAGTACCGAAGAAATTGTAACTACTTGGACACACACACACACACACACGATACAGTAAATGTTATTTATTAAGGTGGTTTGGTTTGTTTGAATGTACAGTCCAGAAAAATGACACAGATAAATAAAGCCTCGTTACAAAAAGCTTAAATCAAAAACACAAAAAAATTCCATACTTAATACTTCATAATTTATTTTTTTTACATGTCAAGTATTTACAAGTACTTTTATTTTTTGCCCTTTTTTTACAAAAAAAAAAAAGAAAAAGAAAATAAAAAGAACCTGTACCTTTTTGCTTTCTGTTTAGTAACAATCATTTTAAATTGTGACACAAAGGTCAAAATTCGCAACCCCACACAATGTGACAAAAACTAGTGCACTCAACATTTTGCATTATTTTTTTTTTCCTAGGACAAATTTCACTGTGCTTCCTTTAAGTTCATCCTCCTAGAGTTTGGAGGCCCAAATGATTCAAGCGAAGTGATTTGCAAAGGCAGATTGTTAAGTAAAGAAAAGAATATGGCCAACATTCCATCTCTAAGACAAACAGGAAGAGATGTAGGTGGATTTAAACCCAGCATTTAAGCTTCCAATTATCCAGAGGGCAAGAACGCCAGAACTCCCATGAATCCAGGTGATTGTAAAAAAATAAGATTTAAGTCAACATAACCTGAAAGAAAGAATTTGCCTTTCAGATAACTGCGTTCTTCCTTTTTTTTCTTTTAATGCATCCTTTTTTCCCTCCTCCTGCCTTTGTGACTTCCTTTCTCACCGTCTCCTACTGTGTGAGACCACATTGATGGTCAAGGTAAAAGACTGTGCAGCTCCCTCTCCTGGTGAAAGAGATGAACTGCACGTCTCTCCCCAGCTATTTTGACTCTCTCTCTCTCTCTCCTCAACCCTTAACTACCAATCCATCACTCACTGATCCTGGATCTGAATGACTTGAACCAAGGCTAGCGCCCTCCGATGGCAGCACTGGATGACTTCATCTTGCTATACTACCCTCCACCTCCTCCTCCTCCCCCTGCCCTCCGTCCCACAGCTCTCCTACTCCTGAACCCCAGGGGTCCAGACTCCCATGAATCACAGTCTGCCTCCTGTCTGACAGAAAGGAAATAAATCCATACGGGGTCCCAGTACAGATCCCTGCAGCACTGCAGGGCACAGCCTTTTCCACACACGCAAAGAATCAAATAAAAAAAATAAATTAAAATGAGTAAATTAAAATAATGGCCTGAAGAAAGAAAGGACTTTGAGAGATGGATGAAGCCGTTAACCACATTCCCTCCCCCCCACTGACATCACGTCACATTAGGCTATATCATAACCATGTCAAGGTCTGTGACTGTGTATGTGGAGTGGAGGCCACCTTCTCAATCTGGGCCTGGCCTGCAGGCAATAGGGTCATAGAATCATAGGATACGTGGCACGTCAAAGACCTTAGGGGTCAAAAGGTCATGGATATGTGCCGGTCTGAGTCGAGGTCAAAGACTCACACTGAAACTAGAGTAAGTCTTGTCTTGACATGGGTCTTTGGTTTGAGCTGCAAGTCAGCATAACTGACTGTGCATCCACAGCTATCTGTGTGTGTGTGTGTGTGAGTGTGTGTTTGTGTGGAAGAGCATTGTGATGACACAACAGCAACGCCTGTCACACACTGCAGATAATGTCCTCACCTGATAGCACCTTAAGAAAAATACACTCAACGTCAGAACATACTGCAAAGACAGTACCAGAGTTAGAACTTTGGTGGGATATTATTTAATATGTGGAAGCTAGCCCCGCATATCAATTCAACTTGATCATGTTACAAATTACATGATTTATAACAAAAAAAATAATAATAATAAAAAAAAAAGAAGAAGAAATACAATAACTCGGTCTCAAAGTCATAATTGTCCCCTTGATCGATCAAAATTGTTGATTTGCCCGTGCAAACGTGGCAGAGCTGATGGATTGTCTCTCAGTCCAAGAGGACACTTTTCATTTGAACCGCTGTGCTGCTAAAGTGCTGAAAAACGTGTTGAAAAACTGCAGTAAGGCTGGCAGTTAGGGTAAAACAAGGCCCAAGGCCACTGGTGGCACTCCAAAACTGGGAGGGGAAATAGAAACTTAAGCGAAGCTAAAGACAACACTGTGTACGTGTGTGTGTGAGTGTGTGTGTGTGTGTGTGTGTGTGTGTGTGTGTGGAGGGTTGTGTGCATGTGGGTGTTACTTTTCTAACAATCTTTTCACCCCGACTCACTTTCTATTTTCAATCACACTTTCTACCATCGTTTCATACCCTCCTCGATCCTACATTTGCAATCGCCACATACTTCAGTTTGGTAGTTGACCTGTCTGTGCCATTCTATTTGTTTCTGAGTGTGTGTGTGTGTGTGTGTGTGTGTGTGTGTGTGTGTGTGTGTGTGTGTGTGTGTGTTGTTATTGGCCTACTTCAGGCCCATTTCTACAGGTCTCTGTTTGGGGAGTTAAAAGTGTGACACATGTCCAGTCCACCCTCCTGACATCCCTTTTGGGGACATCCGACACCGCAGCGGCCCCAGAGGAACCCCCTTTATGCCCCATAGTCTGTCTGCCTAATGAGACTATTAGCCCTTTCATGTCCTTAGGGATCCCTAATTGCCCTCAGGGAGACGTGCACAAAACAATATGGCCGCTTCCAGAGGTTCAAAGCCCCAATGTCCCGAAGCTCCTAGGATGATACAAGTCTCCTCTTCCTCTTTGTCCTCCTCCTCCTCCTCCTCCTCCTTTTTGTCGTGCTTGTGTGTATGCTGTTTCTCGTCTTCCTCGCGACGAAGATCCCGTGTCAACCGCTCCCCTCTTGTGTCCCTCGGTCGCGTACAACACCATGCGGCCAAGTCTAGTCCAAAATCCACTCCAATCCCATCCAATCTAATCTAATCCGATCCCAGTCATCAAGTAACCAGCGCACTGCACACTTCATTAGTTACACTCTCAGTGTGTCAGTGTGTGTGTGTCAGTGTGTGTGTGTGTGTGTGTGTGTGTGTGTGTGTGTGTGTGTGTGTGTGTGTATGGTTGTCTTGAGTTCAGTGCACTGATAGACGTGGGAACCCTTTGGAAGGATGACGGACACAGCCTGGAATGCCACTGCATCCGCTTAGTTGCTTAGGCACAGCAGTGAAGTGGAGGCTTGCAAGGGTGATCCTGAGATCCTGAGAGAGAGAGGGGGTTTGAGGACCTGAATCAGAGTGAAGGACTTCAGCAGAAGAAAACCTCTCCGTCTGCAGAGGCGTCAGTGGCTTCAGTGCTGGGAGCATCTGAGGATAAAAAAACAAGTCAAAAGGTTATAGGTCATAGGTCATAGTTCACATACAAAAGGTCACATACAGTACAATCATAAGTCACTTATAAAACTTCTTAGACAGACAACTGTAAAATATAAACACATTATAATACATCAGTTCACTATTCAACCCTGCCTTCAATACTACAACAATCTTGGAATTCTTACACAGGGCTCAGGGTTGACCCATTTGGGGCGAGTTTCCAGAAACTGTGGTTGCCATTTTCCATCAAAATCTTTGTCATGATACCAAAGTGCTTTGATTACTGACTGCTTTGACTCTGATTATACTGCTACACCTAATGATATAACTTCCGGTCTCAGGGAAGGAGTTAGGAATGAATCTTAGAAGCACAGTTAATTTTAATGCATAGTTTAACATATGGCATACAGTACACAAGTTTGAACGCCATCTGTCTTTTATCACTGTCAACTATGCAGATGATGTCGCCGGTGGCGGCAAGTTTTTAGGAAACTGTGACAAGTGTTAAGTAGTCTACACTACAGAACTTAGTCGAGCGTAAAACTTCGGAGTGGCATTCCATTTTATAAGAACCACCCCGCACCCCCAATCCTAATCCCTTCTCATTCCATTCCACACTCTCCAAATCCTAGTCTTCTTCCGACACACCCTAGCCTCCATCCCCATCCCCACCTCTCTATCCCCCCCCATCTGAGCCAAGCCGTGCAGAGTATTATGCTAACTGACAGGCCGGGTAATGACTACAAGTCTCATCTCCGCATCTTCTGACAGCCACCCAGAGTCTTTGTGCTGGATGTCTACTGCTGATAATCCTCTTGTCATGAGGACGCAGAGACTGTTAAACCCCCGTCTGCACCGCTGTGGGGCTGCATGCGTTCTTTAACATCCCCAAACCATAGGCACAGAGGCACAGGCAGTGGCAGACTCTGTTAAACCCCTGTTTGCACCACTGTGTAGCTGCATGCACTCCTGAACGTCCCCCAACCAGAGGCCCAAGCACTGGCAGCAGTAGATACTGTTAAAACCCTGTTTGAACCACTGTGTGGCTGCATGCGCTCCTGAACGTCCCCCAACCAGAGACGCAGAGACACTATTAAACCCCCGTATGCACCACTGTTTGGGTGCATGTGTTGCTGAACGTCCCCCAGCCACGGCACAGAGGCAAAGAAACAAAGGCAGAGACAGCAGCAGCAGTGATCCCAGGAGACCAGATGCCACTGAGTCAACTAACACTCGCATCTTCACAGACAATCAGCACCCAACACACACACACACACACACACACACACACGCACACTCACACATGCACAGACAGACACACACATACATACACACACAGCTGTCAAGCATGATCTAATTACGCTAGCGTAGACAGTGACACACAGGCGTAATCTGATCTAAGCATGGTGGCTCAGCGTGTAGTGAATATGTAGGTTTAGTAGTCGTAGTAGTAGTAGTAGTAAGGATGAGGCACATACACACACGCCTGTTAGCAATTAAGTACACACAAAGCGCCACACATACAGACACACACACATCTCTGAACCCAAACACCCCAAACACACACACACACCTGTGGACAACCAGAAGCATACACACATACACACACACACCTGTGGGTGACCAGGCACACACACCCATAAACACCCCCACACACACCTGTGGGCGATGAAGCACACACCCACACACCTGTGGGCATTGAGGCCCACATACACACACACACACACACACACACACACACACACACACCTGTGGGCGACGAGGCCTGTCCTTTGCCCTTCTTCTTCTTCTTGTCCTTCTTGTCTTTGGGCTTGGTGAGCTGCAGCAGGCGGTTGGGGATGGGCTGGGGCGCCGACACGCTGGAGGAGGAGGAAGAGGAGGAAGAGGAGGCGAAGGGGTTCAGGTTCTTCCCTTTCCGCTTCTTGGAGTCCATCCTGGAGAGCAGGTCCTTGGCCATGCCGCCCGTGGCTGGGGACGTGGAGTAGATGGAGAGGTCGCCATCGGTGGGGGCGACAGAGAAACGGTCGAGAGAACCAGAACTCTGGAACTTCATGGAGTCCTCCGAGGTGGTGGAGGGGGTCCGGTGAGGGCCGACACGGCTGCTCCTGTGTGTGTGAGAGAGAGAGAGAGAGAGAGAGAGATAGAGAGGGAAAGATAGAGAGAGAAGAGAGAGAAAGAGAGAGAGTGAGAGAGAGAGTGAGAGAGAGAGAGAGAGAGAGAGAGAGAGAGAGAGAGAGAGAGAGAGAGAGAGAAGGATTAAACATCAGCCGCAGGTCAGCCCAGTACAACACAGAACTTAACCCAAAGATCCATGACAGATTAATCCCAAACCCCAGAGAAGTTTTCCAATGGGAGTTAAGAATAGTTTAGCATCAGGCTTTAAAGAGGATCACAGACAGTGTTTAGAAGGACAGAGAGAGGTGTGTGAGTGTACTGTATGTGTGTGTGTGTGTGTGTGTGTGTGTGTGTGTGTGTGTGTCCCTTTGCGCAAGTGTGTGAGGTGGGGGGGCTGTGGTGGGTTGGGGGGGCTTAAATGTGAAAACTTGTCAAAATTGCTCATAAAGAACTTGCTCCAGGGTCATCAGAGAAGGCTGTGTTCCAGTCATGGCAGACCACATACTCATTTGTATGCATCTTATTCATGTAGATTGCCTCTTATTTATATGGAGATTGCCCTGTATATTTTAAGGCCATGACTCATTTTCCAAAAACTTTCAAGGATTTTCAAGAACGCTTGGGGAACCTGTTTGACAGAAACAAACATGGCAAACAACTACAGTGAGACGGCCCTGAGGCCCTGATCTATAATTATATAAAGGGCCTGGACTCCAGGAGATTGGCCTCCATAGAGGATAATTACACACAATCACAAAGTCACACAGGCCCTGTGACTGCCTACAGCCAAGGTGCCACGGGGAGAAATATGAATAAATATTATAAATAATTCATGTTTTCATTTTCAACAACAGCACTTTCCATACACCAAATGCAGGTGGAAAAGTGCTTGATAGGCAAAGAATATAAAATCTATGCATGATAATAAAGAGCATGGGATTAAATAATGAAAAGCAAAGTGCATAATTAAAAAAAATGATTAATAATAAAAAAAAACTAGTAATTAATTAACTGGCAAGCCTCGACTGTAAAACAACACCCCTGACAAAGCACTATGCATATGAGCAGGGCAGAGGTGTTTGCTCAGCAAGATAGCCATACTGTAGGTTGCAAGGTGTGTGTGTGTGTGTGTGTGTGTGTGTGTGTGTGTGTGTGTGTGTGGTAGGACCCAGAGACCTAGTGGACATTGAGATATACAGTACAGACCAAAAGTTTGGACACACCCCCTCATTCAATGCGATTCATTTATTTCCAGGACAATTTATATTGTAGATTCTCACTAAAGGCATAAAAATTATGAATGAACACATATGAAATTATGTGCTTAACAAAAAAAGTGTGAGATTATGACAAACTTTTGGACCTGAACCCGATCAAGATGGTTTGGGGTGAGCTGGACCGCAGAGTGAAGGCAAAAGAGCCGACAAGTTCTTAGCATCTCTGGGAATGAATAACTCTTCAAAACAGTTGGAAAACCATTTCAGGTGACTACCTCTTGAAGCTCATCCAAAAAATAAAAAGAGGACAAAGCAGTTATCAAAACGAAAAAAAGCATACTTCGATGAAACAAGAATATAAAACATGTTTTCAGTCATCTCACACTTTTTTTATGAAGTACATAATGCCACGTGTTCATTCATAAGTTTGTTTATTTTGTAGATTGTCACTGAAGGCAACAGTCATGAAAATAAAGTAAATAATTTAATGGGAAAGTGTGTCCAAACTTTTGGTCTGTACTGTACATTACAGTAGTGTTGACCATTCTCATGATCAAAGTCGTGCCCTTGATTGATTCTATTCTCTGTAGACACACACACACACACACACACACACACACACACACACACACACACACACACACACACACAGATTGAGTCAACCAGCCATAAACATACTGTAGGTATGTAGATGTTTGAGACTGGCGGAGGGAGGCGAGGGTGGTTGTTTGGAGTAAACACATACAGTAGTCTACTGACTGTAGTGTAGTGTAGGGGCTGCTGCGCTAAGACGCATCCCGTCCCGTCCTGTCCCAGTGTGGGGTTAAAGTCTTGCATAAAGCACTTAACCTGCAGCCAGCAGCCCAGAGACAGTCTCCCAGCACTCAGTCTCTTACATAAGAATAGTGATGTAGCAAAGCACACTTAGCCAGCGAGCTAGCAAGCTAGAGGATCATTACCAAAATGACAATAAATAAATAAATAAATAAATAAATACATAAATAAATAAATAAATAAATAAAACACTATATCAACACAGGATGAGGGGCCTGAACATACAGTCAAGTAGCATTAAGTCTCTTAAGTCCCAACACTGAACAGGATATGTGTGTGTGTGTGTGTGTGTATGTGTGTGTGTGTGCGTGTGCGTGTGTGTGTGTGTGTGTGTGTGTGTGTGTGAGGAGGGAGGGTCTGTGTGTGTGTGTGTGTGTGTGTGTAGATAGAGGCTGTGTGTGTGTGTTGGGGGGGGGGGGGGGGGGGCGAGTTGTGAGTGTCCACTACACAACCGGTTCCTCCGGCTCCGGGGCGTATTTTACTCCATTTCCTGCCCCTTACGTCCTGCTATCGTGGGTGTCCCCTTCACCCTGAGACATGATCGGCGACATACACACATGCATACATGCAGCGCTAATAGTTAAAAGAAATTCTGAGTTTCAACTTTTTTCCTTGCGGTGGAGGAGGAAACGGGTGGAGTGGGGTTTGCAAGTTTGCAACACACTTTTAAAACACTTTATGGTCAAATTCCATATCTTAGACTGAGGCAGTGATGAGCGTACAAGGATGCACATTTAACTCATCTAATGTTATCATCAATGAATCCCACGCAATTCATATAAGGGTACAAAGAGTAGGAAACATCAAAATTGTATTTGAATCCACTTTCCCTAAAATATCTGTGAACTTTTTACTTCACAGTTATGCTGGTAGGCCTGAATACTATCAGCCCTGCAAATGCACACAGCAACACAGCTATGGAGGCTGCAGTATGGGAGGCAGAGCGGCGGCTGTGGGCCCATCGCTGGAGTACTCCTGCCGCTGGCGAACATGAGATGTCGTGACAGCAGGAGGCTTGAGAGCTTAAGAGCAGGATGAGGATACTTGTCCTTCTTCCTGTGTCTTAGGACAGGCACTAGACCGTAGGGGCGTGGGGGGGGGGGGGGGGGGGTCACATTACCCCCAATGCTACACACATACACACACACAGACGTAAACAAACACACACACCCACACCCACACAAACACACGTAAACACACACACACACACACACACACACACACACACACACACGTATATCCCCTTCTTACCTCCACCACCCATACACTCCACCCATACACCCACCTATCCACACACACTCCAAGGGTGTAAGTGGGAAAGGAAGGGGATCTGGCCTGGCCTGCACAGAGCAATACTTCCCCTCTGGGTAAAGTCCCAACCTGGCTCATTCAATCTGGCCCCCTAATCATCCCCCACTGTAATTGGCTCATTCATCCCTTCTCTCCTGTCCCTTCCCTCACTCTCCACCTCAAACTGGTGTGTGGTGAGCGTTCTGGCGCCGACTGTGATGGCTGCCGTGCATCACCCAGGTGGGTGCTACACATTGGTGGTGGTTAGTGAGGTCCCCCCTTCCACTGTAAAGCGCTTTGGATCAACTGAGTTGTGTTAAAATGCGCTATATAAATACACTTGACTTGACTTGACTTGACTCCAATTTATAATCTCTGCACAAGTAGTTGGACGCCTGTTACGTATTTACACAAACACTACACTACACACAGCAGACACAACAACACAACTCTGACTTATTTACACAAACACGACACTACACACAGCAGACACAACAACACAACTCTGACTTATTTACACAAACAGGACACTACACACAGCAGACACAACTACACAACTCTGACTTATTTACACAAACAGGACACTACACACAGCAGACACAACTACACAACTCTGACTTATTTACACAAACACGACACTACACACAGCAGACACAACTACACAACTCACTACACACAGCTGATACAACTATACAACTCTGACTTATTAACACAACAGGACACTACGCACAGCAGACACAACTACACAACTCTGACTTATTTACACACTCCTGCCTGCTTTACAGTCAAATAACAAAGAAACAAAGAACCATCTTTGTGATTAAGTGGGCGAGACGTTTGTATGCAGCAGCAGCATATGTGTGTAGAAGAGTGTGTAGCGTGTGAGTGTGTAGTGTAGTGTAGTGTGTGAATGTGTATCGTGTAAGCTTGTAGTGTAGAAGAGCAAGTGTGTTGTGTGTGAGTGTTTCGTGTAGTGAGTGAGTGTGTCGAAGAGTCAGTGTATAGAAGAGCAAGTGTGTGTGTGTGTGAGTGAGTGAGTGTGTAGGAGTGATAAACATCTGTCTCTCATCAGCCTGACTGCCAAGGGAATAATGACGATCTGGATCTCTGGCAATTGTCACTCAACACAACATCATGTCACATTTTCTTCATGGCGTCATCTTCAATCAAACCATCATGTGATGACAGCAGTGACTGTTAGCCCAGCCGTAGTGCACCACACGTGCGCGCACGCACACACACACACACACACACAGACACACATACCTAATCAGACCATCTGCACAAGAAGCTGTGATAACCCTAACCAGATTTAAACTTGCAAGGCCTGTATGTGTGTGTGTGTGTGTGTGTGTGTGTGTGTGTGTGTGTGTGTGTGTGTGTGTGTGTGTCCGTCTGTCTTCCTCTGTATTCACATGTATTTTCTCATTCCTTCCTGGGGAGGAGCAAGCGTTGCTAAGTGACTGGTATGTGTTTATCCAATTCAGTAATCAATTCTGAGACACAAGTGCATTCAGTACTTGACAGACATGCCCGCAAGGGCTGCTTGTGAAGTGTTGTTCTCGAGGCTCAAACCAGGTTTGAAAATGACCTCAGAGCAGTGAGCAAGTTGCCATGACCAAACCATCTGCACTGGTACAACTTGGGCCACATTCAGATTTACAAACATAAACGCAAATTTACAGCTTTTCTTCCTCCTTGAGTTTCCTGTGAATGTTTCTTTCAGGTGCGATGTTTACGGCAGGGGTTCTCCATGAACATACAGTACAGACCAAAAGTTTGGACACACTTTCCCATTAAATTATTTACTTTATTTTCATGACTGTTGCCTTCAGTGACAATCTACAAAACAAACAAACTTATGAATGAACACGTGGCATTATGTACTTAATAAAAAAAAGTGTGAGATGACTGAAAACATGTTTTATATTCTTGTTTCATCGAAGTATCCTTTTTTTGTTTTGATAAACGCTTTGTCCTCTTTTTATTTTTTGGATGAGCTTCAAGAGATAGTCACCTGAAATGGTTTTCTAACTGTCTTGAAGAGTTATTCATTCCCAGAGATGCTAAGAACTTGTCGGCTCTTTTGCCTTCACTCTGCGGTCCAGCTCACCCCAAACCATCTTGATCGGGTTCAGGTCCAAAAGTTTGTCATAATCTCACACTTTTTTTGTTAAGTACATAATTTCATATGTGTTCATTCATAGTTTTGATGCCTTTAGTGAGAATCTAGAATATAAATTGCCCTAGAAATAAATGAATCGCATTGATTGAGGGGGTGTGTCCAAACTTTTGGTCTGTACTGTATATGAAGTTTTACTAGACATTTTAACAGTTTTCTTAGACTTGTTATCTGTGTGAGTGTGTGTGTGTGAGTGTGTGTGTGTGTTATTACTGGTGTGTGGAGTGTGTATTGACAAGCTGTTATCTGTGAGCATCTGTGTGTTGAGTGTTGAGCTTTGAGTGCTGAGTGTGTGACGTTATTACTGTACCTGTGTGTGTTGAGTTGAAGGGTGTGAGTGTGTGTGTGTTCTTACTCTACCTGTGTGCGTTGAGTCCAAGTGGTGTGTTTGTGTGCATGTGTGTGTTGCGGTGTGTTATAACTGTACCTGTGTGTGTTAAGTACAAGTGTGCGTGTGTAAGTGTGTGTATGTGTATGTGTGTGTGTTACTGTACTGGTAATGTACCTGTGTGTGCTGCTGCAACTGTTCCCTGTCCTGCTCCAGTCTCCCCTGGGCGTCTCTCAGTTTCTCCCTCTCTTTCTGCACCTCATCCTGCTGGAGCTGAAGTCTCTGGAGATCCCTCTGCAGCTCCTCCTCCCGCTCCCTTAGGTGCCTCCTCTCCTCCTCCATCTGGTTGCCACTAGCGACTGCCTCATCCTCCTGCCGCCGTGCCCGCTGCTCCCGCTCCGACAGCGTCCGCTCCCGCTCCTCGCACTGGACCTGCCAGCGCCGACGCTCCTCGGCCAGCGCTCGCTCCTGGTCCGCCACGCTGACCGTCATGCTCACAGCCTCGGGCGCGGTGCCAGGGCTGCCCCCTGATGACCCAGGGATGGTGAGGGTGGTGGGGGTGGTGGTGGTGGAGGAGGCCCCAGTGGCCCCCGGCCGTGAGGAGGAGGAGAAGGAGGAGCAGATGGAGGAGGAAGAGGAGAAGGACGCAGATCGCTGGAGAAGAGCCTGTCTCTGGTCCTCTATGAAAGAGTCCTGCTGCACCACTACAGCCTGGATGGAGAGAGAGATGATGGAGAGATAGATAGATAGAGAGAGAGAGAGAGAGAGAGAGAGAGAGAGAGAGAGAGAGAGAGAGAGAGAGAGAGATACAGAGAGTGGAGAGAGAGGTTTAACATTCCTTTATTCAATCAGCTTTTTGAGTGTACGATACAATGCCATCAAAATATACAAGACATCACAACACTATCCAATGGATCAATGTAGCATCACTGCAACTTCCAGAGAGAGAGAGAGAGAGAGAGAGAGAGAGAGACTGAGATGGATAGAGTGGTAAAGAGAGAGAGAGAGAGAGAGAGAGAGAGAGAGAGAGAGAGAGAGAGAGAGAGAGAGAGAGAGAGAGAGAGAGAAAATAAGGGAGAGAGGATGAGATAGAGAGGGAGACGGACAAGTGAATGTAAACATATGACTTTAAAACCTTACCCTACCCAAAACAAATAGACAGAGAGAGAGAGAGAGAGAGAGAGAGAGAGAGAGAGAGAGAGAGAGAGAGAGAGAGAGAGAGAGAGAGAGAGAGAGAGAGAGAGAGAGAGAGAGAGAGAGAGAGAGAGAGAGAGAGCGAGAGAGAGAGATACTGTGTAGAGGAGGCTACATAACCCCCTTCCATACCCAAAACAGCAACAGCACCCATAGGGGCTTGCAGAGAGTAAAAAGATATAAAAGGGGCATGAGAAACCCAAGAGAAACCCTAGCCTAATAGATCTGTCTGTCTGTCTCTGTCTCTGTCTCTCTCTCTCTGTGTGTGTGTGTGTGTGTGTGTGTGTGTGTGTGTGTGTGTGTGTGTGTGTGTGTGTGTGTTTCTATGCAGGGATAAGGCACTTCTACATCATTTCTGAAGGACAGCCCGAATGGAGGACAGGAGCAGAAGACGAAAAGAAAAAAAAAAGAAAATGAAAAAGAAGGTGTCCTGGAGCAGATGATGGAGGGATAGAGACAGAGCTGTGAAAGGAGAGGAGAGGATGGAGTGATGATGATGGTGATGGTGATGAAGTGAGATGACAGACGAGTGGGCCTACCTGCAGGGCGAGGAGAAGATCGTGCAGGTGTGTGACGCTGTTCAGCACCTGCTGTTAGAGGGAGAGAGAGAACAGAGGGGACATTCACACACAGGGATATATTTCACGCACACACACACACACACACACACACACACACACACACACACACACACACACACACACACACACAATCTATTCATCATCGGGCACACTAATGCAATTACAGGCCATCAGATTTAACCATTACCTGTAGTCAAAGAACTGGCACACATATAAATCACTGTCTGTGTGTGGGTGTGTGTGTGTTTGTGTGTGTATGTGTGTGTGTGTCTTCTTACCTCACTATTCCTCTTCAGCAGGAGCAGAAGATTAGCATTGCCCCCCTGTGGACAAAAGTGTAATTGCTTCATCAGACTTGGCTGTTCTCTGCAGTAAGCTGCAGTGTTTTCTCTCACACTCTGAACACAACTAGAATGATCTGCATTTCAGTGGCATTCTTCATAATGGGCAATTACAGTTGAAGAGTCATTGATGAGTCACTGAATCATTAACTGAGTCATTAAAAGTATGATAATGGCAAACAAAGTTGGAGAAAGTTTGATCCTCAAAAGACAGCTCAGACACACACACACCCACAACGTGCACACACACACACGCACGCACACACACACACCTACACCTATCTCAAAACAAACAAGGTGGCAGCTCCTGTGACTCAGCAGTATAGTGACTTAGGGATGGGATGCACGCACACGCACACACACACACACACACACACACACACACACACACACACACACACACCCCTACCTTCTTCAGAACACTGTCTGATTCTGTTCTTCGCAAGTCTTCACCCTC
>JAODXP020000017.1:12525403-12530403 GCA_027497455.2 Sardinella longiceps
GTGGGTCATAGGAGAGACCTATTGGACTATACATTTAGTAGAGTATAGTATACATACATGTACATTAAACCTATAGAATTATCAGATATAATCAGTGAGGCAGTGTGGACTGAGTTGGTGTGTATTGGTAGGTCATGAGAGAGCAAGAACCCTGAATGCTCCACAGCGTCTGATCGCTCGGCCCCTGAGCTGATAGCCTCTTCAGAAACAAGTCATTACACACACTGGACAACTGGGCAGTCCCAGTCCCACGGCAAGACCTGATAGCCTCTCCAGACAAGAGTCACCACACACACACACACACACACACACACACACACACACACACACACACACACACACACACACACACACACACAGGCCAACTGTGTGGTCCAATCAGGGAGGAGGTCCATAGGGGTAGGGGGGCTTCGCTCAGAGGGAAATACACATCCATAATGTCTACAGACAAAAGCCATTTCTGTTAAACACACACACACACGCTCTTTCTCTCTCACACACACACACACACACACATACACACTGTCACACACACACACACACACACACACACACACACACACACACACACACACACACACACAGTAGGAGTGTGACTGGCCAGAACAATGGTTGTAGTAAGAGACCCTACAAAGAGGGCATTGCTGACGAACTTTTATGAGCAGCAAATGAGGCGATGAAGTCACCCACCTCCTCTACCCCACACACACACACACACACACACACACACTCACACACGTGAACAGAATGTACAGATGGCTTAATGACTGGGGTAACAGTCAGTCTACTGAGGAAAAAAAATATACAGTCTCTGTATGTGGAGTCCAGAGAGAGAGAGAGAGAGAGAGAGAGAGAGAGAGAGAGAGAGAGAGAGAGAGAGAGAGAGAGAGAGAGAGAGAGAGAAGGAAGGCAAAGCAGAGCACAGCATGCAGGTTTTCCTAATGTCCTCCAGCTGGACTGTGTGTGTGTGTGTGTGTGTGTGTGTGTGTGTGTGTTTGTGTTTTTTTTCGTCAAGGAAGTACTTCCTTGACCCGGCACAGCAGATGGAAAAGCATAAGGTGTGTGTGTGTGTGTGTGTGTGTGTGTGTGTGTGTGTGTGTGTGTGTGTGTGTGTGTGTGTGAACGGTGACCATCATCAGGGTCACTCACTCATTTACAGCAGAGTACTTGGGGCTTAGCACCCTCCCCCTTAGGCTAACTGGTCACAAGTGTTCAGTATTCAGGCCCAAATAAAGGGTGGTTGGTCGGGTCATTCAATTTCAGGAGAGGAGGAACTATACACCAAGGAAGTGGTAAATAGATTTGCACAGCCAGTATGTCTAGTAGCAAGCCATAGGGAATTTGATTGGTTGGACACCGTTGGTGTTCACTAATCATAAGGCTCTATGTATTTAGGTGTTGCATTGGTGTTTACATCTTCTTCATTCCTCTGATTGGTCATTGGCTATTCTATTGTATGCAAAAGCAGTTTGATTACTAAGATAACTGCCTTGTTCCGCCCACAATTGAGTTCGGTCTATTGATGCCAGACTATACATTTTAATAACTATACATTTGAACTACACTCTCATTCTGGCGTAATAATACCACAAGGAACTATACTCTCATTCTGGCGTAATAATACCACAAGGAACTATACTCTCATTCTGGCGTAATAATACCACAAGGAACTATAGTCTCATTCTGGCGTAATAATACCACAAGGAACTATACTCTCATTCTGGCGTAATAATACCACAAGGAACTATAGTCTCATTCTGGCGTAATAATACCACAAGGAACTATACTCTCATTCTGGCGTAATAATACCACAAGGAACTATAGTCTCATTCTGGCGTAATAATACCACAAGGAACTATAGTCTCATTCTGGCGTAATAATACCACAAGGAACTATAGTCTCATTCTGGCGTAATAATACCACAAGGAACTATAGTCTCATTCTGGCGTAATAATACCACAAGGAACTGTACTCTCATTCTGGCATAATAATCAATCACTATGAGTAGTTCAAGCCACTGATTAAACAGCCAAAGCCACAGCTCTTTGAATGTTACACTGGAACGAGAGGAGCCTATTAGTTCCGTGTCATATCAGTTAAGAATATCGCCACATTGAAATTTTCTGTCGGTATGAGTTCACCTTGTGACTACAGAAGAGTCACGTTTTAAGAAGAAAGATGCTAACGTGAATCTAAAAGCACTACCATCAGACTGACACAACGAAAGTTAAAACTTCCATTGTTTAACTCTACTAGACGTGAAATTAGTTGATAGGCCGGAAGGGTGATGTGACCGTTTCCCTTTAAGAGGGCAGCAAAAGTCCCACCTATAGGTAACTGGCAGACTGGAACAGAAGAGCAGCCGTGGGGACTTTCCCTGTGTGTGTGTCCTGTGTGTGTCCTGTCGTGGTGCTGCTGGACGCTGCTGCCCAGACCAGAGCTGGCCTCTAAATTTACCCACAAGCCCCTGAGAACGCATACCTCCATCCTGTTACTGCGTCTGAGAGCCAGATACACCACAGCCTGAGAAGGTACAGACCCTCTCTCACACAACGAACACACACACAGACATACACACACACACACACACACACACACACACACACACTACAAGGACCAAGACACACACACACACACACACACACACACACACACACTACAAGGACCAAGACATACACACACACACAGGCTACTACAAACACACACACACACACACACACACACACACACACACACACACACACACACACACACACACACACACACACACACTACAAGGACCAAGACATACACACACACACAGGCTACTACAAAAACCACACACACACACACACACACACACACACACACACTACAAGGACCAAGACATACACACACACACAGGCTACTACAAAAACCACACACACACACACACACACACACACACACACACATACCAGTACTTTCAAAAAAGCACACAATAACAGTATGCAAGCCCAATCGAGATATCCGCCTGTAACTATTCACAAGAGCTCCAAAAATACATCATGACTTAACACTGCAAGTACCCACTCTCTCGCTCACACACACACACAGGCTTACAGCAGCCAACAGAGCCATGCACGTTACATACACACACACACACACACACACACACACACACACACACACACACACACACACACACAGAGGCTTACAGCAGGACTTGTGCAACTGCATTTACCACAAGCCTAGGAAGGGGCCATCGACATGCCATGCATGTCATGCTGCACACACACACACACACACACACACACACACACACACACACACACACACACACACACACAGACAAACTTATGTAATGGCAGATACTACACATGAATCAACCAACATTAGTGCATACTATGGACAATTAACACCAACGGGTCCTGCCAGCTGAGCTTCCATTGGCACTAATGTCTTCCCATTAGTAAGTAGTTAGTAAATGGGGAGCAATAAGCATTGTGTGTATTCAACAACACCAATTAGCATGTAATACAACTCCAAAAACAGACACCACTCTTGTGTATGTATATTACAGCCATGTGTTCAGACACCCACTCCTTATCCCTACCTGTCTGTGTCTATATGTCTGTGTCCCTATTACCCCTCCTGACAGAGGCCTCTCTCTCTCTCTCTCTCTCTCTCTCTCTCTCTCTCTCTCTCTCTCTCTCTCTCTCTCTCTCTCTAATATTCCTCTTCAGTAAAACATAAACAAGCGAAGGAAACTGATGTTAAAGTAGTAGCTCACTAAAATGAAGAAAACTTTTTAATATTCAAATATTAGTGAAATACATATAGCCTAAGCCCATAAACACCAAGTGAACTTATATTCATAACTCCTATTCTTAACTTATTCTCTCCCCCCTCTCTCTCTCTTTCTCTCTCCTTCCTCTCCTCATTGAAATCAGACTCACTGTCTCCCATCTTCTCCGCTTCTCTCTCTCTCTCTCTCTCTCCTCCTTCTCGCTCTCTCTCTGTTTCACTCATGATGTACTCCAATCCAAAGGAAGCAGAGGTGAAGAGAGTATACAGTATTAGTATACAGTAGTATACTGTGAAGTTGAGTACTCCAATCCACATGGAGGTGCGAATGTGTGTGTGTGTGTGTGTGGGAGGGGGGAACTCAGTATGCAGATGCAGATACACACACTACCAGGCTACTGACAAGTGTTTGGTCCTGCTAACTAAACCGCCAATACTGTTTTAAGGTCACCTCCGTATTTCCCCAGACACAGTTTTAACACAAACACAAACACACTCACACACACACACACTCAGTTTTCAGTTCAGCTGTTGAGAATGTATTTTTTTTAGCTAATAGTGAATTCAAAGGTGTCTCCAAAAAAACAACAAATCTGTTCCTAGAACTGAGCTTGCCTGTGTGTGTGTGTGTGTGTGTGTGTGTGTGTGTGTGTGTGTGTGTGTGTGTGTGTGTGTGTATGCCGCCCCGCTGTGCAGATTCCAGCAGCATGGAAAACACTTAGAGGAGAATCAACACTGGAGTGTCCACAGAGCATGATGTAATGATAGAGACACTAGCAGACACACACACATACAACACACACACACACACACACACACACACACACACACACACACACACACACACGCACACACCTTTTGCATGCACATATATGCATATGCATGCATTGTGTATACATAAGCAAACACAACCACCACACACACACACACACACACACACACACACACACACACAGATTTGCATGCACATACTGTATATTTGAAGGCATACTACAGGTAATATGCATGCATACGCAAAGACACACACAAACACACACACAAACGCTAAGGCAGGCGCACACACACACACACGCGCCAGGTCTGTGGAGAGTAATGCATTGTGCAGCAGGTCTCTTGGTCTTTTCTTCTCCACATCCCACAGCAGGCAGCTCCACCCAAAGCAGCCAAGGCAGCCAAGACACTGAGGAGGAAGAGCAGCGCCCCAGCCCCAACCTCAGTCTCAGCCCATATGAGTC
>JAODXP020000017.1:12542903-12545403 GCA_027497455.2 Sardinella longiceps
AGTACCGCAGATTCACTTCCCTGTGAGCTCTTTCCAAACTCGAGTGACCCGTGGTCCTCCGCGCGCTCACTTGACCTCTGACCCTCTCGGCCCACCCCCTCCTCCGTACTCCGCAGCTCCTCCTGAGTCTCGGCGGTGGCCGCTTCGCCTCCTTCGCTCTGGGGAGCAGAGAGCGTCTCCCTGGACCCCTCCTCCCTGGAGCATCCAGCATCCGGAGTCAAACTCCAGTCTGTGTGTGCCTCAGGGGCTTCCGTAGCTCCTTCCTGTGTTTGTGGAGAGGTGGCTGCTGCAGTGGCTGTTGGGTCTGCTGGGTCTCTCTGGGCGTCTTGCATTGGCTGTTCTGCAGAATCAGTCTCTTCACACTTTAGAGTGTCTCCACTACTCTGGTCTGGCCGAGAGTCAAACCCGCTCCCCGTGCTCTGCGTTCTGTCTGTCAAACAACCGGCCCCTTCGCCTTCGCTAAGAGATGTTTCCGGAATCGTCCCATCGCTGTGCGTGGTGTGCGTTTCGGGAACTGTTCCGTCAGTCTCCGTGGAGATTGTTTCCGGAACATTCTCCTGACTCAGTGCTGTGTGTGGGTCAGGAGAGATCCTTCCAGAAGCTTCCGTTGTCTCCTTCGGCCTGTCCGCCTCCTCCTCTTCTCCTTTGGAGGAGACCTTCATCACCTCCTCCTCCTCGCCGCCTTCGAACACACCATGTGTATTAAGAGCAGTGTGTGTTAATCCCTCTACCCCACCACCTCCTCTCTGTGTCGTAGGAGCAGTGTGTGTGGCGGACTCCGTGGCAGAGCAGTCGCTTGGCTCCGTGTGTGTGACAGATCCAGCACCTGCTGGTGTGTGTGGCTCAGAGTCTGGCAACGTTCCAGCAACTGTGTGTGTGTCGTGCTGTGTGTCCTGCTGTGTGTGTGTGGGCGACTCCAGGCCTTTTAAGGACTCCTGCTCTGTGTGTGTGAGCAATTCAGGACCTGTTGAAGAGTTCTGTTCTGTGTGTGTGAGCGAATCAGATCCTTCCGAAGAGGTTTGTTCTGTGTGTGTGAGCGAATCAGATTCTTCCGAGGAGGTCTGTTCTGTGTGTGTGAGCGAATCAGATCCTGTTAAGGAATCCCGCTCTGTCGGTCTTCCTGGTTCTGTGTGGAGTTGAGTGGCGACCTCCCCTGAGGTCGCAGGTGGGAGAGGGGATTTTTCCGGAACAGTTGACCTTTCCTCCTCATTGTCCAGTTCTTGTTTCCTTTCCCCCTCTCTTTCTTTCTCTCCTTCCCCCTCCTCCTCTTCCAGCTGCTCATGGTCAGTGATTAAGCAGCTTTTGACCACTGCAGCGTATGACAGCTCCGTCATTTCACCTGACACAGATGTAGCCACAGCTGCATCACAACCAGGCTCCTCCCCCTCTGTACTTTGATTGGACTGCATGTCTACGTTTTGATTGGTGGGGGTCTTTTCTGTGGATTCAGTCCCTGTATTCTGATTGGACGCTACAGTGGACACACCTTCATCAGGTGTCTGTGCCTCACCTGTAGAGCCTTGTCCAATCACACACTCTCCTGAAGCCCCAGTCTTATTGTCCAGTTGTTCTGACAGGTGGTCTGGTCCCAGACTCATCACAGGTTCCAGACTTACAGCTGGGTCCAGCTGCTCCACTGGACTAGAACCTTCTTTAGGGCTACTGTCCGTGTGGATAAGAGCGTGTCTTTGGTCGCTGAGTGCATCTCGTTGGCTTGTAATAGTTTGTGCATGTGTGTGTAAACAGTCTGAGTCCGTCTCAGGCGAGGTGTCGAGACTAGCGGCGAGGTCAGTTTCCTGCTGCCTGCTGGGAGAATCCGAGCCGCGGCTCTGTGTGCTGTTCTCCCACGTCTCAGTCCTCTCCTCAGCCTGCTCGGCAAGTTCCCCGACCGCCTCTTCTCCCTTCTCGACCTCTTGCGTCGGCTCTCCCCCCTTCCTCTCTGTCCACTTCTCCTCTGACTCAGTCTCGGATCCCCTTCTAGCGCTTTCCTTAGGAGCGCCGCCGATGTCTTTCCCAGCCTCTGCCCTCTTCTCCTCGCCCATTTCCTGTTCCTCCGGCCGTAATCCGCTGTCCACCCGTTGTCGGTCCCGCGACCCCAGGCTAACGTCCCCCCAAGTGCTGGGCTCTTCCTGGTGACCGTTGTCGAGCGCCGTAGCCACGGCGGAGAGAAGCGTTGGCTGCATGGCTGTGGCGTCGACAGAGGCAGCGCTCGAGTCGACAGTGGCGCTCGAATCCGTCTCCGACACAGCCTCCGGCTCCGTTTCCTGCCCCTGGAGTCGAACGTTGTTGGCGTGTGGTTGGCTGGCGAGGTCGAGCGGAAATCTTGTGCCCTCGTTGCCCCCCCTCCCTCCCTGTCTGGTTTCCGTTGCTTCTCCTGGCTGCTGCCCCTCCTGTTGCTGCTGTAGCCTCTGCTGTTGTTGCTGCTGTTGCTGTTCCTGGGACTGTGACTGTGTTTGGCCCATATTGCAGCTGGAGGAGTCGTCCGCGGTCGGCCCCTCCT
>JAODXP020000017.1:12555403-12562903 GCA_027497455.2 Sardinella longiceps
AGTGAGTTTCAGCCTTTTATATCAACTTCATTACTTGGTCAGACTGGCAAAACACACTGGCTAACCACACAGGCCAACCAAGGGATAAAAGGCTAGCCCATATCACATACACACACACAGGTACAGGAAGTCTCTCATACACAGGTGCAGGAAGTCTCATAAACACACACACACACACACACACACACACACACACACACACACACACACACACACACGCACACACACACACACACACACACAAAGGCACAAGGTGGTACAGTAAGGAGAAAAGAATGCAGACCAGAACAGTAGGAGAGTTTCAGTAATGGTCAGTAATGTTTACTTTTGGAGGGTCTGACATTACACTCGTTTGGAGAGGAAGGGAGTGTTACTGGGGGGGGGCAAACACTACTTTGCATCACTTTCTTGCTCACTCAATACACTTTACATAAGACACACACACACACACACACACACACACACACACACACACACACACACACTACAGCATTCAAGACATGGAAAATCAATAAATGGAGCAAGCACTGGACAGTTGAGTTTACTTTTTTAAATCGTCTCACAGACATCTCAGGCTGACCCACTTCTTCAATGTGATGCAAGTTTGGGACGTCCAGAAACTCTAAACACCCAGTCACAGCGATGCTGGGGTGTTGAGCGCGCTTCCTTGTTTAATTTTCAGCATTCAAGACTCACGACTGGTTTATCTCTCACCTTCACTTCCTGGACCACTCAACAGCAAGTAAACACACATACACACACACACAGACTTTCCATGATGAACGGCTGTTGATGCAAGACTAATTCATCTGTGTTGTAATATCTTCCATTCAAGAGAGCCCTTTTAGGGCTTTCCACGTGTGGAGCCCCTGCACGCAAACTCCGTCCTCACACACACACACACACACACACACACACACACACACACACACACACATCTCTAGGAGGCTATTTCTAACTTTAAGAGGGCTTCTGTTCCAACACACACACACACACATGCAAGCACACACACACACACACACACACACACACACACACACACACACACACACACACACACACACACACACACACACAATGACTATTTAAAGGTTTAAGGGTGATTTATACTCTTGGGTGGTCCAGACACTGTTTACAATCTAAGGCCAGATGTACCTATACATAGCAGGTTACTACCACTGGATACTGTGAGCAGTGCAAGGTTTCAAAGATAAACAAGCCCAGAACAGCAGACTTCATCTACAATAATTTATTATCACAGGTAAACAGATTTGTCGCTCCCATGGAAAAATATCACTTGGATTTCCGTCATATGCAGTTGGCCAAGTCTGTCAGGTGCCATAGCTCTAAGTATACATCCTGAACAGTGTACATCCTGAACAGTGTCCTATGTATTATCCGGATCATTAATGTATGTCCTGCAACACCATGTAGGTCAAATGGCATTGCTATAAATTGCAACAGTTCACTTCAGGACTTTGGTAACCACTGGCAACCTGGGGCCAAACATCAATGCCTGCACACCATACGCTACTCTACCAGGTAGCATTACAGTATTACAGCTTGCGGTTGTCTGACTGACATAAAGAAGATTTTGCTGAATTCTGATGAATTCTCACCTTTGGGAGACAGAAACAAAACAAAAGAGATCTAACTTTAAACTGAAATTTGTTACTATAAATGTGCAGTAGGTTGATTCCTAATTCTTTTGAAACAGATGGGCAACAACTGTTTGTTGGTTTGCAGATCCACTAATCAGAGGGAGAGAGGGAGTGAGCAATTGATGTACCCAGTTTGAAGCCCAACCAATCAAAGAGCCAGAGAAAGTAAGCAGCTGACATACCCAGTTTGAAGTTCAACCAATCAAAGAGAGAGAGAGAGATATTAAGCAGCTGACGTACCGAGCTCTGTGCCGATGTGAGGATGGTCCTGTATGCCCAGAGGTGCTTCCGTCTGCGTGTCGTCTGCATCTGTGCCCATCTTTGTGTCCAACACGCTCCAGCCCTGCGGCAGCTGCAGGTGGCGTAGCGCCAGCGCCAGGTTGGAGTCCAGCTTCTCGCACTCCTGCAGGGGGATCTGACACTCATCCAGCAGTAGCGCCCCCTCCTGGTTACCCCTTTCACCACCACCGCCACCACTGCTGCTGCTGCTGCTGCCAGCCCTGCTCACCAGGAACTGAGCCATATCCCACGCCAGGTCCTGCACAAACTGGAAACATTCCTCAGCCAGGGCATCCACCGAGCCACCAGGCCGTGCAGAGCACAGGGTCACCTTGACCACCTCACACGAGTCATGGGCTGAGGGGAGAGAGAGAGAGAGAGAGAGAGAGAGAGAGAGAGAGAGAGAGAGAGAGAGAGAGAGAGAGAGAGAGTGAGAGAGGATTTCTATTTATGGAAAAAAAACAGGAGTACGCATGATAAAGTCTAAAACCCACAGGAGAGAAACCGAGGACAATGAGGGGTCACAAACCGGTAGTTATATAACTCAACCTAACTAAAAAAAGTTCTGTTACGGGTCCAACAAGACCTTTATGATGTAATTGTTAAGACTACAACTGTAAGTTTTAACAAACCATAGACTACTTGTTTAAAAGCCTGTGGTCAGATAAAAGGCCTCCATGCATTAGAACAGTCAAGAGTGCAGTTGCTCGCTTAAAGGAGAAATCCAGTGTGTTAAGGATCTAAAGTATATTGCAACATCATAAAAATGTAGGACGTTTGCCTGGGAGCAGAATGTTGAAACTATTTTGAGCCTTTCCATGGTTTAAAACAGCAATTTGGCCACTAACACCTCACTGGGTGCTCCTAGAAGCTACTACTAGCAAGTGGTCTTCTTCGGCCTACATCAACGTATCAAAATTCTGCTCCCCAGCAAACATTCTAACTTTTTATGATGTTGCAATATACTTTGGGTCCTTATCACACCGAACCTCTCCTTTAACGGCTAGCAGTGGCATCCTAAAACCTGACTAGAGCAAAAACAGGCATTGAATACCACACTAGTCTATATGAACCATTTATGCACAATGACTCCAAAAAGTCTTAAACTAAGGAGACGTGCACTTTGGGCAATGGTCAAAAATGAGTAGCTATATCAAAATAACTAGTTCCATTACGGGTGCATTGAACACATCGAGGTAGTATTGTAAAGATTACAATGGTATGTACACAGTAAAGTCGTTATCACCCCATACAATCCCATACTTGTTATAGAGGTCTATATAAGCCTCCTTGAAGGACAGTGAAGACTCCATTTGCTCATTTAACAGCTAGCAGTGGCACCCAAACCTGCTAACTCCTAGTTAGGCTAGTTGGCTTTGCCAGGGCCAGACTTTAGCAAAACCAGACACTGACCTTTCAAGTCACCCGGAGCACTAGTCTTTAGGCTCTATTTATGTAGACAGGCTCGCATGACAGAGCAAATGTTTCTTTGTGAAGTTGTTTGTAACAATACTGAACTTCTCAGTGAAGCATGCCTCTAAAAACAGGCCAAGAGCATGCACACATTGTCCAGTAATTGCTGAAAAACACACCGACAGTGGCGTGTTTATTTTTAGCATGAAGCACGCTCCAACTGACACTTTTTGCTTATCTATCAGCAAACAACCAAGTTAGGCAACCGTCAGGTTAGATTTGAGAGAGTTAGATTTGCATGCGGTCAGAATAAACTACATAGGCAACATACAGTATAGTAAAAATCTGAGTAATTCAAAAAGTTTAACCTGAAATATGTACTGTACTTAGTAAACATTATTTTTTTCTATTTGCTCACTGAATACTGAGGTTATGAGGGTTATGAGCATCTAAACTGATAGAAGTAGGTCTCATCAAATGATTTTTTTCTGAAATTCTACTTATTTATTTCTTTTCCCCCAAATTTTATTTATTTGACATCTTAACTGATGAAAGGGGTTTGGGGTGCCTAACCTGGATGCAGGTCTTGGGGCTATCTGTCCATGTGAAGGTGTCACTGGGACCTTACCTGAATAAAAGTGTGTGTGTGTGTGTGTGTGTGTGTGTGTGTGTGTGTGTGTGTGTGTGTGTGTGTGTGTGTGTGTGTGTGTGTGTGTGTGTGTGTGGTGTGAGTGAGATAGAGTGTGTGTGGTGGGGGGTGGCACTCACCTGAACAGGTGGCCTGCAGTGTGACCTGTTGATGCGTAGGGTACTGGCCAGGTGTGGCCAGGTGTGTGTGTGTGTGTGTGTGTGTGTGTGCACTCACCTGGACAGATGGCCTGTAGTGTGACCTGGCTGATGCGTAGGGTGCTGGCCAGGTGTCGCTGGGTGGAGCCTGCAAACAGCAGGTAAAACTCCACCTCCTCTTCTTCCTCACACTCATCATCACACAGCTGGACTGTCAGCACACACTCACCCTGGGGAGGAGACACACACACACACACACACACACACACACACACAGTTGAGGAGAGGGATTCACAAACATACATGCATAAAGGTTGCACATACTGCGATATACATCATGCATACTGCCATCTACAGGAGAAACATACACACACACAATCACACAACCTGACAACCATCATGAGTGGTGTATCCTACACACATAGGCTCTATTAGGCACCAGGATATTAGGAAACAGTAGCCATGTCAGACACATTACAGGACAATAACAACAGACCTGACATCTGTCCCAAGGTCAAAAGATGAAAAATCAGACACACACACACACACACACACACAGGTGATAGATCTCACCACTGTGCTTGAGAACAGCGCAACATAAACAACCGGGAATACAAACTGTTATTACTGCCATTACCCCACCTAATGTAATTACAGGCTCTCAGGAAGAGTGTGTGTGTGTGTGTGTGTGTGTGTGTGTGTGTGTGTGTGTGTGTGTGTGTGTGTGTGTGTGTGTGTGTGTGTGTGTGTGTGTGTGTGTGCGTATTTTTCTACCTCTCTTCACTGAGAGCACAGTCTGAACCTCTCGTCTTGCCAAATCACTGTGTGTGTGATTTTGTGTGTGTGTGTTGGAAAAGAGATGTTTGACAGCAAGGGTTCACATGATACTGCTGCACACATTCTCCTAAAAGGTCACATCCTGCGCTGGACACAAACTGGCCTCTTACAGACACACACCACATCAGCACCATCACACACACACACACACACACACACACACACACACACACGGCCATCAGGCACTGTGTTTGTTTGTTTCCATACAAGACTAGTGGCCAACACGCAGCCCATCTTAACACACACAAAGGACCCAGCATTTAGCAGTATCCTCTCAAAGACTCCCGTCTCAAAAGTAAGTTTCCGTCCTATTATGTCTCATTCCTGCTCCACACACACGCACACAGTTTCTAGCTGTGTCTGTATACATTGGGCATGTCTGAATGCATCAATGTTGTCCATTGCTTGTTCACTAGCAGTGTGCAATTACTGATCAAATGGGTGAACCAACCAAGCATGTCCTCTCACGTATGGAGATGGAGCACAACCTATAACTCAGGCAGTCGACAAAAGTGTCCACACACAGTGTTTACCTAACTGCCGAATTTAGGGGCCCCATGCCATTGGAAAAGCTAGATTTGTAAATAAATAAATAAATAAATAAATAAATAAATAAATAAAAAAAAAAAAAAAAAAAGTTTCCACACACTGGACATAACCGCCGTGTGCACTGGAGCATAATATAGTATAATCTACAATACCCACCCCACCCTCTACTAGCCATGCTAAAGAAAACACAGCCTTAGCCTAGGCAGATAAGATTATCAGCGGCCTGACTGACTGACTGACTGGCTGAATGCACGGTTGCCTTACTCTTGTGCCAGACCTCTAGTCTGGTCTGATATGTAGCGTAGAGGGTTATCTTCTGACCTGAGACCTGAGCTTTAAATTTAGACCTTTATCTGGGTTCCAGAGCTCTAGGTGCCCCATGCCATTGGAAAAGCATAGAACTACAATCATAAAAACAAAACAAAAGTGGGTTTGGCATCTGAAATTTTTATTGAAAAAGATGGTTTTGCATCTGACCTGAGACCTGATTTTTAAATTTAGACCTTTATCTGCACTCATGAGCTCTATGTGCCCCATGCCACTGGAAAGGCATACAGGTAAAATCGTAAAAGCAAAATAAAGGTGTGTGTGTGTGTGTGTGTGTGTGTGTGTGTGTGTGTGTGTGTGTGTGTGTGTGTGTGTGTGTGTGTGTGTTTTGTTTGTGTATTTGTATATGCAACTGTATTTTTTTATACTGTGTGTTTAAGGGAGTGGTAGTCATAGGAAGCTACAGACCTACAGGATAAAAGACGTAGAGAGAGGGAGTTTATGTAAACAACACTATACACCCATACAAGTGAAACCTGTCACAAGTCACAAAACCTGAGCAGGCACAAAGAGAACAAAGAGATCAACCAACCAGGGCTGGAACTGGGAGGGGAGGTCAGGTCAGGTAGCTCTGGGAGAAGAGGTGAAGGACTCACCTCCCGCCCGATGCCGTGTCACCTCACCTCCCCTCCAAGAGCTACCTCACCTCCCCTCTCCGCCCATGTGCATGTGTATATGATGTTTTTTCAAACCACGAGGAAAAGAACACAGGAGTGTTCTTATGTGTATGTACACTTACTGGACGTTCACATCAACAGCTACTAAAGCTGTAAAATCGCCGGATGTCATTCACTTTCTATGGGCAAGTGCGACAAAAGCAGCATAAGCTACAAAAGTTGAGTGATTTGAGCGACTAAAAAAAGCTAAAAAAAATGGTTAACTTTACACAAATTCAAAGTCAATGGAATGACAACAGACACGTCATGAGCAATAGAGAGATTTGGGCGAACACAGACAATTTAGTAGCTATTTTTATGAGCTACAAAAGCGATTTTGTAAGGGGTAAGGTGACACTGCATGGAACGGGAGGTGAGGTGGGTGGAGTCCTTTACCTTTCAGCACACCTGCCTTTTGTTGCCGCCGGTAACAGGGGTGATGAGAGATATGACAGGAAGCGGCAGGCAGGGCAAGGTTATGTCTGGGACTCCACCCACCCCGACACACACACACACACACACACACACACACACAGACAGAAAGAGAGCTCTTTTCAACTCATTCAGCTAATGTGTCTCTCTCTCTCTCTCTGTCTCGCTCTCAAACTGATAGATGTGCCAGGTCTCTATGAATCTGCCAGTTTTATGAAGCAAACGGCTCGTGAAATGAGTGAACTGTAAGCGTGACACAGGAGCGAGATCATCAAAGGCTTCTTCGGTCATCCCATGCTAGCATCAAAGGCTTGGGTCATTTTTCACACACATTAAACAGCACATGGACAGGATATCACCCAGCACCTGCCAGTCTCCATCTAACCAGCACACACACACACACACGCACAGTCACCATGTCCTTTGTACTGTCTGACAATATTACAGTAGCACACCTCACATAAGCACTCAATGTGTCTGTGTCTGTGTCTGTGTCTGTGTCTGTGTCTGTGTCTGTGTCTGTGTCTGTGTCTGTGTCTGTGTCTGTGTCTGTGTCTGTG
>JAODXP020000017.1:12565403-12570403 GCA_027497455.2 Sardinella longiceps
TCAAAAATCAAAGTTAAGTGAAAGACTTGTCTGCCATAATAATAAGTAAAAACAGCAGCACAGCCAACATGAAAAAAAAAAAAAAATCCACCATTCATTTCAATGTAATTTTGATGGAACTTGACTTAGCACTTCAGTAATGCACCCAGTTTAGTGTGTGTGTCTGTCTGTCAGCCTGTCTGTCTGTGTACAATAGAACTCAAAAAGTACTGCACGGATTTGGACAACGTGTGTATTGGGTCTCGTCACAGACATGTGGCCAAAGCAGGGCTTGTGTGTATTGGGTCTCGTCACAGACATGTAAGAACTGATTCGATTTTGGTGGTGATCGGCGATCCAGAACACCATCTGTGACCACATTGTCTTGGCGGAGGCCTGCGCTCTCTAAGCGCTTTTTCTAGTTACGTACTTGTTTGGACAATAATGTCAGTGGTCTAAAATGGTGTATAGTGACACTTGGTGTACAAAATCAATTGCAAATGCAAAAGCAAAGTTGCTACAGTCTATGAGCTCGCTTTCATACTGCTGACATGCTATCATTTTCAGTGTAGTCTAGGTTAGTATGACACATCTGTGGATTGCGGTCGTCTCTCGGAGGAGGTTTGTTTGGTGATCTCTGTTGCATCTCAGCATTAAACCTCAGAGATAGAAATGTTTTTCTTTTTTCTGTTCCCTAGCAACGCTAGTGACACACAGGAAGGACAGGTAGAGCCAGATGCAGCTGCAGGAGCAGAATATGCAGCTGTCACCACACACACACACACACACACACACACACACACACACACACAGGCAAACACAGAAACAAAATGGTATCTCACTCACAAAATACATGCATGTACACAGAATATTCAACTCCACCACAAACATACACCACACAACTTGGCCATGATTAAACCACTGTTAGGGGAAAACTGTTTTAACATCTCAGATTGCACCAATTACATTTGATTTTTGAAATGACAAAGACTGGAGATGATTTAACAGTAATCTATTCTATTTGAACACAGGTAAGTGTAGTGTTGTGTGCTTATCATTTAGATGGACAGTCACACAACAGTGGATCCAAGAGGTTTATAAAGGATAGTCTGCCCCTAGTGGTGACACTCTGTAATTCCCTCTCAATAGAGATGCACATACTGACTGATGATGTAACTGAATTAGTATTAGCATCTATTTGGCGATTCAGCAATATAACACAAGTGGGAGTGGGTCATAGTGGATATCACCATGGGTGTGGTTTGGCTGCAGATGCGAAGTGAAAGGCTGATATAGGCATCTTCAAGTAGTTGCAATTATGACACATTGCCACGGGCATGTCTACAGTTTCTCTCCCTGAATGTAGCTATTTACAGTGTTGGCGACAGCCAATCATTATTTTGCAGGTGACAAGACAAGTCACAAGTCACAAGTCACCAAGCCACCATCACCATTTTGAACTGCTGAATTAACTACATGTCCATAGTTAGTCATACAATCTGCAGATAAATATTGTGTCTCCATGAGAACCAGCCCCTGAAGTAAAGATAAGGATACCAACTTTTGATGTTTCAGATCACAGAAAGGACAATTCACTCCCATGCTAATGGTGATGTTAAAGGGGTATTTGTTCCAGTATTGAGCACTTTTACTCCCTTTTCTGAGCTATTTCGGATGAAATAGGATGTTTGACATCAAAACTTGGACCATTTAGAATCTTCCCTGCCTGCTGTCTTTAAACAACCTTAAACATTTGTTTTATAACGTGGAACTCACCTAGTGATGCTCCTTGACAGTAACTATATTTTGTTATGTCATCAACTAACACCACTTTAAATCTCCCCTTCAAGTTAACCCTTCTCTTAAAAGGTTTAAAACTCATCTCAGTTAAAATGACAGAGAGTGAATCCAATTTAACTCTACTTCACAAAAACTACTAGCAATTACTGTAAATGAGTCTAAATAGTGCTTTCCAAAGCCCAGAGCTTCAATCACACTTCGGTAACAAGGACAAGAACAGCAGTGGGCAAAATAATCAGGTTGGGTGGACATGAACATGGTTGTTTATTGAGCAATGTAAATAGGAACAAACATTCTAATAGGATTGTTACTGACCCCGAGATTTCCATAGAGGGATAAAATGAAGTACGTCTATCACTAGATCTGTTTACATTTTGTCATTCATTGTTTATTATTTTGCAAATGCACTGCATTGTATGACAAATATTATGATAATAAGTTAGGATTTCAGTTACATAACATCATAAATCAAACAAACCATTGCAGATGAATGTGACAGCAAAATAAAAGACTCTTCTGTGTTTACTCTCCTGTGGAGGAGAGTGTGTGTGTGTGTGTATGTGTGTGTGTGTGTGTGTGTGTGTGTGTGTGTGTGTGTGTGTGTGTGTGTGTGTGTGTGTGTGTGTGTGTGTGTGTGTGACAGCTTCACTGCTGGTCAAACATAAGATGCATTTGTGATGTGCTCCATGGGAGGTCAAAGGTCATTGCACATGAGCTTTTAGTAGGCCGGAATAGAACAAAAGCTCTCCATACACACAGGGAATCTCCACGGCCTACACTTCAGCTTCAGAAAGAGCTAGGCCCACTCCGAACAGCCTTACACACACACACACAGACACACACACACACACACACACACACACGACACAAGCCCTGCTTTGGCCACATGCCTATGACGAGACCCAACTCAATTTTCCCAAATGCAATTACAAGCATTAACTCCACAAACAGACATAAAGTAACAGGACAAGACCCATTAGGCCGTGTTAGTAGCAGGGCACAATCAGCAGCAACGTGAAGACAAGATGATGTCATACTTACATATAATGGGGCTTGCTGGGGACTCAGTTTCATGACCCAAGCCACTGCAGAGAGAGAGAGAGAGAGAGAGAGAGAGAGAGAGAGAGAGAGAGAGAGAGAGAGAGAGAGAGAGAGAGAGAGAGAGAGAGGGACAAAAAAGAGGGTGAGTATCATGGCAGAGGAATGTCACACACACCAGAGGTGGAAATTAGCACCAGCCAAACGCTGGGAAAATATGAAACAGGTTGGTACCACAAAAATGATTTATCATTAGACGTGCTGCTGGTGAATTTAACCATTTATTTGGCAACGGTAGCTTTTTTATTTTAAATTGACATCCACTGACAATTACATACTGTAGACATGAGCATACACCTACTCTCACACTCACACTCTCACACACTCACACACACACACACACACACACACACACACACACACACACACACACACACACACACACACACACACACACACACACACAAAGTGAAATGTCCCTGCAGTAAGCAGAGCCCTCATTAGAGCCTACAAGTGCAAGCAAACAGTGAGGATTCTTTTTCCATAGACAGCATTAATCCCCCCACCACCTCCACAGCCCCCCCTGAGGAGGAGAGGAGAGGGGGAGCAGAAGAGAGGAGAGGAGAAGAAGGGAAGAGAAGAAAGGAATACAAGAAGAGAGGGGGAGCAGGAAAGGAGAAGAGAGGAGGATCAGAGGAGAGCAAAGGAACAGCCTCCCGCTGTTGGACAGAGTCGCTGAACCACAGACAGCCACAGAGTTCAAGTCCAAAACGCTACAGTCAGAGACAATCAGCTTAGCGGGGACACTCAAACAAAGAAAGCAGGCAGTGATGAGACACACACACACACACACACACACACACACACACAGACACACACACAGACACACACACACACACACACACACACACATACACACAGGACTTTAAGCCTTTCTTGCACCTTCTCAGAGTGCTGGCATGAAAACCTGAGACGTGACTGACCAGGTAGTACAGCACGACCACGTAAACATCTCTGACACACTTACTGAGCTCTAGGACAACACGGCCAGTAACAGATCATCAGTCTTGTATATACAGTATATATATATATATATATATATATATATATATATATATATATATATATATATATATATATATATATATATATAAAACACCCAAAACCGAATAAAAAAAAAAAAAAATCCCAGGAAGTGTTGAGTAAAGAAGGCTATAATTAAAAGGCCAAGAGGCCACCTGGGTCTCCTCCTGACCTCTAGAAACACATGCACCTGGGGAGGCTATAAATAGCTGCATGTTTAACCATAACTGGTGGTCTAAGCTATCATACTTAATCCACACATCCAGAACAAATCTGTCTGTCAGTCTGTTGTATCAAATTTTCTTTTAATATTGTTTTAATATTGCAAATTCTTCACAATGTGCAAATGTCCTGATAACTGTTGTGTGACCGAATTCTTGCTTAATTAAACACAATGCATCTAATTGTGCAGAGAATTCTGAATAATGGCAAGTCTTCCCAATTGAAAATACATAGTTTTATCCATATTAGCATATCTACAACTACAAATGCAATAGACTTTGCACAGTGCTCTACACTAAAGTCTACAGCAAACAAAGCAGAAAGAGCTAACAGTATAAATCAGCTATATCAGCATTTGCTAGATCAGTAGACGCCAGTAAACTAATAAAACAGGAAATATGCAATGTGACTCCTATAAAAACAAGTCTACGTTTTTAATAACTCAATCTGCAGAGGAGTGAAGACAGCAAGGAACAAGAATATGTTACCCTTTGGAAATTCACTTTGATTCAACTGGATTCATTGTTCTGTTTACAACTATAGCCTAGGTGTGATTTATTTCTGACATAATTCAGGACCCAGTTTTTCAAAACACTTTAATCCTGCTCAAAGTGATCCAGATTTAGGAATCCCATGTTTTACAATGTGGAATCAGAGTTCCCAACTTTTCCAAATCCTGATCCCTTTTGGGCCAGATTAAGCAGATTACAACTGGGCCCTAGTGGGTAGTTTTGACGATGGCAATGATGGACAGCATCCACTGGCCAATGGTGTTATCACATCAGCACCCAAGGGCGGTTAAAGGAATACCTTTTATGAAAATAGGCTATTCATCCCTTACCTGGTGTTAGATATGTAAGTAAAAGTATTTTGGTCAC
>JAODXP020000017.1:12592903-12595403 GCA_027497455.2 Sardinella longiceps
AAATTACCATCCTTGTGCGTGACGTTTTTACTCATTCCTGCAATTAATGCAACCAATTAAATCTATTGTTCCGCAGACAGTCTTTGTAACGTTAACAAAGCTATTGTTGTAGGCTACTTATGAATTCATAAAATCTCTTACCTCGTACTCTTGGTGTCTACAGCGTGTAATGCTCTTTAAGAAGCATACCCCTCTCCAACTAATTGAAGTTAGAGAGGACACACAGGCATTGTTGTTTTCTCCAAAACTTTGTTTAGCCAGTCTTCACACAGTCGTCCTCTCGAGTGCGTCAAAGAAATCTCCACAGAGATTAGGGATGTTTCTGTAATGTTACTTTTTCCCGTTTCGGCAGCCCGGTGTGCACAATCGTTGCGCTAGCCCGCTTGGTTCACTACAACGAAATTCTGCTCTCGTTTGCCTAGCGAAGCACGCCTCACGGGGCGGGCCGTTGGTCTACATCGGCATCGTCGACACCTCGAGCAGACTGGTCACTCAAAATGTCAATCCAGCGTCCTTCCCTGTTTCAAACTATCCAGTTACTCGTAATAATACTGAAAATATAAATATTATGTCGGATATGAGAGAAACAAAAACAGGAATTGCCCACATTTTAGTTCAAATATAAAATAATGATCTGCTCACCAACTTAATTTCGCATTGCCAAAACTCAAAAATGATCATAACTGGTTCTTCAGTATACTACTCTGATCCAAGAAGAGCCATCACCACCTGAAGTAGCCTAGGCCTAGAGAGAGAGAGAGAGAGAGATGGCTTGAACAGAAAGTAAGGTGTTAATTCTGTCCTCAACTTGCTGTAAGTACAGGACAGGTATTGAATGGGACTCCAACCTATCCTATTAAATGTCTCCCTCTAGTGTCCTATCCATCTGTCGGTGATTGTGATTGGGCAATGCTTACAGTACAGTAAACTACATGATCATAATGGCTTCCAGAATTTGGCAATCTGAATTTCAGATTTATGTTCTACTAATGCAACATGCATGTTCTACTGCATGCAGTGTGTCTGGCAATAGCAATAGAATACCCTAAATCAGGAGTGACCAAACTACAGCCCGAGGACCAGTTGTGTCCCTTTTCCCGTGTCTCTTTTCATTGCAGCCCTCCATGAAGAAAGAGAAAGAAAGAAAGAAAGAAAGAAAGAAAGAAAGAAAAACAATGTAATGTGACCTGTTATTCCATCAATCTTATATCACACATCCAGTATATTCTGGTGTAACATGCATGCCAACAGCATCATTAAAAAGTGTATTAGACGGCATGCAGGTTTTCTGATCTAAAATACAGTCATATTCACTTGGTCCTTGGTTAAAAACTGGTGCTTCTAATTTTGCACTGGCCAGTGTAGTATATGTTTGCCCACCCCTGGCCTAAATAAAATGATGGCACCCATGGTGCTACAACGGGACACAATACTGAAACAAACAAATCTAGGCCTGAGGCCCTTTGCCCACCCCTACTGTACATCTGAAACCCTTACTGTAAAGACTTGACTGGCATGAATTAGTCAACCATTAAGTCATTTCATGTTGATCTTTGAGGCTTCAGGCAGGGCTTAGGGAAAGATACTGAGATTCATCCTAGATCTACTGTCTGTCCCAACACACAGGTCACGTCGGGACACTTGTGGCCTATAGAGAGGTCAAGACAGGCATGGACTGGACATAGGGCATACAGGGCAATGCCCAATGTCATTTACGGGCCGGGGCTGTCATAATTTACTTATAATTTTCCTGAAGGATATTGGATTAGTCCAATTAAACCACTAATGTTCATGCAATGTGTCCTTATAGTGTTATTTTAGCTTGCCATGGAGTTATTATTGAATAAAATCATGGTGGGCCACTATGTCCGGCCCTGGGTCGAGGCAAAGTTAATAATGATTATTATTTCTCCTTTTTGCTGCACATGAAGAACTCTAACTTCCAACTATTAAAGTACCAAATTAGTACTTAAGATCAGGATATTGAATACATTGTGATGATGATTATGTCCCATAATAGTTAGTTTACTGTAATCTTTACTGGGATGTAACACTGGTGTTTCAATGTCTTAAAAATGATTTCTTTGTAAACGCACACCTTATGAGGTGCACACGGTGATCAAAGCAAACTTGTAGAAAAGAAAAAGGTGTCGTGGCACACTCAAAACTCCATGCAATTTATTAATACCAACGTTCCGGCTTACGCCTTCATCAGGGTCATCTCTGACTCTCAATGGAGTCTACCACTTTTATGCACAAACTGTGTAAAAACAGCATGTGTGTGAGTATCTTCTTTTGTTTGACCGTTTGGGAAGCTAAATAATGACATAGATCTAGGAGGAGAATTGTAAGGCTATCAGATTCTTCCCATCATCTCTGTAATAGCGTTGACATCCGATCCTAAGAAAACAAACCGCCATCATTGTCAGCTTGCCAAAACAAACATATATCATGAGAGCATGAAATGGGGCCAAGAATGAAAATGTAGCTAAAATTAGAG
>JAODXP020000017.1:12600403-12627903 GCA_027497455.2 Sardinella longiceps
TTATGGAGCCATTTAGCTGAATCACTTTACTCCTTGATCACAGTCCATGAATTAAAGATTATTACTTGAAATTGTTGTCATATCATTATCATGCTGTATCCGTTATTAAATGACAGTAATTGCATGCTCTGACATCACAATAATATACCTGTCACCTTTGAGATGAGGGGGGAGGGCTGTGAAACCACTTCCTGTCTTCCTGAACATTCCAAATTCACATTGTAACCCTACAAATGAACCATAATGGATCCTTTTTGTATTGTGAAAGTAGAGCTTGATTTTAGTTGCCAATTTATTTTAGTGGGATTCCATATCTCTTCTTTGATATTTGCTTTACAATTTGTTTCTTGATCTGTGTTCAGTGTTGAGCAGGCTGTAGTAACATCAAAATGTGTGATGGGATGTTCTTCTCAACCCTAAGATGCCACTGATCTGTGAAGTACAGGCTTCACACAAGAGAAGGATAGTGTGCTAGTCATTAAACTGACTGAGGCAGTAACTAATACTTCATTGTGGCATGTAAGTGTGAATTTAATTTAAATCATGCTAATTCATCATGACACTCATCAATCACTGCAAAGCCCTGTCGTTTCTCTTACTAGAAATGGATAGTAATATTCTGCTTCTCATCTGTAATTTTGCTTTCATTAATGACATATACTAGCGAATAGCCAACAATTACAGTCGCATACTTCAATATTGTAGACTATGTATCCGCAGGACGGAATATAGTTTATTTAAATTCTCATCATTCTGTAAAATTCTGACTTGTAATAACTTGGAATAACTGGGTGTGGCTGTGAGATGTCCCAGAGCCCAGGGGGAAACTGTAGAGTCCTTCTGTTTTCTTTGAAGCATAGCCTACTGCTACTGTAGCATAGCTTGCTTTTTCATATTGCTATTTTTCCACCACCCTCTGATGATGTGATTTTGCTGCATACTAAGTCTAACAAGCTGGTACTGTATGTTGTAACACACTGGTAGGCTATCATTGTTCTCCAACCAAGCTGTTCTGATCTGACAGTCAGTGGAGCCTGGGTTGTATAAGGCCATATATGGATGGGACAAAAATCTTGTCCCATATTAGCATAAAGCTATTTCTGAAACTTGTGTTGTGCTGCACTGATAATGATGCAGCTCACAGCTCATAAGTAATGGCATTTTGGTGCTGACTCAAATCAAAATAGCTTTTAAAAACGACTTAACCTTCAATAACTTTAGATTAGATTTAGGATTGCACAAAAGTGTAAAAGCTGTGGATTGGATGGTGTCATCCAGGTAAAAGTTCATTTGGAAGGCTCTTTGCTCCTCAAGCTAGTTCTCATTGTCTCAAGACTTAAAGGACATGACAGGGACCCAGTTAGCGGTGTTGTTTTGAGCTCAGGAGAAGCGATGAGATCTCCTCGCTCCGTGCGGGACCATTCATCTCTTTCATATCTGTTCCATAAAAACAGGCCTGTCTCCCTCCCTGTTCACACCCACTCCCATGCTGGTGTCATACTCCATTCGGCCGGCAATCCGTCACCTCAGCGCATCTCAGGGCACTTTAGTGGGGACAGACCCAGAACCAACAGAAGAAGCCACTATCATGAAAAACCTCTATAAATCTCTCTCTCTCTCTCTCTCTCTCTCTCTCTCTCTCTCTCTCTCTCTCTCTCTCTCTCTCTCTCTCTCTCTCTCTCACATGCACACACTCACACACACATGCAGAATGTATGTACCTCACATACAAGTACACAAATACTCTCTCACACACACACACACACACACACACACACACACACACACACACACACACACACACACACACACATACAGGCAGTCCTTTGCACTCGAATAATCAAATATCAGCCTCACCCATAACTAGCAGGACAGTCAACAGTCAACACACCGTCACAATCCACCACGCCCCCATACTTGCAATATTAACCTGAAACACAATCATGTCAGACAAGCTTCTAAAAAATCATAAAGCATGAAGGAAGATGGTGCAGTCAAGTGAGTCGAAGAGAGAGAAAGAAATATGAGAGAGAAAGAGCGAGAGATAAATAGAGAGAAAAAGAGAGAAGGGAGAGGAGGTATAAAGACAGTTTAAAGTAAGGCCAAGAAACCTTGTCCTGACAAGCCTAATGCCCCCTTGGAGAGTTTCTGAGAGTGAGTGTGTGTGTGACAGTGTGTTTCAATCAAAAAGTGAGACCACAGAGGGAGGGGTAAGGAGTGGAGGAAGGGGAGGAGACGAGTGGGAGAGGGAGAATAGGAGAGGAGGAAGAGGAGAGGAGAGGGGGAAGAAGAGGAGGAAGAGGGAGAGGAGGAGGGGGAATAGGAGAGTAGGGAGAGGAGAAGAAATGAGGAAGAGGAGGAGACTAGTGGGAGAGGAAAGGAGGAAGAGAGAGAGGAGGAAGGAATAGTGAGATGAAGAGTGGAGACAAGTGGGAGAGGGGGAATAAGAGGGGGGAAGAGGAGAGGAAAGGAGGAAGAGGGAGAGGCAGAGTTTGAGAGGAGAGGAAGAGTGGGAAGAGGGAGAGGAAGAGGCAGAGTGTGAGAGGAGAGGAGGAAGAGGGAGAGGAGGAGGGAAGTGTGAGAGCAAGAGGAGAAAATGAGTGGGAGAGGGGGAATAGAAGGGGGGAAGCGAAGAGGAAAGGAGGAAGAGGGTGGGAGAGGAGTAGGGGAGTGAGAGAGGAAGAGGCAGAGTGTGAGAGGGAGAGGAAGAGTGGGACTTATTAGCCTCCGTCAGCCTGACACCTCCAGCCAACCAACCCACCCAGTGTATCCCATGATGCATCAGTGCAGGACAGGACAGGCGTTGAGCTGAAGGGTGTCTTTTTCTCAGTGCCATACAGGGGCTGTTTGCATCCGCATTGGGATCCACTCATGGCACACACAGTACAGTACAGTTCAGTACAGTAGCCCACTGCTCAATGGCACTGTCTCACTGTCTCATTGTGGCACTGGGATCCTGTCCTGTCAGGGGTAATTTCCACCAGCTATTCATTTTATGACCACAGGAGCCCTGGGTGTTTGTTTAACCTGGGGTTGCCACGGTGAGCTGCACACATGCACACACACACATGTGCACACACACATGTGCACACACACACACACACACACACACACACACACACACACACACACACACACACAGACGCACACAGACGCACACACAGTCACATATATGCAGCTGCTCATGCCTGCTCAGCTGTGTAAATGTAACAGATTTATATGGTTCCACTTGCTATACAGTGGTTCTATGTTCGAAGCACGAGACTTTCCCCGTAGATTTTAGAGGTAACGTCCCTTATGCTCTTCCCAGTCAGAGAAATACATTTTTGGGCATTATAAGCGCAACCTGGAGCTGCGACGGTCCTAACTGTATTCATTGTTGTTGTCAGGACGACGAATAAACGGTTGCAGCCTACTCTGAGAATCTTCATTTCATCCACAATACACAACGCAGATAGCCAGAACTGGCGAGATATTAACCTGTTACAACTGGTGCCGTGACCCTTCTTCATTCGCCGTTGGATGGACTACGAGAGAGTGATATCAACTGTTCCGTCACGTTGTTATCTATCCAAGTGCGAGTGAAGGTATCTCCGGGCTGCAAATATAGCTTGGTTGACGTGACGTCACTCTCAGTAAGCTGCAGTGTTCTGTTTGCCACGTTAGGATAGAGAACACTTTTGCCCTGTTTAGAGAAACAGTGGCCACTTGATAATAGATAATAACTTTTTCTATCAGTATTAAGACATACAGTGCTGTGCATGTTGATTTTATTTATTTAAGACATACAGTGTGTGCATGTTAATTTTATTCATTTATTTCTATCTTTTATCTTTCTTCCTTGTCTGCTAATTTCCTCTCTCTTTCTTTAAAATGGAAAGGTTTAGTTCTCACTATAGGGGTAGAGGGAGGGCAGTGCGGTTCACCCCTGCATCACTAGTAGGAGGGTTTAATATGAATGAGCCTATTACATCTACACCCTTTGCAGATTATGAGGAAGACATAGGCCTACAAGCACACACTACTCATCAGACACATACTGATTTTATGGATTCCCCTTCTGCTAACAATGTGTCAGTGGACCTGCTCAGTGATATAGTGAAACAGTTAGGGAGCAGTATTAGTGAAAATATAGTCAATTGCCTTGAATCTAGAGGCTTAAGTTTTCCTAGTGAGAGTGTGCCACTAGCCACAGATAACCCCAAACCTGTTGACTTGTCCAGGGTTAATCTTGTAGTTCAATCTGAGGTGAGAGAACCTTTAAATTTCAAGGGGGATGGCACAGAGGGTGTGTCTATTCAGGAGTGGGAGGAGTCTGTTAGGGCCTACCTGCGGAAAAGAGAGATAAGACTGCAAGACCAAGCTGATGAAGTACTGAGCAGATTACGAGGAAGGGCTCGTGATGTTGTGAGAATTGGATTGAGAAGCAACCCCTTAGTTAACCTAAGTGAAGGCCCCAGACCCATATTTGATATTCTAAAACAACACTTTGGTGAGACAGTGTCCTCTTGCATGCCCCTGGCAGACTTCTATGCCACACTTCCCTTTCCTAATGAGCTGTCTTTCGATTACTGGATCCGACTTCACAAAGCTGTTGACACGGCAGACGAAGCTTTACGGAGACAGGGTAAAACACTTGATAACTTAGCACGAGAGGTAACTGTGATGTTCATTCGCCATTGTCCCGATCCGGAACTCGCCTTGATTTTCAAGTGCAAGCCTTTAGAGGAATGGACTGCAGGTGAAGTGCAAGCAAGAATTGATGAATGTCAGAGAGAACATAGACTCAAACAACGCGAGGTCACACGAAGTGCTGGTAGCGCTCAATCCCCTGCTAGGCCCTTAGGGGTGTTACAGTCACATCCTCAGGCAGCTGACCATGCACAATCTCCACCAGCCACCACTCGGTCCACTGAGAGCCAGTCTTTGGAACGAGTTATCACCTTGCTTGAACAAGTCCTGGCACGGGGTTCCTATCAACAGAATGGCCCACGTAGGCCACAGCGAAGGTCACGAGAGGCTGGCAGATCACCCGGGCCATGTCAAATCTGTGGAGAGGCCAGTCACAGCACAACTGACCACTGCCGTAACCATCGTCTGTGTTTTGTCTGCCATGCTCCAGGCCATGTTGCTGCACTATGCACAATGACCCCCCAGACCTTCTCACAGTCTGTCCAGCCAAGTAGCAGTGCTCCTCATGAGCAGGAAAACTAGTTGGCCCGCATGCTGAGGGGACTAGTGCTGGGCCAAATGGGAAGTCCCCAGTGTGTGATGATGTTGACTTGAACTCTGTTTACTCTCAGTTTTGTGATTCAGTAGAAGATAAGTCACAAGTTATATTTCAAAACACACAACGATTAAGCACACATGACAATTTGTTTTACACCAATGTTTTAGTTCAGAACACTGTTAATCTTAAAGCCATGATTGACAGTGGATCTATGGCCTGTACTCTTAATTTACATGCACTGTCCTTGCTCGAGAGAACTGGGGTACTTACCCCTGATGCACTTTCCCCAACATCAGTCACATTGATTGGTTGTGGTGGACTGAGGACAAGCCCTGTTGGAGTGTGTGTTCTCCAGATGGAAGTGTTTGGCTGCTGTGTCTCAGTTCCAACGCTCATTGTTGACGGACAGAATGATGACCTCATATTGGGGAGCAATGTAATCAAGCATCTAATCCACGTCAAGAAAGCATCAGGAGATTACTGGGAAATGTTGAATTCAGGCCATTGTAACACAGATGAAGCAAATCTACTGCAGCTCCTGTCATGTGTAGAAAAGTGGAGAGAGGGAGCTATGCCAGAAAAAGTGGGGACGGTTAAGATCAAACATGCTGTTGTGTTAGAACCTATGCATGAACATTTAGTGTGGGGCAGGCTGCCCAGCAACACACCCCTCTCTGCTGGTAGCACTGTTATCGTAGAGCCCAGTACAGCACGAACAGTGCCAAGAACTGTATTAGTGGGGAGAATTGTGACACCATTATGGGGCGATGGCTGGGTGCCAGTAAAGGTCATTAACCCCTCAAGAAAGACAGTTACTCTAAAACGCAACAGCAAACTTGCAGATGTCTACCCCTGTGTTGCTCTAGAAGATTTTGACTGTGACAGTTACAACTTTGCAGAGAGAGAAACTGATGTTCAGTGCAATGTGGCCAGGGCTGGTGATCAGTCTACATGCAGCAGCGTGAAAAGCTTAACTATTGGAAGTGACTGTCCCTCTCATGCATCTTGCAATTCAGTATTACAAAAGTTAGGCCTTCAAGATATTGATGTGGACTCTAGCCATCTGTCACCATATTGGAAAGGGAAATTAGTGGACCTCCTCACCAAATATGAATCAGTCTTTTCTCGCCATAGGTTGGATTGCGGTAAAGCCAAAGGTTTCGTACACCGCATTCACCTTAGCGACACCAAGCCCTTCAGACTCCCTTACCGTCGACTTTCCCCTTCACACTATGCAAAGCTACGTGAAACTTTGAATGAAATGGAAGAGAGTGACATTATCAGAAAGTCATCCAGTGAATATGCCTCACCTCTTGTAATAGTGTGGAAAAAGAATGGTGACTTGCGCCTGTGCACTGACTTCCGTTGGTTGAATGCACGCACCATCAAGGATGCACATCCACTCCCTCATCAAGCAGATGCACTAGCGGCTCTTGGCAGTAATGCATTTTTCTCAACAATGGACCTGACTTCAGGTTATTACAATGTAGAGGTTCATGAGCAAGATCGAAAATTCACCGCTTTCACTTCACCTTTTGGATTATACGAATATAACCGGCTGCCCCAGGGTCTGTGCAATAGCCCTGCTACCTTTATGAGGATGATGATGTCCATCTTTGGAGATCAGAACTTTCTAAGTCTACTCTGTTACCTTGACGACGTCTTAGTCTTTGCCCCCGATGAAGAGCTTGCCCTGCAGAGACTTGAGATGGTTTTTGAGAGACTACAGACCCACAACTTGAAACTGTCTCAAAAGAAGTGCCATTTCATGAAACGATCAGTAAAGTTTTTGGGCCATATTGTCAGCAAAGATGGGGTCTCTACAGATCCGGACAAGGTACAAGCCATAGTTGATATCACCGAACAGGACCTGATGGAGAGCGGCACGAATATACCATCCCAATCCAAGATTCGTTCATTTCTTGGCATGGTGGTCTTTTACCAGCAATACATCGAGGGATGTTCTAGTATCAGCAAACCTCTGTTTAACCTCACTTCAGGCAGGAAGAAACCTCGTCATGGTAAAGGTCGGAAGAGACCAACAGTGAGGAGGAAACTAACCTCTACTGATTGGACCCCTGAGTGTAGTGAGTCATTCAACCTCCTGAAACAAGCACTACTTGATAGAGTGACCCTTGCTCACCCAGACTTTACCAAGCCATTTTTGCTGTCTGTCGATGCCTCCAGCAATGGACTTGGAGCAGTGTTGTCTCAGGTGGGCGGGGACAGTGAAGTTGCAAGACCAATAGCTTTCGCCAGCAAATCTTTGAATTATGCTCAGTCCAGATACCCTGCACACAGATTAGAGTTCCTGGCTCTGAAGTGGGCTGTGTGTGACAAATTCAGTCACTGGCTCCGGGCACAGTCTTTCACAGTCTGGACTGATAATAACCCACTGACATACATTCTCACGAAACCAAAGCTAGACGCTTGCGAACAAAGATGGGTGGCGAAGCTGGCCCCCTACCACTTTAACATTCGACACATCCCTGGTGTCAGGAACGTGGTAGCAGATGCTCTTAGCCGAGAGCCATTTGTAAAACCCAGCGTGTTCCACCGGCTCACAAGAGTACCATATGGCATGTTACTGGAGGAAACTAGAGGCCTAAACTCTGACTGTGTCCAAGATGTCTTTCGTTGGTCTAGTCATCCCTTTGACTCTGATGGTCGGAGCCATGGTCCTGGCACTGGTGAGAGAGGCCGCCATCCTGGAGCTGAGCCCTCCATGGGCGCTGGCGAGAGGGGCCGTCACACTGGAGCTGAGCCCTCCACAGACGCTGGCGGGACAGGCCGTCACGCTGGAGCTGAGCCCTCCACAGGCGCTGACGAGAGAGGCCGTCACACTGGAGCTAAGCCCGCCACGGACGCTGGCGAGAGAGGCCGCCATCCTGGAGCTGGGCCCTCCACGGACGCTGGCAAGAGAGGCCGTCACGCTGGAGCTGAGCCCTCCACGGACGCTGACGAGAGAGGCCGCCATCCTGGAGCTGGGCCCTCCACGGACGCTGGCGCGAGAGGCCGCCATCCTGGAGCTGGGCCCTCCATGGACACTGGCGAGAGAGGCCATCATGCTGAGGCTGAGCCCTCCACGGACGCTGGCGTGAGAGGCCGTCACGCTGGAGCTGAGCCCTCCACGGACACTGGCGAGAGAGGCCGCCATCCTGGAGCTGGGCCCTCCACGGACGCTGGCGGGAGAGGGCGTCACGCTGGAGCTGAGCCCTCCACGGACACCGACGCGAGAGGCCGCCATCCTGGAGCTGAGCCCTCCACGGACGCAGGCGCGAGAGGCCGCCATCCTGGAGCTGAGCCCTCCACGGACGCTGGCGAGAGAGGCCGTCACACTGGAGCTGAGCCCGCCACGGACGCTGGCGAGAGAGGCCGCCATCCTGGACATGGGCCCTCCATAGATGCTGGCGAGAGAGGCTGTCGCGCGGGAGCTGGGCCCTCCACGGACACTGGAGAGAGAGACCACCTTTCAGCTGCTGAGTTTCCATATTGTGAAGATGCTTATGGGTGTCTCTCCGACTGTAACCACATGATGGCCTCCAATGGTGCAACTCTGACTAAAGCTCTGGGTTCCTGCATCACAGAGCAGGAAGTGTCAGCTATCTTGGGACATTGTCTATCTCAAGATTACATTGTGTGGCCACATGGCTTACTGCTCCCAGAGCTCACTCAGAGTCTACAACCATCTCCAGAGTCAGGGGTCCATGCTCTATCCAGACAGGAGTTGTTGGAGATGCAGCGTGCTGACACCTGTTTGAGTAGAGTTATTTACTTCGTCGAACGTCAAAGAAGGCCATCACGGAGGGAACGGGCACATGAGGCAGCAGATACGCTCCATCTTCTGAGGCACTGGCAGAAACTCGCAATCAAAATGGGAGTACTCTATCGTGTCTCCAAAGATATTGTTTCCAAGAAGAAGACCTTCCAATTCATAGTGCCAACTGCTCTGAGAGAAAAAGTCCTCCATGGAGTCCATGATGAGGCTGGACACCAAGGTCGCCAACGCACATTGTACCTCACAAGACAACGTTTCTATTGGCAAGGAATGGCCAAAGATGTGAAGGAATATGTGCGGTGCTGCCGAAGGTGTATTCTCAGCAAATCACCCGAGCCTGAAGCCAGAGCCCCTCTTGAAAGCATTGTGACATCTAGACCACTTGAGTTAGTCTGCATCGATTTCTGGTCTGCTGAAGATACATCCAACAGATCAGTAGATGTGCTTGTGGTGACAGACCATTTCACCAAGCTGGCTCAAGCTTATCTGTGCCCTAACCAGTCAGCAGAATGGGTGGCGAGGCAGCTCTGGCAAAATTTCTTTTGCATCTATGGTTTCCCTGAACGTGTGCACTCTGACCAGGGTGCCAACTTCGAGAGCAGGATGATTGCTGAGATGCTCAGTATGGCAGGGGTCCACAAGTCACACACCACTCCATATCACCCTATGGGGAATGGGTGTGTTGAAAGATTCAACCGTACCTTGGGCAACATGATCCGAGCCCTACCACCAAGAGCCAAACATAGATGGCCGCAGATGTTGAAGTCCCTCACTTTCTCTTACAATGCCACAGTACACGAGACCACTGGCCATGCTCCTTTCCAGCTGATGTTTGGCAGATGTCCCAGGTTGCCAGTTGACATGATGTTTGAGTCTGTCCTCTGTGACGCCTCAGTCACCAACTATGACACTTATGTCCGAACCCTCAAGCAAGATCTAGCAGAGGCCATGAAGATTGCCCAGGCATCGGCTGGTAAACAACAGGAAAGACAGGCAAAGATATACAATAAGAAGTTGAGAGGTGCTCCTGTGGATGTAGGAGACAGAGTGCTGCTGGCCAACAAAGGTGAACGAGGAAAGAGAAAGCTGGCTGATCGGTGGGAGAACCATGTTTATGTGGTGATTGAGAAGAATGAAGGAATTCACACGTTCAAGATCAGGAACACTGAATCAGGAATAGAGAAGGTGGTCCACCGCAACATGCTACTGCCAGTGAATTTTTTGCCTCTTCCTGATGATTCAGGGTTTGTTCACAGTACTGCTGCGGCCAGTGTCTCTGAAGATTCAAGTGCGGATGTTAATGAAGTGGAGCCTGTGGCTGGTTCAAGTGTCCCTGGCGACAGAACTGCCAATTGGGTCTCAGAGCTTCCAGATCCCAGTGAACAGATGTCTGCTACCTCTGATGATGACCGTTCCTCAGATGGGACAATAACAGATCAGATGATAGACACTGGCTCCTTCACAGCTCCTCCGCTCCTGCCCCCACGGGGGTTAGACACCCCTAACCCCTCTCACTCTGCTCAGCCCCTGTTTAGTGAACCTGCCCAAACTGTCCGGACTAGCTATGGGAGGGTGGTTAGACCTGTTCTAAGATTCATGCAATCCATGCAGCGGGTGTTAACAGACTTATGACCTCCCCACCCCCCACTTCCCCACCCCATAGCTAGGATCTTCGATCTCCCTCTATTTCTTTTCCTCACTACAACCTCCTCTTTTGGTGTGTGTGGTTTTATTTTGTTTTAATTCTATTACATGAGGCACAAACATATATTTGGTGGAGTTTATAAGATACTGTAGGTCTACATATATTGAGTTCACTGGCTGGTATTTGACATGTAACCGGCATGTTATCTAAGAGTGGTTAAGAGTGCATTCTCTTTTTCATTTCTAACCCTTCATGGGGTAGTCTTACGACTGAAAGCTTTGTGTCTCTAATATTCTGCAGTGTTGTATTTTTGTTTATTATTTCTGTTTGATGTGTACCTGACAAGTTTTTGTCTAGTGACCTGATCGCAGTATTTTGTTTTCTTCTTTTTTAATTGAATTGTTTTCTTTTCTTGAGTATATGCAAGTGGAAGTCAGTGGGGGAGAGTGTAACAGATTTATATGGTTCCACTTGCTATACAGTGGTTCTATGTTCGAAGCACGAGACTTTCCCCGTAGATTTTAGAGGTAACGTCCCTTATGCTCTTCCCAGTCAGAGAAATACATTTTTGGGCATTATAAGCGCAACCTGGAGCTGCGACGGTCCTAACTGTATTCATTGTTGTTGTCAGGACGACGAATAAACGGTTGCAGCCTACTCTGAGAATCTTCATTTCATCCACAATACACAACGCAGATAGCCAGAACTGGCGAGATATTAACCTGTTACATAAAGAAAGAGAGAACAGGAGGGAGAGAGAGAAAGAGGTGTATATGTGTGTGCGTGTGTGTGTGTGTGTGTGTGTGTGTGTGTGTGTGTGTGTGTGTGTGTGTGTGTGTGTGAGTGTGAGTGTATAGAGTCAGTCTGAAAAAGAGTGAAGATGGCTATCACAACCCCCATTAGCCCCTGGCTAGCTTCTCTTTGTTGTTGCCTCCACACCTCCGACCCTTCAGCCATCCTGAGCCATCTTGGCTTCACGGCTGAGCAGAGCAGAGCCTCAGTATTTAACTCAGTGACGTTAATGTTCTCCTGGTGATCCAGCCTCCTCATAGCCCATCAGTATCAGAAGCCCATTACACACTCAACCACACAGTCCACTCCAGTCCATTACAGGCACACACACTGCTCAGGTCAGGTCATGCAGCAGCACCCTGCACAGTTTTACTGCATGTGTTCAAGTGTTCATGGGTTTGGTGCATCCGTGCATGCATGCTGCATATTTCAGCATCTGGGGGAAGACTGAATTATACAGCAGCGTCTAAAACAGACAGATTTCCTAATGCACATGCAGTCCACTGGGGTATTTATACGCTCACACACTGGGGAATTTATTTATACGCTTACATACTGGGGTATTTATTTATACGCTTACACACTGGAGTATGTATACCTTTCTCTACCCAAACTTGCATTTCCACCATGCAGTGATAGAATAAGGCAATGTCTGTTAATGAGTTCATGAGATTTTTGTGTGCCATTTTCAGATTCTGAATCAGAATCAATTTCATTGGCCAAATATACTGACATACAGTATAAGGAATATGATTTCAGTAGATGTTAGCTCTCTAAACACTAAACATGAAACTATTTTCATCATACAATGTATATTTGTTTTATTGTTTTGTTTATTTTGATGTGCGGAGTTCCATGCAGAGATTCTAGAGTGTTTCTGTTGCACTCTAGAATCTTTGTTTCTGTGGACTTGGAGGAGCGGTTGCATCTCAATACTCTACTGTAGCTTGTGTGGGACTTGTGGCTTCTATACTCCTCTCTTGTCTCCTACTGCTGCTCTCTAAGAATGGGAAACAGGCATGCAACACTTCCCACATGCTAACAAGCACCACTGCATGGGGATGGAGGGATGACAATGGAGAAATAGGATGAATAGAGCAGTTATAGATGAGGGGATGAGAAAGGATGAGAGAACCAGCACTTTTGGATGAGAGGATGAGAACAGATGAGAGAGAGAGAGAGAGTGAGAGAGAGAGAGAGTGTGTGTGTGTGTGTGTGAGAGAGAGAGAGAGAGAGAGAGAGAGAGAGAGAGAGAGAGAGAGAGAGAGAGAGAGAGAGAGAGATTGAGGGATAGAGAGGTTAACACAGATGAAACGATTTTACAAAGGGAGATCACTGCAGCGTGGGTGGATGGGTGGGGGTGGGGTGCGGTGTTAGAGGAAGCGAGGGAGGAAGGGGAGGGAAGGAGAGGTGGGGAGGGGAGAGGAAGAGAGGGAAGGATAGGAGGAGAGAGAAGGAGAGTGCAGGAGAGCTGGGGAGAGGAGAGGGAGAGAGAAGGAGAGGTGGAGAGCGGAGAGGAGGAGAGGGAAAGAGAGCTGAGGAGGAGAGGATAAAAGAGGTGGGGAGGGGAGATTCCATCCCGTCTTCCTCTGCTGAGTTTGTAATGATGATGTGTGTGAGGGAAGCGGGATTGGCGCTACTGGTAATGCTTCAACTCCAAGTATAAACACACACACACTCATGCACACTTGCACGCACACACACACACACACACACACACACAGACACTTGTATGAACACACACGCACGCACATGTTCACACATACAGACATACTTGCGAGCACACACACATATACACTGAGACATACACATACACACACACACACACACACACACAAACACACACACGCGCGCGCACACACACACACAGATGTGTGAGATGGTGTGGCGGAGTGGAGAGGAATGACTGGCTGGTGCTGCTGCTGTTCAGTGATTACTGCAGAGCTCCTCCACCAATCCAGCCTGAGGGGATTTGCCAACAGAGAGGCTGTGCCTATTGCCTGTACATCTACACACACTAGATCACATGGGTCTGGGTGTGAGTGTGTGTGTGTGTGTGTGTGTGTGTGTGTGTGTGTGTGTGTGTGTGTGTGTGCGTGTGTGTGTGGATGCATGAGTGTGTGTGTGTGTGTGTGTGTGTGTGTGTGTGTGTGTGTGTGTGTGTGTGTGTGTGTGCGTGTGTATGTAGTGAATGTACGTAGAGAGAGAGAGAGAGAGAGAGAGAGAGAGAGAGAGTCTTATGGGAGGGAAAGTGGGTGGTGCATATGGTGTAACTGGGAAATATTGTACAAACCTGTATATGTTTTGGGAATTCCTACATGCCTGGAGTGAGCAATGGTCAGTCTGCTCTATAGGAACCCTGCATATAGTAACACAGTGGAGACAAGAACAGATGGGATTAAACTCAGTTTTCCTGCCATGCCTTTGTGTTTGTAATAATCAACATCACAGGGGGCTATCTCTTTAAAATCCACTCATAATCTGAGAAATTACTTCCCTGGGCTTACCAGGTAACCAATGACAGCGCCGCTCTACAGCTTAGGGAAAGACGTATATAACACCTCTTTGAATCATTGTGATAAGCTCCAAACATCTTTCATTAATATAATTATTTATGTAGAGCATATAGTAGTTTTTTTATGTTGAGCATATAGTAGTTTAGGCTTTTATTTAAAACATCAACAAATAAACAACTAAAATAATTCATTATTTCATCATCCTTATGAAAGCTCATATATTATACCACATATTCATGATGTTAAATTATAAGCAATAGGCCTATACATGCAAGATTGTTCTAATATCAGGGTGATAGAGGTAAAATATAATGTATACTCTGGCCATAATGGGTAGATCCTTGGGGACTGCCTCTGCATGTACTAGGGTAGCGCTATGACCAGAACCACTGAAAGCCCTTTCTATGACTCTTGCTTTGACCAATCAGAGCAATGAACCAATGACTCCCTGAACACCTACAGCGCTGTGATTGGTTTCCCCCGCAACCGAGGACTGAATATTACAGTTCCTTATGGCTGTTGGCAAGACTCGCTGAGCAAAACAATTTGTTACTACTAGGGTATAATTGGATATCTAGGCTAATGGAGTGGTATATAATCAAATGATCTCGGGGGCCCCCTTCAGCCTGGGGCCCCAGACAATTGCCAGGTTTGCCTATACTATCCTTGTTCCGATGGGCCTGTTTCAGCTGGTACCCAGACTGGCCAATGGCTGGCCTGCTTCAGCTGGAACCCAGACGGACCAATGACTGGCCTTCTTCAGCTGGAACCCAGACTGGCCAATGACCGACAAGTTTTGTGTCCCCAAACACTGATACTGTGGCAAAGTGATTTATTCCCAATGACTGGATGGGAATATGCATTTGCAATGACTGGTCTGCTTCAGCAGGAACCCAGACTCACCAATGACTGGCCAGCTTCAGGTGGTACCCAGACTGACCAATTACTTGCCAGCTTTGTGTTCCCACACATTGATACTGTGGCAAAGTGATTGATTCCCATTGATTTGAGCTGAATGTGCCTTTGGACTATCTACAGGCTGCCTGGCTTCCAAACCTGAAAGCCTAGCTTTTTCAGAAAAAAAAAAAAAAAAAAAAAAACTATTTGAAAGAAACTTTTTGAGAATATTTCATCTAAATCAAAGTCATAACTCATCTTCCACAGTCTTATCTGATAACCAATTACAGAGCGAGTTCTGGACTTGCCAATGGATGTCAGCCTTTGAGAGTAATGCATTTGTGAAGTGATTTACCCCTCAAGCCCCTGACGACTGGACTTGAATATGCACCGACTGACTGGAGCTCAAATTAACATTTGGAGCAGTGAATAGTTTAGTCATGCATCCGTGTTGTCAATATAAAGGATAAAGATAGTACTCAGCTCAAAAAAGATAAAAAAAAACAACTAAACCTAATGAACTGTGTTAGTGCAGTATCAAGCATTCCAGACGCACTGAGAATATAAAAGACTTCAGGGTCTGTAGGCTATTGTACATAAGCCTGTGTAGCGGTAGTGTGAGTTTGAGGTCATTGTTTTTAAAGTAAAAGGACAGAATGGGCTGAAGAAGTGGTCAGTATAAGGATCTCTTAAAACCAGGACTTACTGAGCACTTTTTTAAGTTCCTGGTCCTCTCGTGCCTGATCAACTTTCTGTTAATGGAGCACATAAGGAAAGCAACCACCAGCCAGAAAACCACTTAAGGAAATGAAAAGAGTGTTTCCTTGGCAGACTCCGACGGCCACAAATCTGTGGCGAGATTTGCCATCTCTTCAAATAGTGGCACTGAGGCAGTTTTCCTTAATTAAAAGTAAATAGAGAATAAGAGTGCTGCTGCATTGCAGGCTAAGCACTAGCTAGCAACAGGTGCTCACACTCTTACTAAAATGAAATCTCTCTAGGTAGTGCTACGTGCTTCCGCATTCTTTCCAACAACGTCTTGGCAGAGAGGAGGACAGGGTGATAAAATAGATAGATGGGAAGAGAGGAAACACCAGGATGTGGACAGGTGTCCCATTCTACATTCTACATCATCTTCAAGGGAATCTCCAGTTGTTCCAGCTAGTTTGCTCCTGTCATCAGAGAAACTAGTGAATTGCCCGTGTAGCAAAGGCTTTTTTTTCTTCCACCGAAAGCACTGCGTCGGGAGTGAGAGGGGGAGTGGCTACATAGTTAGAACGGCCGGAGTCTACGCAGCTTTATTTAATGATATATTTGCTAATCTTTGCCCTAACAACATCAAACTTGGCACTGCACTCACTCGTGTCATTAGCAAGATTCATACCAAATTTGATTTCAGTCGAACAAATGGTTGCAGAGTTATGTGTGAAACACACAGACAGACACACAGACAGACAGACGTTCCTTGCATTAATACAGATAGATACCTCAGAGTTTATCTCTTATACACCTCAGCTAGTGTGTGTGAATCTGATGTTGGCCTGATGTGTACAAGGCCCAGACACACATACATGTACATGTACACACACACACTTGCACACAGGTATGCACATGTAGGCCCAGGCACACACACACACACACACACATTCTAACATTAAAACATAGTCACTCTTAAGATTACTGGGTAAGGAAGAAAGAAAAATTTACTCTGTTGTAGAGGCACGCCTGTACACACACACACACACACACACACACACACACACACACACACACACACACACACACACACACACATACATTCTAACATTAAAACATATAGTCACTTTTAAGATTACTGGGTAAGGAAGAAAGAAAAATGTGCACACTGTACACACACACACAAACAAACACTTTCTAACTTTGATGCACACTAATGCAGGCCCTAGTTTTTTCCGCCAGTAACAGTTGCTACAGGCAGCTCAGAGAGGAGTATTTTCTTTCCTCTACAGGCACTCTTGCACACACACACACACACACACACACACACACACACACACACACACACACACACACACACACACACACACACACACTCACATGCATGGCCCAATCACTCCCACCAGTAATGGTAGCTGCCAACTCTTGGCGAAAGTAGAATTTACTTTCCTCCTCTGCACAAACTGCCTGGCCCCCTATTGTTCTGCAGCAAAGACTCAGAAGCAAACTTGTAAACAATTTATGAGTTCAAATTGCCTCAAGTACACACTGACTGAATGTGTGTCGCATCCACCACACCTAGAAAAAGTGTTTTAGTGGTGAAACACCTCATCCTATCCTATCAGCAAGGAAAGAAAAGATGCCTGTGTGCCACATTGTATTTCTTACTTAAAGCAACAGTTTGGTGTAACTCCAACCATAGCTCACAATCATATCATTAGAGCTTGCCAAGTGCTGTCGCTAGGCAGGAGTGAATAGCCAACACCCAGCTTAAACAAACTGAATGGCATCATGAGGTGTTACCCAGACTAGCAATCAGCTAACATTAGCTAATGCCACCATTTGGTTTATATTGTTCATACATCATTTCGCTCTGCTTCTTCTTCTTACTGACAGCACCCGGCAAGCTTGTACAACAGGGCTGTTATTAATCTGACAAGTTAGACTGCTTTATAACGTAATGTATAGTCTGGCCACGATGGGTACTGTGGCTTAATCCTGCACACAATAGATAGGCGCTCGCCAAAGCCCTTTCTACGTGGCTCTGGCAACAAACCAATCAGAGCAACAAACACGTTGATTCAAATGCCAAAGCCACCCAGTGACACTCTACATGCAGAGAGACAGGATGTGATTGGTCCCCCACCACTGAGGGTTCAGGTTCTGAGATTCCTCTATGGCTCATCACTAGACTATACTGGCTGAGCTAAACAATTACTGCAACTGCAAGGGTATGTCTAGATTTTTTATTGGAATTACTCTTAACTATCGCTTTAATCTAAAAGGTTAAACAGGTAGTTGAACTATAATATAGTGAGTAGATGACTATAGGCCGCTACCTGCCCTCTATACAAAGTACTATGGTAAGCCAGGAGGTATTGGCCAGATACCAGCTGTATGCCTGTGTGTATTGGTTTATTGAGTGTATGTGTGTGTGTGTGTGTGTGTGTGTGTGTGTGTGTGTGTGTGTGTGTGTGTGTGTGTGTGTGTGTGTGTGTGTGTGTGTTTGAGCTCTAAGTGATTTGAATTTCCCTCACTCACTTATTATTCCAGTCCAGCAGCATGCACCTGTAAATTAGGACTATACCCAATGGAGTTCTCCCCCATTTCATGAAACTATATGAGTTAGATATCCTATTTAGCCCTCGGAGCTAAACAAGATTACAGAAATGCAGTCTCACACAGAGAGAGAGAGAGAGAGAGAGAGAGAGAGAGAGAGAGAGAGAGAGAGAGAGAGAGAGAGAGAGAGACCCATCCCTGGCAAAAGAAGCAATGCACACACAATAGACAGGTTGCACACAAAAGACAGGTTGCATCCACATTAACGACATGTCCAGACATGAAGCACAAACAACCTCATATCCAATGGTCCTCCACAGTGAGACACAAGAGAGATGAGTGGGAGTGGTGCAGCATGTTGTGATGTGGGGTGTATTGGTGCAGGAGGTTGTGATGTGGGGGTGTAGTGGTGGTGTATGTTCTATCAGTGTACATTCATCTCTAGTGAGTGGATTTCCTCCTTTTCCTTTTTCTGTGATTTGTTTTGATGCAAAAGTGATTAATATGTGTTTTGCATTTGAAATATGAAACACATAAATATACATCACTTTAACAGAGAGGCAAATGCAGCACAACTAGACTTTTTGATCTCAGAAATAGCAGATCAGCACCAGCCATAACTGAATCCATTTTGTAGCCATTATAAATTCAGATTCATTCCAACTGGTCTCCCACCTGTGTGTCAACAGCCATTACAGTCTAAGGCTGTTTCTGAAATTATGCACTGGTGTAGACTAGAGTACTACTGTAGTGCACTGGAGTTATATACTACAGTACTTACCACATAGGCAGGCCTACAACATCTCTGGCACTTGAGAGGTGTTAATGCAGGACTTTTTGGCGCCAACAGACTGTGAGCACACTTGTGAGCACGGTGTTGTGTGTGTGGTCTCTGATAGTGGGCATGTCACGTGTGTGTGTTGTGCCCGCTATACAGTAAATAGTGTGGGAATTTTATTAAGCATATTTTAACAGTATTTAAGCTTATTTAAAGTTACATGCTGCATAGGAATAAGTTACAGTTTCAGTGCCTTAGTTTCAGTGACTTGGGACTGTAGTAGGGTCAAAGGTCTGCTACCAAGATAGTCAAGCAGCCCAAGTGGTCAGTCTACCTTGCTGACCATAGCAGTCTTACAGTATAGTATACAGCCACTATGGCCACACAGTAAGCACAAGTCAGCTGTGCATCTTCTAGACAAAAGGGAGCCGTCCAAACCAAGGAGGGTTGGAAATAGGTTAAGGCTATTTTATGGTCATGTACACATGTCAGTTCCTTATTAGTGTAGTGAGGTAACTTTAGACACTGTGTTTGGTATATAAGTGTTAGAAATCCTGTGTGATGTTAGAATTTGTCTGATGGTCTGGGGGATTAGTCTCCCTGACTGTATTGTACAATTCTCCGGCGAAACATGGTAACCTGCAAATAAATAACACTCTCGGTCATCCAATCTCATGCAGCATCATTTTTATTACAATATATTATGGCGCTGCGAGGCAGAACGCGTTTTAATTGGACTGAACCCAGCAACAAGCTGTTAAAGTGGCTTGTGTTCATCATTGGGGTAAGATACAAAGATTTCAAATTTTGGACATAAGTCTCTTGTTCTCTCCACCGTTAAAGAACTTGCAAAGGGGGAACAGATGATATTTTTCAATTTGGCCTGAATTTACAGATGATATTTTTCAATTTGGCCTACAGAATTTTGATTGGATTGGGTTTCGCCGTTACCATCGCAGGTTACCTATATTTTTTCATTCCAGTAACTGGGATAGTTCTTGTGACTGTCTGTGCTAGGGTTTTTGTTGTCTTTTTGTCAAAATTTGTCCACAGTTTGGGTGGCATGCGCTGTGTTCGCGGCACAGACCTGTCTAAATGCAGTTGTGCTCTAATAAGAGGTAATATTTAGTTCCTATTAGAGTAGGTATAAAATTTAATTTTTGCCTTGTTTATCGTTAAATTAGTAGTCATCGCGTGAGCAAGTACGCGTTACAAGCAAAAGGTTTGGAGGAAACCTGTAGTGAATTAAAGTATAGTTGAGGTGGCAGTTCCTCAGCAAGGTGGTGCCTTCGTGTTGTTTGTTATTCCAAGGATATTCTTTGGAGGTGTCAAAAATTTTTAGTGGCAAGAAGTTTATTGACATGAGTCGTATTTGTGAGTGGCTAAAGGAGGAGAGTTAAATAAGTGAGTAGTGCCTTGTTAATTTGTGAAATATAATTCGACCTGCAACGGATTGGTCCTTTTGTTTAATTTTAAGGGGGAGAAGAGCGGTGTTGTGAATGTGTGGAGAATGACTGTTTGTTAAATGTTTAAATTGTACTAAATTATTGCAGGGAAAAGCCCATTTCAGTCTGGCATATATAGTTTGGCATTTTGGGATAAATGTTTCAAGAAAACTAAGTTTGGCATATGAAAAAGTTTGGCATTAACTATGTAATATTAATGTTTCAGAAAAACTAAATCTGGCAAAGTGGTTTGGCATAAGTTAAGAACTTAGGTGCTTCAAGAAAACCTTGGCTTTTCAATTGGTAATTATGATTCGGTAATGTTCTATGTGTATGAATGTGAGCCATGAATGTATTAATGTTTGGGAAGTTGGCTAGTCATCATTGCCAAGTGTGCCTTCTGCTAAGTTTGATAGTACTGATAACAGGTGTAGTAGCTGTGGATACATACTTAACTTAACCCTATCCATGTTTTTCAGCAGAACTGTGGCTGTTGATTGTTTTGAGAACGTAGTAGGATGTTTAAAAGTTTAATTTTCTGTCCTGCACATGTAGACTGTTGTCTGCCTGTTGGCCTGTGAGAGCTTCCTCACAGGGTGGACGTCGTAAATCATGATCTAAATTCAGCCTGCAGCTGAATGAAGGGGGGAGACAGTGGTAGGAGTGAGCTGTGGAGAAATCTGGAAACTTGTTTACATTTTGTGATCTAAGTACTTGTCTAAGAAAGAATTATGTAGGATATGGGTATATCTTCAGTCTAATCATTGCCGTATATAATATTTGGAAGTAGAATGACATTTGCATTTGCCTCAACAGTTGGTGTAATTGTATTAATAGCTGGACAGAGAGTTGATTAGTTGAAAGTTATGGTTTAGGGTTGTCTACAAGAGAATTATGTAGTACTGATGATGTAATTGTAATAGAATTGGAGCAACGTTATAGTTGTTTGCCCCGTTGTCAGTGGGACATTGGCATTTTTGAAGTATGCATCCTTAACTATAAATTGAGAGAGTGCATGAGACAGCTACATGAGACTAATTACTAATGGTTGGGCCCTGTGATCTGAAATCATGAGGATCTTTAACATTTGGAATTAAGGTTGGTAAGTTTGAAACAAAGTTGCACGATTCTTTCTTAAGTAAGAGTAAGGGTAAACATAAGATTCAATCAAGTCTAACAATAATTATAACATGTTTGTATTGACATACTGTAATGCAAGTATTGTTGTAATTCAGCAATTCATGATGATTAACCCAATCTGATTATTGATTGAGATAATTTAAGGTTGACACCTCATCTGCCAAGAGTTTGGAATAACAGCTGCCAGAAGAAGCATGACAATAACAACGGAATGGTAAATGTATCCCTCTGATTTTCTATGTGTCTCTAAGTTGAAGCATTTTGCCATGCCAAATTTTGGGTTAAAGTATTGAAATTTTAAGGATAAGGTTTACCCATTGGAATTCAACAGTGATAACACTTAGTTGTATTGAATTAGAGAATGATTGGCTTGTTTAAGTGGACTGTGGATAAGACCCCTTCTCAGAATAAGTAACAGCAAGATGAGTAGTGTTAGAGCAATTCAGCAAAGTTGAACCTATCTTAAAATTGGTGGATCTGCAAAGTAATTCCTTCAGGAAGATCCATTGTAATAACAGCATTCAGTGAAATTGATTAATATTGAGTTCAGCATTAAAAGTATTCATCAAGTAGTCTAAATTCAGTCTAAACACATGTTTGCCAGTCTGTGTGTCTGTTCAACAGGTGAACACGACACCACCTTAAAATTAGCAGTGACAGGCGTTTTTAGTCACGAAACAGTCCATCTGGGAGACTGCAACCATCAAGTGAGTTCAATAGACAGTTTTCAGTAACTGTATTAGGTTATTAGGTATTGCATAAAACAACAGTCTGATAGTCATAGTTTCTACAGGAATTAAGAGAAAATAGTGATTAAGACCTGCAGTAGTGCCGAAAGTATACAAGCTTCAAGGAGTAAGTGATTTGTGCCTTGAGTGAAATATGTGTTAAATAATTGAGAATAAATTTTGAATAAGTGTTTGAGTTAAAATAAGGCAACTTCAGTGAAAAAAGTGACGTTTGTTTATAACTGCCAATTGTAGTTTTGAAAACTATTCAACTAATAAGAGTAAGATACATTGACTTGTGACTTGTACATTGTAGGAAATAACTACTCCTACAACATATTGGACTATTTAAGCAGTTATAACAATATTGCGACATTGGGACATTTAAGGAGACTGTGACTATGGAATTCCAGTGACTATTATAAGATCAAAATCAGTTTATATGATTGCAACCAAGGATAAGAAGGTGATGGGATGGTATAAGGTAAACTACATACTTTATAAGTTTAATAGTACTCTGGGTAAGTTTAGGAAGTTAAGTTTTCTGAGCAAAAATTGCAACATTTAAAACAGTTAAGCCAAGAATAGATTTCATTATACTGATACACTTACAAAGGTACAAGGCTATTATATCAAAGCTCATGGTTATTCTGATGTGCAAGAGTTACGCTTTACACTTTTTGCATTTCTTGAAGAAAAAGTTGGCTATTGGGGACAAAGACAAAGAACAAGAATGAGAACTGATGAACTGAAATCTCAGAGACAAACTGAGAAGAAGGCTATGGACTTGTTGTCAGCCTGCTCAAGTGAGGTCACAAAGGCCTAGTGACACTCATAAGAAAATGCTGCTCAAATGAAAAGGAGTGCCTCCTCCACCTGACATGGCTCTGCTCCGCCTGCCACAACCTCTATGACTGGGTCCTCTCCTCAAAAAGACTTGCAACCAAAGCTCAAGATCCTCAGAAAAGCCAACCAACTGCTTTGCCTGATAGGAATGTGATTGGGGTGAGCATACAATTGCACTCAGAATATCGTCCATAGAGGGCCTTGCAAATTTTAACCTTACCGGACATAATATTGATTATGCCCAGAGTTAGGACAGCAACAGTTAAGGAACAACTCACATTTTGCATACAATCATCTAATTGATACAGAAGTACATATTCTTGTATCCAACCTAGTGATCTAACATAGGGAAAGCTATTGTTTACATCATACTTAAGATTAACTTTACCATCTTATACCATCTCCTCAAATCTTGCCTTACGTAAATTTAGACTGAAAAGTGAGTGCACTTTGCACAGATTGTCAGTGGAAGTTTGTGGGTCAGAAGTCTCCTTCTAAACAAATTGAAATAGAATATTTTGTATTTCATAGTTGGCATACTGAATTCTAACTTGTTAATTGGACATTTCTAACTTGTTCCAATTCTGATAATCATAAGACACAAAACAAAACAAGAGAAATTGGCTATGGGTTACTTCTGAAATGAGTGTTAAAATAATAGGAAGAGAAAGATAAAATAGCGTAAATAGCCAAGTTGAGAACATCAATAACTTTTTGTGAAAGAATGAAACATCTAACTGTCAGCGTAGTAAAACCAGAAGTTCATGAATCCTAGGTCAGTAGGCCTAGAGGGGCTTTGTCTTATTCCACAGTGGAAATTGATTTTGAAAATTTTATTGTTCATATTGGAATATATGATTGATTATAAAATTGCTTTTGTTGACATTTAAGTTATGCAATTTGGTTACAAAATTATGATATTTGATTGGCTTCTAGGAAATAGTGTTATGAAAATTTAATTGGGACAATAAGGATTGGATATTTGGCAATTTGCAAAATAAGGAGTACATGAAAAATGAGTGGATATGTTTAGTTTCATAACAGTTTGTGTTAGATGAAGCAAATTTCTTAACATCAGAAATTTGAGTTTGTATTTAAGATTAATGTAGTGTTATTATTAATTGAATAGCTATATAAGAATTTAATGCAAAAGTGATAAATCTTGAGATTAATAGGTTTCTTGCATAAACAAATTCTTTTAAGTCCTTCTTGAAGTATATTTTGTGTGTTGATGTTTATAATGTCCTGTTTGAGATCTCTTTTCACAAAAATAGTAAAACAAAACAGAGTCATGTGGGGATTGGCCAGAACGCTGGACCAGCACCAACTAAAGAGGGCCAGGAGAACAACAGTTGCAACACCAAAAGAGATGCCTGGGAAGAAGATGGTGTCAGCGCAATCCCATGCACATCATACAGAGTGTGCTTCCACCAAGTAACTTTCTGCAATGAAGTAATGAACTGATCAAACTATTCGTAAGGTTAATGGTTAAAAAGTTAAGAGTACTTACTAAGGTTAAGATTTAAGTGAAATTTAAAGAGTAAATAAACTTAAGGTTAAGTTAGAAGTGGATTAACGTTTTTAGTTGAGTAGCCTATGCCAATAGCTTTGATTTAGGGAATTGTTTTTGTTAAACAGAAGTTTAACAAGGGAGGATGTACATGTATAGTATGAGTGTGTGTTGGATGAGTGAAAGAACATTTTCAGACACCCAAGTGAGGAAACGTGGTGTTGACGGTGCCCAGCTGAGGGTTAGTGGACCATGTGGACCATGCCCAACTGAGGGTCCAAGGAACCAGTGTGGTCCTAAGGAAATGTCCATCTGAGGGTCCAGGGAATCAATGTGAATGCCAAAGGAAGGTGTCCAAGTGATGTGTCCATGTGGGTGCCAAAGGAAACGACTGGACCAAAGGGAGGTGTCCAAGGAAACCGACGAGGACCGAGGTCAACAATCAAGAATCTGGGGGCTCGAAGTCCAGCCCTGATACAGTCTAATAACCTACTTAAAGCTTTAACATGCATTAATAAAGTTGATAAAATTGCTGATTATGCGCACACAAGGATGTGCATAATGGGACACTTGCTTTAAAATTTATTTCAAGTTCAGTGACCAAGGATTTTCGAAAAATACAATAGCAAAGCCACAGTAAGGTTAAGGTTAATCATTGATGATCAAGCAGATATCTGGGACATTTTTTATTTTTCTTATAGCATAGCCAATATTATATGGGTGGCTTGCTTAGAAGTGTGTTTTTGAAATGTGTGAAAAATTTTGATCAGCAGTGTTTTGATTACCTTCGAAATCAAAAAAGGGAGGAATATGTGGGAATTTTATTAAGCATATTTTAACAGTATTTAAGCTTATTTAAAGTTACATGCCGCATAGGAATAAGTTACAGTTTCAGTGCCTTAGTTTCAGTGACTTGGGACTGTAGTAGGGTCAAAGGTCTGCTACCAAGATAGTCAAGCAGTCCAAGTGGTCAGTCTACCTTGCTGACCATAGCAGTCTTACAGTATAGTATACAGCCACTATGGCCACACAGTAAGCACAAGTCAGCTGTGCATCTTCTAGACAAAAGGGAGCCGTCCAAACCAAGGAGGGTTGGAAATAGGTTAAGGCTATTTTATGGTCATGTACACATGTCAGTTCCTTATTAGTGTAGTGAGGTAACTTTAGACACTGTGTTTGGTATATAAGTGTTAGAAATCCTGTGTGATGTTAGAATTTGTCTGATGGTCTGGGGGATTAGTCTCCCTGACTGTATTGTACAATTCTCCGGCGAAACATGGTAACCTGCAAATAAATAACACTCTCGGTCATCCAATCTCATGCAGCATCATTTTTATTACAATAATAGTTAGTATATTATTAGTATTAGTTGTGCCTGCTAGTTAGTGGGCAAGCTGTTGTGTGTGTGTGGTGGCCGCTAGTGGGCACGGTGTGTGTGTGATGGCTGATGTGGGAATGGCATCGTGTGTGTGTGTGTGTGTGTGTGTGTGTGTGTGTGTGTGTGTGTGTGTTAGTGGGCAAGGTGTTCTGCCTGCTAGTTAGTGGGCAAGCTGTTGTGTGTGTGGCGGCCGCTAGCGGGCATGGTGTTGTGTGTGTACTGTGTAGTGGTTGCTAGTGAGTGGAATGCTGTTGCGTGTGTGTGTGTGTGTGTGTGTGTGTGTGGTGGCCGATAGCGGGCATGGTGTCGCGCGTGTGAGTTGTGCCCGCTAGTTAGTGGGCAAGGTGTTGTGTGTATGGTGGCCGCTAGTGGGCACAGCGTTGTGTGTGTGTGTGGTGCCTGGTACCTAGTTGTATGTGATGAGGCTGAGGAGTATAATCTAAATGTAGCCATCATGGGGCCTGCCAACTGGTCGCAGCCTAATCCTCTTTCCAGCTGAATGATGTAGGCATCAGGATTAGAGCTTTCTCTGCCCCAGCAGCCTCCACACACACACACACACACACACACACACACACACACACACACACACACACACATAGTCCTACCCACCCAGCTCTACCAACCGAACCAATAGGGACAAAGGGAGTACCCAAAGCAGTGTGCGTGAGGAGAATGTGTGTGTGTGTGTGTGTGTGTGTGTGTGTGTGTGTGTGTGTGTGTGTGTGTGTGTGTGTGTGTGTGTGTGTGTGTGTGTGTGTGTGTATCAGCTTGTAACTATCCACGCCATGAGGCTTAGCGATGCCAGAACTGCCCTGTTAGTGCCACCGGATGTTGAGCCACGCCCATATCTGAACTTTGCTGTTGGAGAAGCAGATTCATCAGTGGGAGATTAGGCAAGCCCACACACACACACACACACACACACACACACACACACACACACACTCACACACACACGTCAGAGCCCAAGCTCATCATACACACGGCACTGCACAGAGAAAGAGAGGCTTTAACCTTATTCCATACAAACACGCGCGCACGCACACACACACACACACACACACACACACACACACACAGAGGAAAGGTCAACAGCATCTCAAACGCAAGGCACACCTCTAACACATCACATTTAGTCAGCTACATTCAGTCAGCTACACAAACAAGCATGTACACACACATGCACACACACACACCTGTGCAACATCCACAAACACAAGCGCACACACACACACACACACACACACACACACACACACACACACACACACACACACACATACACACATATTTGTGATTTCAGCATTCATCATTTTATGAAAGAAGAGTCATTTCATGTCTTAAATGTTCCAACACGACTCAATGTTGGCTCAGGTTCAGTCGGACCAGACTTTAAACTTTAACACTATAGTCTGTATTCTTTTCAAATACGCCATGCAGTTCTGCTTCTGGTTGGACCTAATTGGATTTCTGGCATGTGAGAATTTTTGTCAGCTCTGCTGCAGTGTGCACCAATCAAACATGCAGTCTGAATACCGCAACCGTGAGCAATGTGTGTA
>JAODXP020000017.1:12630403-12657903 GCA_027497455.2 Sardinella longiceps
GGGAGGGAAAGGGGGGGTGGGTTGTGAGGTCGGGTCCTAATCTCTCTCGTATCTGCCTCACTGCTGGTTGGATGAGTTGCAGCTACTGCTCTCTCTCTCCCTCTCTCCCTCTTTCTCTCTCTCTCTCTCTCTCACTCACTTTCCTTCGTTCCTTCCTGTGCCATTCTGACTTGTTCTCACTGGAGGGATTTTATGTTTGAGAACTCGCAGGAAGAAGAGAAAGGAGAAAAGAAAGAAAGGTGGATGTCCAACGCCAAATCAGCAGTATTGGACTGGTGAGCTGATTTTTTTTGTTTGTTTGTTTCTTTATGATTAACTGCTTTTGTTTGCCATGAACTGTTTTCTTTTTTTTTTACATAACATAACACATACGGCATCAGACCGCTGTAGCCACCACTCCACCGCTGCTGTTTCATTGCTGATGCTTCAGGAGTTTGTCTCTGAAACTGTAACAGAGAAGCATCCGCCTGGAGGTGTCAGCAGCAGTAGAGAGATGCTGTGGGGAAAGTTGATGAAATACTTGGTAAAAAGAGATGTGGGTGCGTTGCTTTGTGTCAAACTAGACTCGAGTGGAGGAGAGAACAGGGGGATGAGTGATGGATGGGTATGGGGAAAGAGGGATGAGAAAAGTGGAAAAATAAAGAAAGAGAGAGAGAGACAGAACGGACCAGAGAGAGACATAGATGAACGGAATCCCCTCAGGTCATGATGGAGGGAGAGATGTTTTTAGATATGGATGAGTAATCAATAAGAACATCCCTAAAACTGACACAGGGCACATTAAGGTAACCCGATAGCCCATGAGATGCTGAAAGAGAGAGAGAGAGTGTGTGTGTGTGTGTGTGTGTGTGTGTGTGTGTGTGTGTGTGTGTGTAGAGAGAGAGAGAGAGAGAGAGAGAGAGAGAGAGAGAGAGAGAGAGAGAGAGAGAGCAAAAGATAAAGAGAGAGAAAGAGATTTCATGTTTACATACATACAGTCTCTCTAATCCATGCACTGAGCTGTTGGTGCCATCCATTTCTAGTCCATGGTTGTGTGTATGTGTGTGTGTGTGTGTGTTATGTTCTGGTCTCTTGAAAAGTGCATATGTTTTGTGTGTACATTGCCTGTGTGTTTGTCCACGACTAGGCACGTGGAACTGATGTTCTGGCTGGGAGTGCGTGGGTGTGTTTGTATGTGCGTGGGTGTGTTTGTGTGTGTGTGTGTGTGTGTGTGTGTGTGTGTGCATGTGTGTGTGAGTGGGTGTGTGTAGGAGGGTGGCTGAGTGAAATGAAAGGGGGGTTGGTGATGATGGCGGTGCTTCCTCTGCAGTGAGAAAGACCAAATACATAATTTATACGCTGTAAATGTCCTGAAAGCACACAGCCTGCCAGCTCGGAGACTTCCACAGTCGTGGTGTGTGTGTGTGTGTGTGTGTGTGTGTGTGTGTGTGTGTGTGTGTGTGTGTGTACTGGGCTGGGCTGCAGTAGGCAGGGCACCCTGCTCCGCTTAACGCCCCCCAACCCCACCCCCCCTCCAGCCTCATGGCTGGGGTGTATTTCTGGTTATTTGGGGTGTGGGGGGGTTCTAGAGCTTTGCCAAATCAGACTGGGGTGCTCAGAGCCCAGTGAGCACCACCCTAAATTCCCAGACAGGAAATGCTGAGCCGGCAGAGACGGTGTTCAGGTCAACATTACCTGGAAGAAACTGCAGCACTACAGTAGATGCACAGTAAAGTTCCTGCCAGACACACCCTCGCCTCCGATACAGGAACTACTGATAATCAGGAACTACTTCTCCATCAATCTGCTAAATTTAAACCATTTAATTTCAGAAACATACTGATGTTTTTTTTTGTTTAATATGACAAACTTATGTTGATCTACATATTACTTGATCATTATTGTTTATAGCAATATATATAAACCGATTTTAAACATTAGCAGCTGATATAAAGGTGTGTTTGATTCTCAGTCATTTAGTGCATAATTCATCACAGACTCTCTCTCCAAAACCCCAATCTTGTGACACTCCTGATCCAACATTAGGACCTGCTCATATCCTGAGACCAATTTCCTGCCAGCAATCATTCTCAATGATTAAGCACTGATGTTCCATGCCAGCCCGGTATCGATGTGTTTCGTCTAAGGAGAATAAAGGTGTTCATGTTGTGGGGATACTCATTTCACTGATTAAAAAACTAGTAGGGATCGTTCATGCTGGTTTAGATGTGTTTTGTCTATGGAGAACACATGTTCATGTTGTGGTGATACTCGTTTAACTGACTAAGAACGTGGTTATCGTATACTGTAGATGTGTTTTGTCTAAGGAGAATAAAGGTGTTCATGTTGTTGTGATACTCAATTGGCTGATAAAGAACTTGTTGGGATGATCCTTACCAGTACAGAATGTGTTTCGTCAAAAGAGACAAAAGGTGTCCATGTTGTGTTGATCAGGAGAATACAGGTGTCCATGTCGTGGTGATACTTGTTTAACTGACAAAGAACTTGTGGGAATCGTTTATAGATGTGTTTCGTGTAAGGACAATAAAGGTGTCCATGTCATGGTGATACTCACTTGGATGATTATGAACTAGGGATGATCCATACTGGTACATTATACATGTTGTATAAATGGGTTTCATCTAAGGAGAAAAAAGGTGTCCATGTTGTGTTGATCAGGAAAATAAAGGTGTCCATCCATACAGTATGTGGTGGTGATCCCAGAGAGGGTTGCTCAGTATTCCATGCTCTTTGGTGGTGATACTGGTTTGGTCTGAGTGAAAAGTGATCCTTTGGTGCAGATCTCCAGGCTTTAGAGCAGCTTTGTGTGCTGCTGCTGCCTGCCTGATGGAGGGATTTGGTTTCCGCTGGACTGCGGGAGACTCGGAGGGAAGCGTGACTGCAGCAGAATCCATGAGTGTCAATATCCATTCAGCTCAACTCTCACAAATCATTAACCAACATCCACCCAGCGCACACACACTAATCACAACCGCCCACTACATGATCAGTGTGTGTGTGTGTGTGTGTGTGTGTGTGCTGACTTTATCTGCATATGTAATACTTTATTACATCTGCTATCCATCATAGCTTCTCTATCTATCTATCTATCTATCTATCTATCTATCTATCTATCTATCTATCTATCTATCTATCTATCTATCTATCTATCTATTTATTTGTCTGTCTGTATGCTGCCAACCTGTCTGTCTGTCTGTATATCTATCTCTTTCTGTCTGTATGCTGCCCACCTGTCTGTCTATCTATCTATCTATCTATCTATCTATCTATCTATCTATCTATCTATCTATCTATCTGCCTGTCTATCCCTCTGTCTACAGTATTTATCTGTACAGTATTCTGTTTCTCTCTACTGTATCCTCTGAATGAAAACACTTGACTTACCTGTGATTTTGTGTGGTGAAAATGCTAAAAGGACACTAATAGTAAGGAGCCACAGAGCGGAGTTCAAAATGACTGGATACGGAGTTAATTCAATCTAAAGCACAGGTAATGCAATCACAATTATGCAATCACCATTGAATGGTGAAGGTCAGGTTATTTGAGGAGTCTTTGTTGTGCTGAAACAAACAACTAAATCACAAAGACAATATTGCTGACATGTCAGTGCAAATTACCTCCAACAGGCCTAACAACGATGAATCCTCCAGTGGCCATGCCCACTCAAACATGCACAAACACACACACATGCTAGCACACACACACACACACACACACACACACACACACACACACACACACACACACACACAAGTATGCACACACACACACACACACACACACACACACACACACACACATACACACACACACACACTTGCACACATGCAAGCATCAACACACACACACACACATTCTCACTTTTTCCATTTAAGCACAAACCACAGAGCTGTTTGCATAGCCTAGCTCAGCATGATGCGGCCAGCAGGTCCTCTTGGTCAGCTGGTGTTTTGTTACAGCGCTGCTGCTCATCTTCAGACTGCATGTCCAGCAGGATATTACAGTACAGTACTGGACATTTGCATCCTGGGCTGGTGGCCATTGGATCTTTGGTCTTTTTTAGCCCTCGACGGTGCCTTCTAGGCAGCGCTGCCTTCATGGCACCTCCACCCTCAAAATCTAGGGTAAAATTGAGAGTTGAGATGGTTAGGGTCAAGTTTAGGGCTAAAAATCACCATGAGATGTTCACTGCTTAGACCTGTAGCCAAAGACTTGCTGGACCCAAGTACCTGACTTACAGTAAAACAGCTTGTCTTCTGCAGTGCAGTAAAAGACTTGCAGTATTTAGCATTACTGTAACAAGGCAGGGTGACACCATCAGAGTTCAAGGTAACACTTTACTTAGTGTAACGGGAGCACGCAACACCTTCAAAGCAGCTGTCGTAAATTGCTTACAAAACATTCTTGACTGTTTCAGAAGCCATAAGAAGACAGAGTATCTTATAAAGTCAAATTAGTATACAGTATATAGGTATAGTGTCTAGCCACTGTGGTCAGGGGCCATCACTACTGTATGTAGTCAACCTCCCAGTTTTAGATGTGATTTATGAATACTTCACAACTTGTGTTGTAAAGTGACTTTGAAGTAGACTTTTGTAGTGAAGATATTCACAAAATATGTTGACACTTTGACATGTGCATCAAAAAATGTCAATGCTGCCTTGAGAGGACTTATTTTGATAACTCATCAATATTCTGTCCTATGACCACATTTATGAAAGGTGGGGTATGAATGTTGAGTCATGTTTATGAAACAGTAATGAATGCTTTGAGAGCAAATTAAAACAACTGCTATGAATGTGTTAGCCTATACACTCTCTCATCAAATAAAGTGTTCCCGAGATCAGAAATGATTAGGATTGAGAGATAACTGCCATGCCACCATAGCCTGACATGCCCGACCATAATACGATGTTCATCCGTATTCATGGTCTGGGAACGGTCCTCTGGGCGTGTTTACATCGGTAGAGAGTCTACCGGCCAATAAGCGAGCTGATTAGACGAGCTGTCCAATTGTTTCAAACCAAAGTTACCCTCCCTCCGCAGTATAATCGCGTAGGTTAAAGAACCTCCAGACCATGAATCGGATGAACAGCAGTATTATGGTCGGGCTATGTCAGGCTAATGCCACCAGCCATTCACTGGAGAATCCTTGGATAAGAAGCATATCATGCTGCTTAGGGTCAGGAAAGGTCAGGGTATAGACCCTATCATTAGCCTAGTTCTTCCTCTTATGAGCGCTACTTCCTCTTATATCACAGCAAAACAACAGTCTAGCCTGACAAGCTAGACTAAAACAAATATAGTCTGGCCCAATGGATAGATCCTAGGGGCAGAGTCATTCAAACTGCCTCTGCACACAACAGGATAGTGCTAGACTACAGCCATAGAAAACTCTTTTACTGTAATGGCTCTGGCAATGACCAATCAGAGCAACAAGCTAAGCCAGTCCAATGACTCCCTGCCCACATAGAGCATTTTAATTGGTTCCCTGCCACTGAGGGTTGCATATCATAGTTCCCTATGGCTGAGGGCTAGACATATGTATTCATGTATTCACTAAGCAAAACAATTTGCTATGGCTAGGGTATGTCTAGGCAAGAAACTAGTCTAGAATAAGGTTCTATCTCAATAAATGCCATATTGCGTAATTAAAAGTAGAGTTTGCGGGACTCCTTTGCTGCGTCTGCCTCTCTGGATGGAGTATGTGGAGAAGCAGAGGCAGAGGCGTCCTCTGGAGGTATGGAGGCCAGAGAGGGACACTCTACATGCACAGCGGATAAAACTTTAATGTGCTGCACTTTACAAGAGCTAGCTACTTCCTCTCCGCTCACAAACACTCTTTCACTCACTCTCTGTCTCTCTCTCACTCTCTTTCTCTCTCTCACACACACACACACACACACACACACACACACACACACACACACACACACACACACTCATTCCATCTTTGTGTCTTTAATTTTGTTCCATCCGTAGGCTATTTAGTAATCACCACAGATAGCAGTATAAGTGGACTAAGCAGATACATTTTCATGATTTGAGACCAGAGAGGCCTTTCCTCGTGCCAAGTGCATAAAACCAGACTGATTTTTAAAGTTTTATACACAATTATGCAGCACTTCCCTTGGTTGTCTCAAATCCTTCTCCAGTCACAGACACAATATGAATTCTAGGATCACTGATCGCCACCTAAATTTAATGACTCCGGCGAAAACATAACCTCCTTGTAAATTATTTAATAAATGATAAATTCCAAATGGGGTTCTGGGTCACGATCACTCCAAAAATGTAATTGTCTTTAATTGTCCCAATACACATGCTGTCTGGAAATTTCATCCAAGTCCGTGCAGTACTTTTCGTGTTACTTTGTACACAGACAGACACACACACACAGACAGGCGCCAGCAAAACCATTGCGTCCTTGGCAGAGGTAATTTAGCGGAGGTAATAAAGAGTTATAAACCAGGGATCTTACTGTAACTGTGAACATACAGCAGCAGTTAGAGAAGGGATTCGGATGACGTCTGTATTGGGACATGTAAGAATGGATGAAATTTTGGTGGTGATCGGTGATCCTGGAATTTATATTGTGTCTGTGACCACATTGCCTTGAAGGAGGTCTGCACTGCTTATCTACAAATGTAGTTTAATATATTTAATATTACTAAAATTACTCAAAACTGCTCAAATGAATGTACTTGTATGTAAGATTTAAATTTGGTGTTGTAGATGTGTATCTTTCAATGTAAAAAACACAACTGGTAGAATACATTTTGAGGTGCTTTGAATGCATGACACAGTCATGAATGCAATTACACCTCTGTTCTGTGAAGACAAGACATAATGACAACGATGAAATCACTTGTTAGTGAACAACAAATCATCCACACCTCTCATTAAAGCATCTGAGGTTCTGCTAGCAGATTTTCTTGTACACGACTAGTCCCTGCCTGGAGCAATTATTCTTCTCTGTTGCAGAAAATCAAAGATGCTGTAGACATGCAGCTTTGGAGAATGTTATGCCTCTCAGTGCAGGTAGACTCACAGTAAAAACAAAATCCTTCAACTTGATATTTCTAGCATGAGCCCAGATGGCTACTCTTCAGGTAATTGAGAAAATATTGATTTTGGTCAGCGATGCCCCACAAAGAAAGAGTGGAAAATGCTCTTGTGATGTTTTGATGGGGACATCATTCCTGACCGAGCCTTAGGGACACAGACTACTTAAAACAGCTGTCACACCGCAAGTGAAGTGCACTTATGGGTCAATACAGAGGCGTGTGATTGGACGTTTGGGTTGTTAGATTCAACAAGTGTGATTTTGGTTGGACAATGGCAGTGCTGTATACCTTGCTGGTGGTGACTGATGTGAGTCAGAGAGAGAGTGTGTCAGCGGCTCGTTATCATGTCCCTACAACTCCACTGAGACTGCAATGTCAACTCATGGCGTTGTAGTGACTAATTAACAACCATGCTTAACGATGCCCATCTGCTCCTGTAGGGAGGAGGGAGTACATACACACACACACACACACACACACACACACACACACACACACACACACACACACACACACACATACAGTATACAAACACACACACACACACGACACACACACACACACACACATACGATACGCACACAAACACACACATATATACATATATACACACACATACACAAAGCACAGTCTCACACACTTAAACCCTTATAGTTCTCTATGCTTATGGAAAGGAAGATGTCATTCATATCACCATTTCCTCCATAAAGTGAGACATTAACAATCGCATATGGCAGGCAGACACACACACACACACACACACACACACACACACACACACACACACACATACACTGACTCACTCACAACATATACTGAATATATTACAGTAACTTACAAATATCACACAACATAGTCACTTAAAGTGAGTCAGGATATCCTACAATAATCAAACACAAACCAGATTCATGTGTTTTATTTAATGGAGTTTTCTCTCCTTCTCCTTCTCACCCATCACAGTTGTGATCTCTTCATCTCTCTTGCTCACTCAGGCATCTCCTATCCAGCTGATGGTCCAGATGTTTTAGACACCTTTTCCTTTGTTTATTCTAATTAGCAGACCAAAATAATCACACCGAGCCGCAAAGACCCTGCTGGGACTCCCACACACACTTCCGCTCTAAAGCTGTCAGATATATAAGGCACGCTTGGGGAAGAGAGAGAGAGTGAGTGCCATTAAGAGCTGTTCAGCAATACACTGTGTGTCTGTGTGTGTGTGTGTGTGTGTGTGTGTGTGTGTGTGTGTGTGTGTGTGTGTGTGTGTGTGTGTGTATGTGTATTCAACAATACACTGCTGATACCAAGCAACCCTGTTCAGGAATTATTACGTCAAATGTGACACGACACAGACAGCTGCCATCATTACAGTAGGGTCTACTTCTTTTCTCTGTCTGAGGCAAATTCTCTCAACTTGTACGAGACAGAAGTGTTCCTATGTGAAAGAACATATATCTGACAGCAGTCAATGTAGCTATGAAGCATAGCCGCCCCAGACACAAACATGGCCAACGGGGACCGCCATCCATTCCGACATACACCCACTCAGACATCTCTCCACTCCGACATCCTTCCATTACGACATCAACTATTCCAACATTTTTAATACCGCCATTCCAGCCAACATACTGTAGTAGGACAATCACTAACAGAAGAGAGATGGTCTGAATACTGCTCTTGCTTTGTATACACCTTACTGACTGGCACTGATTGCTTTGCTTATTCCCTTTGTTGTATGTTAGATTACAGCTTTAGATTACAGCCCGTGAAGTACAGGGTTAGGAGTAGGAGACAAGACATAATAAAAAGTATCAATGGATGAATTACAGCGTACTTAACTGCATATATAGTTGCTGGAATAACATAAATGATATGAAAGTAGTTTGAGTTCTCTCAAGACTGTTTAAAGTTACCATTCATCCTACACTTGAATTCATTTATGTGTGCCTGCTTCTGTGTGTGTGAGAGAGGGTGGGTGGGTGGGGGGGGGGTGAGAGAGATTATATGGGGGGTTTATGTGTTAAGTGCACGCATGTGTAGGTGTGTGAAAGTGTATTCACTGTAAAGTGTAGGTGTAGTAACATATGGAGTCCGAAGACCACTTTCAAATATCATCTTTCAAAAACCTCTTAGACACCCGACTCGATCCAATCTCTCTGAATCAGAGTACAGGGGAGGGGTGTCTTACCCAAACAGATGTTCATTTCCTTTTTCGTGCAGGGCAATAAAGCTCTCCTTCCTCTCTCTCTCTCTCTCTCTCTCTCTCTCTCTCTCTCTCTCTCTCTCTCTCTCTCTCTCTCTCTCAACACACAATAACATTTCATAAGAATTCAGGAAATGCTGCAAAATAACTAAATAGTTTATCAATGACTCATGCATATATTATTTTATCAAATTCATTTCCTGCCCATGTATTCCTCACCAGAGAGAGAGAGAGAGAGAGAGAGAGAGAGAGAGAGAGAGAGAGAGAGAGAGAGAGAGAGAGAGAGAGAGAGAGCGTAATCTAGAATGTTGGGGGTGGAGAGAGAGAGAGCGGAATGAAATTTCTGCTGTATTAAGCTGGATTAAATTGCAGCTCTCATCTGTCATGACAACAGCAGACCTCTGACTGATTTCCCTCTCCACCCTGCATAGGAGAATTACACACACACACACACACACACACACACACACACACACACATTATGTCTACCTTCAGTCATTCATTCATTCATGGTCTCTGTCATACTCTCTCAAATTCAAATTCAAAAGGTGCTTTATTGGCATGACAAATATTAGACACTTGTACCTCTCTCTCTCTCTCTCTCTCTCTCTCTCTCTCTCTCTCTCTCTCAAACACACGTACACACACTTCATCTGGCCCATAGTACTACAAACACACGGACACACACACATCATCATAGCACACACACACACACACACACACACACACACACACACACACACACACACACACACAATATTTATGGTTTTCAGAAGTCAGGTACAGGAAAATATATATAAATTGTGTGTGTGTGTGTGTGTGTGTGTGTGTGTGTGTGTGTGTGTGTGTGTGTGTGTATCGGCAATTTTTTTTCCTGCACCCAGCATCTGAAAAGCATGGTAAAGTTCATTAAGCCAGTGGCCTGGGATTACCACAGGAGATATAAAACCAGACACGAGCACGGCAGCAGACACAAACAGCTCAAATCCAGACAAAAATCAATGTCAAATCTGAGTACTAATAAACTAGAGGCCAGACAAGTCAGATTGATGCTGAAACACACTGCTGCTGTAGGCCATCAGAACTTTTGTATGGAAAAACAGAAGTGGCTTTGTCATGGAAATCAATATCAATAGATTTCATTCAAGATTCTGGAATTCCTTAATTTCCTTCAGAATTAAATTATGTATCTCTATTTCGATCTTCTTTATCACATCTCGTGGGGCAGAGTGAAATGAGTGAGTGAGTCAGTGAGTGTGTGAGTGAGAGAATGATAGTCTGTGTTCCAATGTCCTCCCTCAGGACTAAGCCCTGATCCCTCACAAACTTTAAGGAATATTCCACCCTTTTATGAAATTGGGCTATTCACCCCCTTACCTGGTGTTACATATGTGGATAAAAGCATTTTCGTATCAGTTCATGCATTTTCCTAGTGTGGCAACCTCAGTTTCTCTCTCTTTTTAGCTTTCTATTAAGATAGGCACTGGAATCTAAAGTAGCCAGATAGCAACACTTTGGCAACATTAGATTCCAGTGCCTATGCTAAGCTAAAGTTAAAATTGGAGATAAGACGGTGAATAACCAAATTTCATAAAAAGGTGGACTAACTTTAACTAACTTTGTTTTATTAATCGGGAAGAGCCCGAAGGATTGATTAACAGCCATCACTCTACCCACAGGACATTTAACCCTTACCTGTCTAGTACGTCACACGCCCTGCATTTCAAAGCTTCCCTCCTCCAGTCCTGCTCCCCATCTCCTCCATTTCATTAGTAAAACTAGCTAGCCTAATTCCCAGGGGTGCCAGTGGACATCACTCACACGTGATCCCCGCTGACCATGGCTAGCTGGCAGGCCAAACATACTTATATCTAGCACTCAATATCAAGCAATCCGATGGGGTAAACTAGTGAAACGCTGTTTAGTGAATAACAAGGCAAGGTTGTGTGTGCTCACTTTGCTGTTTGTTTGATTGGGACACCACCTGCAATAAATGGTTCGGTGTACAACACTGAAGTCACATTGGTAGTGAGTGAGAGAGAGAGAGAGAGAGAGAGAGAGAGAGAGAGAGAGAGAGAGAGAGAGAGAGAAAGATGATGAGTGAGTGAATTCAATGTGTGAGTGAATTAGAAGAGAGTCATTGAATGAATGAGTATATAAAGTGTATGAGTGAGTGAAAAGTAGTGATTTATTCTGTTGGTATGGAGATTTTATCAGCAGAGACTCTTCTACACGCTGGTATTCCTGACTGCCATGGGAGCCGGTTCTAGGCATAGACAAACTAGACTATCCCCTAGGGCACCAAATATCAGGGGGGGCATCATAATAGCCTACATGTATTACTTTGTTTTTCTTCCGTTTTTCACTTGTATTTCTAGAAAGAGGGGGCAAAACTCAAATCTGGCCTAGGGCAGTAAAAAGGCTTGAACCAGCCCTGGCCATGGCTGCTTCTGTTTTCATTATACCCTCCCTCACCAGCAGACTCACAGAATGATGGACTCTTCATGTTCATGTACATTACCACCACCCTCACATTACCTCTACTGTACTCGCTAACGCTAATGCTAGCGCTAACTCAACCCCCCTGAGATATTCATGAGCCAAGTCACTCACGCTATGGATCCACAGTGTGCTGAGAAGCTACTGTACACCACGCATGGTTAATTTTACAGCCTCGTGCAAGATGGTGGGGTGTGGGCTTATTGCTACCACACAGATCTGTGAGCTTATTCTGCACTTTAACTCTTTCAGGTCTACACTTTTAACTCTTTAGGTAGTCTAGTCAACACACAGTTCAATACTTATAGGCTCTCATTGCTTGCTATCAGGCTATATTATTTACTAATAAACTATAAGATAAAATATCACATTTGGGCACAGTATCTGTTAATATCCATCACATGACATCTATGCCATAGTAATTGGCCAAATCTATCAAAATCTGCTTTCATGTGCCTCTCTTTTTATTCATCCACAACTTTGAGTTTGCAATACTGTAGCCTTCCTGTGTTGAATAGACAAATCAGATGGTGAAGCACATAGTCATTTGCTATTGATGATCTGTTTATATTCACCTCCAATGATTTATGGTCTGTTTCTGTAGCATCAAAACAACATCACACAACTGGTTCATCATCAAGATGTATAATAATAAATCAATCTAGTTTCAAACCAGATTAAAGCTAAAGTGTTTCATCACCTTTCAAACTGATTCTTTAATAATGTGACATGATAGCTATAATCTTGCAATGTCACAAATTAAATTGAATAGCATTCCCAATCAATGCTATCACTAGTCTTGTCAGTGCATCGGTGATTACCACAATTAGATAATAAATTGCATCCTCTTTGATTAAAACTTTGCCTACGTAGAGTAGCCTAAAGTGGAGAGACAAACTGTGGAATATTTTGCTCTCCATTTGTTGACCCAGATACTGGTAGTGTTGAGTAGCACTGCAGTCTGCCATAGGAGCTAACAAGGGGCTGACGGCAGATAGCCTAGATACATCTGTAATGCTTAAAGGAGGTCTACTCTATTGCAAAAAAAAGAGAAAGGGAACGGAACAGCGAGTACCAGCCATAGAACTCCACCCTGCTGTCTGCATGCGCTCGGTATCAAACAGTGGCCTATGGCAGGCACTCTTTATTAAGGAGAAACATGAACAAGAGTCTCTAGTCTAACAACATAAGAATTGGGGTCTTTGTTGAGGAGAAACACTCTGTTCTTTAACAACAAAGGAACTGGAGAAACATGCACTAGACTAGACTCACTGGTTTAACAATGGAGGAATTGGGGTCTTTATTGTGGAGAAACATGCACTAGACTCTGTGGTTTAACGGTGGAGGAATTGGGTGCTTAGGAGGGGGTGCTGAGGAGAGAAATATGGACTGGGAGAGTGTTTCAGGGTGGGTATAGACGTACATCGAGAGGGGGTGCTGAGGAGAGGAATATGGACTGGGGGAGTGTTTCTCGGTGGGTACAGTGGTACATTGAGAGGGGGTGCTGAGGAGAGAAATAGGGGCTGGGGGAGTGGTTCAGGGTGGGTACAGTCGTACATTCACTCCCCTGTCAGGAGCCAATGCATTATTAAAGGCATGGAGGCAGCTCGGCTAGCAGCTCTGATTTAATGGCAGCTCCTGTGTGCTCTTTTACTGCTCACAGTCGAGCACTGTGAGGCAGAGGGTGGCGGGTGAGGATTTCTGTGTGTGTGTGTGTGTGTGTGTGTGTGTGTGTGTGTGTGTGTGTGTGTGTGTGTGTGTGTGTGTGTGTGTGTGTGTATGTGTGTTGTGTGGTGTGTGTGTGTGTGTGTGTGTGTGTGTGTGTGTGTGTAAGTACTGTATATTTGTTAGTGTATATGGCGTGTGTGTGTGTGTGTGTGTGTGTGTGTGTGTGTGTGTGTGTGTGTGTAAGTACTGTATGTTTGTTAGTGTATATGGCGGTGTGTGTGTGTGTGGAGGAGAAAGGAGGCAGAGTCTGGCGGAGGTGGAGAGGGGGGTGGGAGGGTGACCTATAGAGAGACAGGTTTACTATCACACACAAGGGGGAATATTGAACCATAAGTATTGTGATTTGTAGCATATGTGTTTAAATACAGTAAATGACTGCAGTGAGTGTGATGGTCCAGAAGCAGTTGGTTAGCCTGGGATCAACACCCTTGGGCCCAGTCTAGGGGCCTCTCTTTTGGGTGGCCTATATTCATGCTCTCTCCCCAGCTAGCTCAGCTCCGGGAGAGCAGACAGCAGACATGTTAAAGGGCATCTGGCTAGAGGCATCTTTCCCCTCCCCTCCCCTCCCCTCTCTTCTCCTCTCTCTCTTCTTTTTCTTCTTCTTCTACCCTTTCATCCCACTCTTCTCCTCCCCTATTCTATTCTTTCTTCATCTTTTCTTTCATCTTCTACTCCTCCTCTCCTTTCTGATCTTTGCTCCTTCTGTCAAGCCTCTCTCACAAAAGTCAACGGGCCAGGGAGATGTACACACTACAGCACACACACAAACATACGCATACACAAACACACAGAAACAGACACACAATACACACACAGACACACAATACACACGCTCACACACACACACACACACACACACACACACACACACACACACACACACACACACACACATACGCACATGCACAACATATCACACCACACACACACACACACAAATATATCACACGACTCACTCTCTCACACACACACACACACACACACACAAACATACAGTACACTCATACAGACACACATACACTTCACACACTTCTGTCACCTATTAGGCAGCAGCCTGATATGCTCTCTCTCAGGGGTCTCACAGAGGATCTTGAGGGTATGCACACACACACACACACACACACACACACACACACACACACACACACACACACGTACACCAACCTTGTTCACTCTCCCTCTCAGAGCTCTCTTGAAGTGCCTGATGAAAAGAGGCTCTCAACTCAGCTGCAGTTCACACAGATCCACTTCAAATCAAAACACTATCATCTTTATGCATCTGTATCACAAACAGTCTCTAACCTAGGTTGATAGCCTAAACACGCACTCTCTTCCCATCACAAACATCAGCACTTACAGTAATGCTTTGTTTACATTTGAGGTTGCTCTGGACAACAGCCACTGCCAAATCCCATAATTACTCTATACCCCTGCTATTATGTCCAATTCATGGTCACAACTGGTTGTTCCGGTGCATTTTAACCTGTGGTAAAACATGCAGGCAACGTGCAGGCTTTTCTATTGACTTATGTTGACTTATGTATGAATATTCAATTTGAAACTTTCATAAACAATTGAAGAGTATGTTTATGTTATTATAAGTGAACACAAACACACCGTCCTTCTAATGAGTATACAAGACTTTAGGGAACTGAATCTGGAAATACCATAAGCACAAGTGTGATAGAAATTGAATATATATATATACGTAATATATATTTGGTTCAAGAACTATTATATTGCATTATACAATTATGGATAGATTCACTGACAGTTTGAGGCATGGATTATTTCATCCAATCAAAACATTGCTTCAGGAGCATGGGAGGGAAGGGGTAATTTGATTGGCAGCTGACAAATGAGATAAGATAGGAAATTTGATTGTCACACCAGTACTGTCTTATGCATGCATTGTAAACACACCCACCCACACACACACACACACACACACACACACTCTTGCACACACACATACACACACACTCTTGCACACACACACACACAAAAAAGAGAAAGAGAGAATTGAATTACAAAAACAGAATTGTGAATTACTGTGCAGTTTATTTGTTTGTTTGAAAGCATACTTCTGTTAAATTTAACTTCTATTAAATTATTGTTGGTCTAACCATCTGTTGACCAATTAAGATGCCTACTACGTGAAACTACATGTAAGCATTTGCTGAAATCTCTTGGATTACGCAGTCATTCAGACATTCTCCGTATAGGCTACAGCAGAGGACTGTGGGGAGCAGAGGGAGGGCAGAGGGCACCTCTCCTCTCTCCTCTCCTCTCCCTCCTCTCATCAGAGCAAACAGTTGGGGACCATGGACCTGATGGGCTCTGTGTTGTATGAGACGTGCTGTGCTGTGTAACCTGGGCTGACATGAGTTGTTTTCTCCTGCACTAGCCTACGGAGCATGAGCAGTCACACACTATATCACTCCCAGTCACACTGCTCTCACTCACACTGAGTGGACTTGCTAGGGCTGCTCTGTTCACTGCCTTGCACACTCAAGCATCCTATGGGATTGAATGGGGTGGCATATAGTAGCCTGGCTTTTTGTAGCTTGGCTTTGGCCATCCCCTTGGTCTACACTTTAGCTTCGTACAAGGGTCTGGGTCAGTGGTAAAACTGGTTGGTCATTCATAGATGGTCATTTTTAGTTTCTCAGAACCAGTGCTTTGCTGATCATATTTACTGGCACGTACTCTATCATCTAACAATCCTTTGCCATCTATTTACAGTATCTATCTACTCTACCTACCTACCTACACTACCTACCTACTCTCCCTCCCTCCTCTCCCTCCTGCTCCTCCTCTAATGATCTTGTTCATACTCAGACTATCACTGATAAGAGTTTTCAGGTGCGCAGAGCAAGGGCCCCTCAGGGAACAGGACTGTAAAACAAGACTACTGCAGTATTGCCTCATTATAAACAACCCTCAGCTTGCTCCTTGGCATATGGACAGCTCAAATAAAACTAATAAAAGAACTAAAAGCATATACCGACACCCTCCCTTACTGTCCTGTGCATGCACTGTAAACAAACACACACACACACACACAAACACATAAGCCTTTCCTCCGACTCACTCCCTCGCTCAAGGTCCTGCGGGTGGCTATACTGAGCATCAGAAGCTATAGCTCCAGCTAGCATCGCCCACAGGCTGTGCCAGGGCTGGCAGCCTTCTTGAACACTAGCCCCCGGGGGTGCCCACGCACAAAAGCATGACCTTCAGGTGTTCGCCTGTCTCAGTGTGAGGGGGAACACACACAAAAAAAAAACAAGTAGAAGAAGAAGAGTGAAGAGAAGAGAGGTAGAAGAGATTCAGAAGTTATTATTCATCGCAGAGAGAGGGAAAGAGAGAGATAGAGATTGAAATCTGTACATCTCTTGCCCTGAGATCTGTATACACTTTTCATTATTCTATTTGCTTCTGTATTTATGCAACCAGGGTGTGTAATCCTCCTGAGATCAGGATCTCTCTTACAGTGAAGACACGGCCAAGAAAGCACAGCAATATGTGAATATGGAGAGGTGTATTAGTTTCTACAGTAGTTTCTAATAGAATGATTATTTTACTGCATCTACGAGAAGGTGAGGAGGAGAGGAGGATTCATTTCTAGGAATGTCCATCCCACATCATCAACAGAATTAGCCATCAGTGGCAGAGAAAAGAATGGTTTATGGTGTCATTCTGTGTGTGAGAAAGAATCCTCCCAGACAAACTCAAATACACACACACACACACACACACACACACACACACACACACACACACACACACACACACACACACACACACACACACACACACACACACACACACACACACTCACCCACTCAAAAGTCTTGATATTCTGTCATGACAGTAAGCACGGAGACACCAAGACTAATCTGATTTGCTGCATTATGGTCTTGGGAGTGTGTGTGTGTGTGTGTGTGTGTGTGTGTGTGTGTGTGTGAGAGAGAGAGAGAGAGAGAGAGAGAGAGAGAGAGAGAGAGGTTGCATATGTGCGTGTGTGTGAGGGTTTCCAGTAAAAAGCATGAAGATGTAAAACAAGCAATAATGAGTTGGATTAGTGAGGATATTTGTCATGGTTCCTTACTAATCTCATTTCAAAGAGTTCAGTCACAATCAGAGAGGAGGGAAATAGAAATTATTCCCATGTTAGTGGATCTCAGCTGGTTCTCCTGTAAGGTAGCTATGAGACAGTCACTTATCATGAGAGAGGGATTAAAGACAAATGAAATTACTGTAATTAATGTTGAAAGAATATCAAAGACATGTAACAGTAAAGTAGAGAATGAGAAAAAAAACATGAACAGAGAAAGACAGAAGAAGAGACAGACGTCGGCAAGAGATACAAGATTAAAAACAACTGCAAGTGTGTATGACAGAGGGAAAGAGAGGGAGAGAAGATGAAAAACTTCACAAAGACACAGCATCTGAGAGGAACAGAATCAATAGTGAGACGGAGGGTAGGCTAAGAGAAACAGCATTTAGGCCAGATAGGAGGGAGACAAGAACCAATGATATTAGGGAGAGAGAGAGAGAGAGAGAGAGAGAGAGAGAGAGAGAGAGAGAGAGAGAGAGAGAGAGAGAGAGAGGGGATAAAAACAGGTCCTCGACCAGGAATAACTCATTTTAAAGTCTGAAGAAACTCTCTCTCTCTCTCTCTCTCTCTCTCTCTCTTTCTCTCTCTCTGTCTCTTTCTCTCTCTCTCTCTCTCTCTCTCTCTCTCTCTCTCTCTCTCTCTCTCTCTCTCTCTCTCTCTCTCTCTCTCTCTTTTTTTGTGTGTGTGTGTGTGTGTGTGTGTGTGAGGTGTGAGAGTGTATACCAAAAGAGCTGGTTCTTTTAGTCTTGGTCTTGTGTTGTCTGCTGGATTGGATGGGTTTATCAGGACACAGAGAGGAATGTAATTTAATCATTTAAGTGGATATTTACATGTAAAGTAAATAAAACATGCCCAAGAGTAAAAATAAAAAATGGTCTGCACACTGCTGCAGCTAAGTTACAAAATTTTAACATTAAAAGCAGACCAGCGGACATTATTTTATTTTTACCTTTTTCACAATTGTCCAGCACTTGCGCCACTTGTCCTGGATGTGCGCACCACTCCACTTTAATATGCCCAAGAGTACCCAAAAATAAGGGCCACTGTAAACCTTTTTTACTGTAATTATTCTGAATTTGAAATATCTACAATTCTGTCATATAGTACAGTGAAAAGGAATGTTTTTCTTATATTCCATTTTTCCCACTATCCCTAATATGTATTCATATTTGTTGCCTTTGCTGAGTGTGTGTGTGTGTGTGTGTGTGTGTGTGTGTGTGTGTGTGTGTGTGTGTGTGTGTGTGTGTGTGTGTGTGTGCATGTGAGTGTGTGAGCCCGGCCCCTGACTAAGGTATCCTCTCTCTCTCTCTCTCTCTCTCCTTCCTTTCAGATTCAGCATGTGGCCTTGTGAGGAGGAAAAGAGGAAAAGCTAGTCAACAGGAACGCGTGGACCATACACACACGCACACACACTGACACACACTCCCCACCATCAACAGACAACCAGAGAGGAGACAGCCCATTGCAAGGACTTGGACACTCTGGCAGTCTATATAACCAAGCATCGAAAACGAAAAGAGACAAAGAGAGACAGAGAGAGAGAGAGATCACTCAGAGTAGAAACCATTCTGAGCTATAAAAAAAGGCTGTGAAGAGGATTGTCTTTAACACAGGGCCTTATTGAAATATTTGGAGCATAAAACGCCAAAGCACCAAATAAACATCACCGCGTCGGAGATCTAAAAAGCACCAAGCTGGACAGGGCCTAGAGGAGGAGGGATTTACAGGATTATGCTGATCTAGCCCATCGCAGATACTCTGTGTTACACTACCACAACCCCCAGCCTGTGGCAAAGATGGCCGACCCCTACCAAAACAATGTGTATCACCAAGGCGACGATGGCTACGGCACGTATGGCGAAGGGGGCCAGGATGGCTACGGTTACCAGACCGACTACCCGGCCCAGGAAGAGGACGCAGCCAGCGATGCGACGGAAGGGCATGACGAGGAGGACCAGATGTATGAGGGCGAGTATCAGGGCATTCCGCACCCAGATGAGGTGAAAGCGGCGAGACGGGCGGCACGGGCGAAAGCACGGGCGGCACAGGATGCTGTCTCTGAGCACGAAGAGCTGGCAGAGCAGTACGAGGACATCATGGAGGACTGCGCTCACGGGCGCTTCCAGTGGACGCTATTTGTGGTGCTAGGTCTGGCACTCATGGCCGATGGCGTGGAGTGCTTCGTTGTCGGATTCGTGCTGCCCAGCGCTGAGAAGGACATGTGCCTGTCCCACGCAGAGAAAGGCATGCTGGGTAAGTCTCTAAAGAGTGCATAAAACTTTATTCTATTAATTTATAAGATCAAAAGATATCACTTTATTCATTTTTCATTGGGACCTAAATAGGTTTGACCAATGACAACTCCAATTTAGATAGAAATATGTTGTATCATATTAAGAAAATGTAACCCTAGGTTTCAATAGCTTTCTTACCATATGACCATGATTTTATAACCTGACCAGAAATCAGTGGTTTCAAAAGTTGTAGGCTAATTGAGGTATATTCAGCTAATCATAAAGGCAAATTTATACAAGCATGCAGAGCAAAAAAAAGCTGAAAAGACACAAACCGGCTGTCTTGAACATCCTCTCACTCACTCACTACAAATTATGTTAGGGATAATGGTTGTCAAAGGTGAAGTGCTGTTCGCTTCCACCTAGTCCAATTTCCCCTATATCGGGACACCTCAAAGGCCGGTATTTCCCTTATCACCTGGTTGCAACTCATATGGACAATAAGCAAGTGTTTAAAACGTAAGAGAGACATGCAGCTCCATTTTAAAAGAAGTTAGTTCAGTTGTGGTTCTATTTATGTGTGAAAGAAGATCCACAAGGCTTTTTGGTGTTGTTATAGTTACCATTCTAAAGAGCATCAGGACACCCTTTCAGCCAATCAGAAAACAGTAATTCTCGGGGTGATAAAGAATGACACAGCCAACGCTACAGTAGGCTGGTGAGTCACTGTTATGGCGCTATATGTAATAAATGTGTAGATGCTCTGAGCGTCTCTGACCTCAGTGATGGAGAGGGACACTGGTCCCTGAAGCAGGACTGAGAATCAGTGATCCTGGTGAAAACCACTGACGTTTTATGGGATTTCCGTGATTCATTCCCCCCATGCAGAGCACAGCCAGTGCCTCAGGTGAAGGCAACGGATTAAACTGCTCTCAACAATTGGAGTGAGTTAATGTGCAAAGTCATTTTTCACGTGGCATCGATATTAACCGTTGGATTGGAGTTTGATCCAAATGTGCTTTTGCAATTTAGCTCAAACCCCTGACACCACCCCCTCCTCCCGACCCCCTCCCAACATCCCCTCATATATCGCCCTGCTGTTTGTGTCCCGGGGCCAGCGGCAGGCTCTGACAGTCAATCAATACGAGCCAGGAGGCTCAAATTAGCTAATGCTGCTGTGGATGGCTTTATACGTCTGCTCTCTCTCCACACGGCTCCAACACAGTACAGGCCAACCCTCACTCGCACTGCAGCAGGTAGGGGGGGTCACAGTGGTTGCTATACTGGTTGTAGGGAGGGCCTGCCTGGCAGAATGCGCAGTGAGACCTGACTGGAGACTGGGGTCTGCTGGCAAGAGTGAGCAGCAGCAGCAGCAGCAGCATCTCTCTGCCAAACCTGCGGCAGGCAGCCTCAGTGAGGAACTCCATAGGGAGCTTAGGTTACACCCAATCTGAACCAGAGGAGATTCAATAGATAGAAATAATATGATACTAGCACTTGTCCTCTCCTGCTCTGGGGCGCAAACAAGTCATCACTTCAAGAGGGACATACAGTATAAGCTAGACAGACACCCAAAACACATCAGACTTAAACTCAAGATCAAACAGACAAGAATAAGCAGAACGGTCTTTAGATTGGAAATGAGGAAGGGAGGAGCTGTAAGGAAGTTTGGTTGAAGGATTGGATGACACAGGGTAGAGAATGTAGCTAGATGAGCAAGGAGGACTGGGGGACTGATATTAGAGAACAGGACAGAGGGGGCAGGAGTTAGGATACGGAATGCAAACTACAGCCTTGAACGTCCAAACTGCTCAGGGGCACAGTGCCAATGTTTACTCATCTCAAACTGCTTATAGCTGCAGACGTCTTAGAAAGTCAGTAGCCTATAGTCTTGCAATTTTGGGATTCGATTTTAGAAAGCCAGCCTCGGAAAGTGGCTTCCAAGTTTAGCCAAAGCATTGACCCTCTGCACTGATGGAGGGCAAAACTTGAAAATCCTTAGCAACAGTCTGTCTAAGTGGAATCCCCCCACCCTCACCCGTCTCGTAAGTCAAACAGAAGCAGCACCAGGAGTCGCACTCACTCGCTGCGCCGGCTATGAGGAGCTTGAGCCAGAGCCAGAATAATTGAGAAGGATGAGAGGGCAAGTTTTTTTTTTTTTTGTCTTTTTTTTTTCTCCCAGCCCTCGGAGGAGAACTCTGACTCAGCACGCGACCGACAGGATCGATAGGAGCTGCTTGGACTGACCTTGCAGTTCAGGTCCACAGGCCCCGACACAGCAGAGATACATAGCCCAACACAGGCCTAATAAATAACTCAAGCGGACCGGACGCACACCCCTAATTCAACTCAGATTGATAACACTGCACCAGTGACTAATACTCCTTCCACAGGGATCAATGAATACTCTTAATACACAAGACTCACACATTCCAGAGCTCACAGAAAGAAAACAACCCCAATAGTTTGCAAAACATATCAAGAACTTAGAACTAAGTGACAGATACATTCTTTTACATTGAGCTACATTTGCTATTTGGACAACTGTTCAATATCAGTGTTGAATTTATATCTTGGCAGGGTCAGTCTGAAGCTACTAGTCTGAATTGTAATTACTTTAAGATGCTTTCTTTTGAGTGTGGGTAAATCACTGTCAAGTGGGCCATGACATATATGGACAATGCAGCCAGATTTTGGGATGCTGCAACGGTACAATGATGCTAATCACAGATCGGAAATTCAGAGCGCAAATTTTGGTTACACTTTATTTGAAGGTACCGTCACAAGACTGACATGACACTGTCATTAAGTATGACATGATGTTGTCATGAATATGTCATAAACTTTATACAGCTGTCATGACTTCTGTCATTAAGTGTCACCAGGTATTTGCCATGCTTAGGGTTAGGGTTAGGGTACAGTATGTCATAAGTCATGACAGGTATATCAAGTTTATGACAGATTCTTGATAACATCATATATAATGACAGTCTCATGTCAGTCTTATGACGGTACCTTCAAATAAAGAGTTACCCAAATTTCCTAAGGGATAAAGATAGTGTACACAGCTATACTTCATTCTGTGCTGGATAGTCGAGGACGGACATTATATTCACCCCTTCGAAAGTAAAATGCAATCTCTCTTCTCAGATATGACATTTACTGCACTTAGAAGTGTGAATCAAATTAAAGGTCTCAACATTGTGCTAAAATAATGTGGTGCTGACGCTAAAATACTGCAGAGTGCTGAGATACGGCCTCTGGATGATAAAATAGGGCAGCCCAGTGCAAGTATGTGCTGGTGAAAAGATTTACTGCTCTGTGGTGAGTCCTTTTGAGTGCTTTCCAGAAGTTTTCTCGTTGAGTGGCTTCCAGCTCTCCAAGAAACATTTACTCATGGCTTAAAGTCTCTATCTTAACATCAGCCATGGCAGTGAGTGGTGACAGATTGATGACAGAAATACAGGAGGCCTGATGGCAGCTGAAGTTTCTTTATGGTCAATGGACCTGACTAACAAAGTCGATTCTTCGAAGTTGCGTCAACACCGTCATCGCAAGCCTTGATCTCTGCAAATGTAAGTGTAGATATATGAATAAATATTGCTTGTTTCTGAATGATTGCTCCAAAAAATGAAACAATGGTGGTCAGATAATGTTTTCCACATGCTAAAGGCTGCTGGAAGGCTCAGCTATTTTAAAACCACTGATCTGAATCAGGGAGGCAAGGGGTCATGAAATTGCAAAGCATTGTATCATTCATCATCTATCCTATTCTGACAGAAAGCAAGAGAGGATTTGTTGTCTGCAAGTTAAGACTTCTTCATTGCTAAATCCAAACAATCTTATATTTGGATTCTGAAAAAAAGAAATGGAGAAACTTGTTATTCCAAAGGGTTTTTTTCTGTTTAGTATAGCATTTATTTTTTTCTTTTAGCATAGTAGGTGTATAAAACCTTATCTGAAATGAACTGTGCCGTATCCATGGCTGTTGGCTCGAGTGCATGGTTGATTTTATAGCTCTAACAGTAATAAAGCATCTGAGATCACTTGGTCAGATGGTTTGGTCTTTGGTCAGATTTCATAGGAGCATAATGTGGCTCCGAGGCTGTAATTGAGGGCGTGTCTTTAAATAAAACACAAAGCGAAGCACAGTAGAGAAGAGCTCGCTGTGCAAGTGATGTGCCTTGATGATACAGAGATCCCACCTGCCGAGTTTCAGATTTCCTGTCTGTGGAAGTCACAATACACTCACTGGATTAATGTCTTTCATACATACACGCATGCATGCACACATACACATAGGCACACACTGACTCACACACACACACAGTTTCATTGGGTCTTTGCCACATCCCCCGGTGGCAGTACCATCTGTGGAGACTCCACCCACCTCCATCCTTTGCGGCCCCTCTAGACTCCTCCCCTCCCTCTGAGCGAGGGATGAAGCGGTGGCTAATGCTAATGCTAACACTACTGCTCAGTTCACCATGAGTAACACACAGCTCCTCTATAGTAGCAAACCCCCAGCTAACCCTCCTATGTAGCCTAGCCCCTTTCCTACTGCACTGCTGTGCTTTATACACATAGGCCAACACCAGGCAGACATAATGCCACTGCATTTAGTTACACCAGTATCATATGCATGTGACAAATAAAATTCATTGATTCCTTAAACCTACAGTACCTTACATACATCAGCACTCTCACTTACAAAGATCCAATGTCTCTTGTAAAACACTCATCTACTCATCCACCGAGGTGTTACCCAAACAGACAGTGATGGACAGCCAGTGATAGTCACCCAGCACAGGTCAATCACTGGCAGGAGTTCTGCCCTGTAATTGACCGATCCCAAGCCCCGCCCACTTTCACCATGTCACAATGGGGCCCGCAGCGAACCTCGGACAACCTCGGACAACTTCTCCCTTCCCTGCATAATAGTAGACTATGAGACTTGCAGCTTTGTCTTGAAAATAAGGTGTAATCTCATATCACAACGGTGGAATAATGTGTTTGGGGACCTCTAAGACCAAAAGCTTACTTGCTATGGATGTGAGGGAAGGATTTTTTTTTTTTTACCCTCGCCAATTCGCTCAGGTCATGCCTGCCATTCATACAAGAAGTAGCCTCAGCCAGCCTCGGCTCTCTTCAACCTGCTAAGCAAGGTCAAACTTTGCATGGATATGGCTCATGTAATTGTAATAAAACAAACAAATAATCAATGAATACGGCGAATAGGCTTACGGTACGCAAAGTTGCAGCCCCGTAGGCTATCATGAGAGATGGAGACGACGGACAATGATCTGCTTTAATGTTACAGCATCAGTGATAGTGACGTTATTAATATTTTTTACCCTCAACACAAATGCATGTTCTCTCCCAAAGCCTGTGCTTATATTGACACCGTGTTTTAACCTCAATCATGACAATTATTAGCTTATCAACCAGCCTCCCCCAAGGAGAGCCTACAGTAGCCTAACGTTAGATGTGTGCAGTGCGTTTGGTAACGTTAGGTGACGTCTGATCAGACCATTTAAAGGAAGGACTTTGCCGCTAACTAACATTAGGTCTAACATCACAAGAAGAATCGAGAGTTAACGTAAGGCTTTTACACATTTTACACTCACAGATAAATAGTTTTGAAAGTTTACACGAAGCTAAGTAGGAGTATTCCCTACATTAGCTTACATTAGCCTACATTCAAAGATGGGCTACATGGGGTGGGCTATGCAGCAGATTCAGTGTAAAACATCAACTTCTTTATAAACACATAGGCATACAATGTCATCCCCATCCAGAAAAATTACTTGACACTTTGAGAAAGTTGCTAGGAATGCAATTTCGCTTGTATGCTTTGTAGGCATCTAGCAACTTGCTAGGTTAACTTTAGGCTGGCTAGGTTAACTTTTCCCCTCTGACCTGTCGTCAAAATCGAAATAATCCGAAATAGGGAAACGGTGAACATTCACAGAGACGAACCCATCACGTTGTCTACTGTTGTTTTTATTGCTGTTCACATTTTCAAACGATAACATTCAGGCTATCTGAACCGAAAGCCATCACAAGTGAACGTATTTACACAGGCATTTCCAGCTACAGGCACGCTGGTTTTGGCCAAACTTGTCCGAGGTAGCTATACGTAACAATAGATGGGCGGGGCTTGGGATCGGTCAATTGATGACAAGTCCAAGAGCCACCCCACCTGTCATCGCTTTTCCTAACCAAACCAGACACACATCCACAATGTTATTGTTGTCACACACATCCTCCCTGTTACACACATAGATTCTTCCTGTCACAATGTAGGCAAAGTTCATCATCTAGCTTAGTATGTGAAAAGGCTGTATTGTAGTTTAAGGCTAAAGATATTCAGTCAGTAATATTACACTTTTGAATATAGAACTCAATTCAGTGCGCACACACACACTACACAGATACTTGACATTTGCCATGTAGTATTACTGCAAAAAGTCTAATAGAAATGTTTGGATGTAAATAAATTGTTCCTGACATGCAACAGAAAGCAGAGACAGTATAAGATCACAATGGGCAGAGATGGCCTTCGAACATATTACTGTAAGGGCACACCTGTTGTCACTTTTACGGGCATTCCATCCCAGCCACAGCCCTTACCTGCTCCTTACTCACTTGGGAGTCATCAACAAGATTTGATGTCATTGCTGAGGGTGGCCCAGACAGCCTGGCTGTTAACGTTACGTCTCCCTACTAAAGTATGAACGGCAGCAAAACAGATAGAAGAAGCCCATAAAGGTTAAGTCATTTATCTTTGGCACAGACATAAATCTCATTTTCATTCATCTGAATCTCATTACGATAATGAAACTTTTACAGCCCTGACAAATGTTCAAAGTCAGCAGATCTGAGAGACGCATCTTGCAGTGTGTTACATAATCCCTGTGAGGGAATAATGGGTAATTACGGCGCCCCCCTATGGATTACAGCAGGTACTGCTCCTACCTGTGACATTTTGACTGGCACGCAACACTGCATTGTCTCCAGACCCCCTACTGCTAATAAATCAATCCTCAGCAACCTCTTTCGCTGCCACATCATCACCATAAAATCACTGTCCGTGAGGACATTGCCCTGTAATTCAGTTATGCAATATGCAACGTAACCTAACCCTAATCCTAAGAAATGTAGGAACATGGGGCTGTGGGATATCATACATACTACATACATACAACATGTGTTATACCAACTCCTGTATTTCTATACCACAGACAGTAATAACCACTTTACAGTATTTTAGACAACTTGTCTCCTCCATGATATTACAGACCATTGGAATACGCAGGGTTAAGGCAATTTTTTTCTGAGATGAGAGCAGTTATAAGTTATAACACAGATTACTTTCTATAATGACAATGTGCCACGTACATAGCCAAGTATTTATTGAATTGATATGTACTGTGGTGTGTGTGTGTTGTGTGTGTGTGTGTGTGTGTGTGTGTGTGTGTGTGTGTGTGTGTGTGTGTGTGTGTGTGTGTGTGTGTGTGTGTGTGTGTGCGTGTTGCAGGTTTGATAGTGTTTCTGGGCATGATGTTTGGAGCATTCGTATGGGGTGGGCTGGCTGATAAGGTGGGTCGGAGGAAGTGTCTGATCGTCGCCCTCGCCATCAACTGCATCTT
>JAODXP020000017.1:12660403-12700403 GCA_027497455.2 Sardinella longiceps
GCGAAACTTCTCAAAATTACTCTTAAATAACTATTAACTTTTATCTGTTAAAACTACTTACTGGTGTAAATAAGCTATTTAATAGCCATTTATAGAAGACAGTTATTATAAAGTGGTACTTTCTTTATTCTGTATTCTGCAGAGCGGCAAGCATGACGAGGCTTGGATGATCCTGAAGCAGGTCCATGACACCAACTGGAGAGCCAAAGGGGAACCCGAGAGAGTCTTCACCGTGAGTGCCTGTCAGAAAGAAAAATTGCACACAGCATCTTAAACCGCTTTTATTTACAATAAGCCACTTGCCTGAGCACTCCTGCATTCATTTTGACATCCATGTTGACTCAACGCAGGTGTCTCAGATTAAGACTCCCAAGACTCAGGAGGACGAGTTCATTGAGATCCAGAGTGCGACAGGCACAGCCTTCCAGAGATGGATCGTACGCACTTTAACACTTACAAAGCTGGTAAGGCCTGCACAATATCCCCACTCATAATAGCAAAGCATGAAGATAAACAGTGATAAGACAGTGTGCATATACCTGTTGGAATGAATCCAAACAAGCACTCCTCTCTGAGGATTGTATTCTCCCAGGTGCTTAAGTCCAAAAAAGTGCTTAAAGCAGGCTGAATCAAAAGGAGCTAAGCACCTTTTTTGACTTAAGCACCTAGGAGAATACCAGCCTGAGTGAATAACCCGCTCCCCCCTCTGCAGGTGATCAAGAACGTTATATCCCTACTGGGTCGGGAACTCAGACTCAGCACTCTCCTGATGGCCATCATCTGGTTCACCATGGCGTTCAGGTAAATAATGGAACCTTTTTGCCTGTTCACTTTTGGGCCTGAGAGTTAAACCTATAGACAGGTGTCCCACTTAAGGAGAAGTCAACAACTTTCATCTATAGCGCTATAAAAATAAGATGTAAACACATTGACATCTGTGGCAATGCCCATACTCAATGCACTTGTTTAAAAAAAAACAAAAACATGTTTTGCTGAAAGTGGAGTGAGCACCTACAGGGCTGGCGCCTACAGGCTGTTTGTTAGGGGAAGGTGGGGGATCGGTGTCTTGGCCAAGGACACCCTGATCCGATGCCAGGGCAAACTGGGATTGAGCTCAGAACACTCTGATCCAGCTTGTTCACTGCGATGTTCAGACTGTTTACCACTCTAGCCCCACCTGGTGCACTGGAGTGATGACGTGATGGCCATAATTATTTCAAAGTGACTAAATCAATGTGCTAACTGTCTCAGCGGCCTTGTTTTTGGAGAAACAATTAAATGGGACAGATTTGGTTGCATGCTTTTGCATAGAGATACACAGTGAGATCTTAATCATCAGCAGTTTAATGCACACATCTAGGGCATGATCTTATTTCAAGGATATGTCAGAGTTTCAAGATCGCTTCTAACCGCTGAGTTCAAAACCTGGGCTTTTCAGCTCAGTGGTTAGAACATTGAACACCCATGCCGTGGGTTTGTTGTAGTTGACAAGGAGGCAGGTTTGAGATCTGAGTGTGGTGCGAACAACCACAGCCACACATAAGACAGTTTGTTGCACTTTAATTCTTGAGCTAGATACGTTGCCTAATGCGAGGAATGTCTGTTTGTGTATTCCACGTATAACTCTTAAACCATTTGTCCAACTGACCTCAGATTTGGTATGCATCTTGCTATTGACTCGAGCGAGTGCAGTGCCAAATTTGTAATAAAAAATATAATAAAATAAAAAATAAAAAATAATAAAAATTACTGAAGATATCATAAAAATCGTATAAATTAAGCAGTTGCCTTCTGCTGCTCTAACCATAGCCACTCCCCCTTTGCAGCACTTAGCACACAGGGGCAATGCACTAGTATGTAATAAATATACTTGTGTTGTGTTTTAGCTACTACGGGCTATCTGTATGGTTCCCCGACATGATCAAGCACCTGCAGAATGAGGAGTACGAGTCCAAGCTGAGGGTGATCCACCGGGAGAGAGTGGAGGACTTCCACTTCAACTTCTCCCTGGAGAACCAGGTCCACAAGGAGGGAGAGTACATACGAGACAAGTATGTTACACATTATTCACACATTTCCTCTGGGCTTAAAGAAATCTCTCTCTCTCTCTCTCTCTCTCTCTCTCTCTCTCTCTCTCTCTCTCTCTCTCTCTCTCTGTCTTTATCTATTGATCATCATGCTCCGCTTCAACCCTCTCTGTCATCATTATTTAGTTATTCATTCGAGTATGTTACACATCCCTCATTTCCTCTGGTTTTAAAGAAATATCTATCTGTCTGTCTATCTATCTATGGACACTTTTGAGAAGCTCTGGTTGTGTGAAACACTGCTCATTTCTAACCCCTCTCTATTGTGTCCCTCTCAGGTTTATCCACATTGAGTTGAAGTCTGTGAAGTTTGAGGATTCCCTGTTTGAAAATTGCACTTTTGAGGACATCCGATCGACAGACACCATATTTGAGAACTGCACCATCAAAAACACAATTTTCTATAACACAGGTGTGTGTGTGTGTGTGTGTGTGTGTGTGTGTGTGTGTGTGTGTGTGTGTGTGTGTGTGTGTGTGTGTGTGTGGCTCAGAGTCATTGATTTTCAGTGGTCTTGAGTCATATTGCCAGTGGAAAAGCAAATGAAGTTACAGTAATTGATAATTCTTATGTGGTTGTGCCTATTGGCCACATGTACAGAAGAATAAGTGGTGCGTTCAGTCACTGAAAACAGCTACAGTACTCTGGCAAAGTGGAGAGACAACATATCAGGCACAATACTGCCCCCATCAGGATGCACTGACTGTAAATCAACAACTGTTGCACAAGTAGGCAGAGGTCTGGAGGACAGGCCTGACTCTTACGTAACTGTTAAAAAATGGACAGTGAGGAACATCATAACCAGCTGAATACTGATGCAATGAATAATGCATGAGATGGAATGCAGTTAACTTTCATACAATGTGTTGTTCAAATCCATGCAACGTTATCTTGTTAACTTTCATACAATGGTCCTCATTTATCAAACGAATATGGAAACAAGAGTAAGTTTGAGCGCAATTTATTCTAGCTCACTGTTTTGCGTGAGAATGAGCGTCAGCACAGTTTTCTGTCGTATGTTTGTTTCATAAATGAGGGCCAATGTGTTGTTGAAATGCATGTGACTGTGTCTTGCTAACTTTCAGACAATGTGTTGTTCAAACCCATATGACTAATATTTTTGTTTATTTAATAAAAACAAATGTTTGTGCGGCACTTTATATTAAAAGCAATCTCAAAGTGCTGCAGTGTTCAGAAAAAAAAAGATAAAAAAAGAAGAATAAAATGAAAGTAAAGGAATTTAAAAGAAATTTAAAAACTTAAAACATATGACTGTATGTTGTAGACTTGTGGGAGGAGAAATTTATTGACTGCCGAATGGAGAACACCAACTTTGAGCACAACAAGAAGGGCTGTCACCTGGACTATGAGGATGAGAATGATGTCCTAATCTACCTGGTTAGCTTCCTGGGGAGTCTGGCTGTGTTACCGGGCAACATCATATCTGCGCTCTTCATGGATAAGATTGGAAGGATCAAGTTGATTGGTGAGTCCAGCAAAATATCTGAGATGTAAATGATGATGATGATGATGATGATGATGATTGCTATTATTATTATTAGTAGTAGTAGTAGTAGTAGCAGCAGCAGTAGTAGCAGAAGTAGTAGAATTCAAACATTGTCAGTGATTTTTTGTGACTGACTTGACATGATTTTCTCTCTCTCTCTCTCTCTCTCTCTCTCTCTCTCTCTCTCTCTCTCTCTCTCTCTTTCTTTTCGTCCACCTCTTTCCATCTCTCTCTCCCTCCACCTCTTTCCTCTTGCCCCCTACAGGTGGTTCCATGTTAATCTCAGCAGGTTGTACCTTCTTCTTGTTCCTGAGCTTCAGTCAGGCGGCCATCATTGCTTGGCAGTGTCTATTCTGTGGGGTCAGTGTGGCCGCCTGGAACGGCATCGAGGTCGTCACTGTTGAGCTTTATCCCGCCTCGAAACGGTAAACTGTTAAGATAGATAGGTCACATGGTCACTATCTCAGCAGCTGATTGGTTAAAGGGTGTGCCTGTAGATTAGAAGCCTGTTGTTGTTTCTGTTGGCCACGTGTCAGTCTGTACATTGTCATTTGAACTGTTTGGAAGATTAGCCTATCCATGATGAAAGAAAAAGTCAAATTAAGCAAAAATAAGAAATTGGAAACCCATCTTGAGTTTAAAAAAGATATATCATTGGAAGCTGTAAAGTTTTGTTTAGGGTTTGACAGTAGTGGGTTGAAATCCAAGTTGGTGTGAAGCACAAGCCTCTTCTGTTTGCAGTAAACACCATATGGGCTGACTACTTTAATTATGCAGTTAGAGAACAGTTTGGCTTTGAAGTGAAGATGGAAACGGTTGCTATGCAAATATTGAAGCAGAATTACTTGGAGAATTACTAACCAATGTATTTAAGACTTGTATCCTTGACACATTATCATGGCTTTCAGAATGAATGAAACAGGGTTTTTGACAATTGAGTTTGTCTAAAACCAGTTCTGACTTATCGTTATGTTTATCATTCTGATTTCAGAGCTACAGCATTTGGCCTCCTCAACGCTCTCTGCAAGCTGGCTGCCATCTTGGGAAGCTCCATCTTTGCCTCATTTGTGGGCATCACTAAGATCATCCCCATCCTACTGTCCTTCACTGCGCTGGTGTGTGGTGGTGTGGTGGCCCTCAAGCTCCCCGAGACCCGGGAGAAGGTCCTGATGTAAGGGACGGGTTGAGGCTCTGGGATGGGAGGGCCTGGAGAGAGTGATAGGGAAGGAAGAGGCGGAGATGCACACAGCTGTGCTGCCGAGGTTTCATCCACCAAGCTTTTGCAATCACCCATACAAGACAAGCCCCCGTTCAAAGCCCCTTTCCTGGTTCCTAACCCCATCGTTTTACTAACACCAAACCTGCGAGCTTCGTTAATCACCGCTCCAATTAACAACCCACACTGCTGATTGACCTCCTGCCTTTCACTCCCTTTTTCCTACCTTCTGGGACCAACTAATCACCCCCCATCCCCCCCTCCCACACACCCTTCTCACCGTGACCACCCCGTCATACTCATGCTTTGGATGCCACCGGACAGATATGAAGAAAAGATAAAGATAGAATCTATTGTGATGTTTTTATTGTTTATACAAGATGAAATTATCGAAAATTATGGGTTTTTCCCATAATCTTCTCTGTGTGAGTATGCATTTGAATGTCTTAGCTTGCCATAATCAGAATATCCCATTCATAATGTTCACCAGAACTTCTCAGTGCCATTTTGGTATATCAGAGAAACAGAGAGAGAGACAGAGAGAGAGAGAGAGAGAGAGAGAGAGAGAGAGAGAGAGAGAGAGAGAGAGAGAGAGAGAGAGAGGCGCTCCAAGACTCCAAGTGCTTCTTTGTTATTCCCAGTCCGGCAGTTACTTCACAGACTCTTCCTCTTGCGTTCTCCTCTTCCAAACCCCCCAACACTGTATCTCCCCCTACAGTATTGGCCTACCTACCTACTCTACCCTCCTGTCATTGTTGTACTCTCTGCATCTACTGCTTGGAAATGTCTCTTGTGTGTGCGTTATCCAACCTGTGTCTTAAATGCACTGTGTGACGCAACAGTCTCTCTCTCTCTCTCTCTCTCTCTCTCTCTCTCTCTCTCTCTCTCTCTCTCTCTCTCACTACCGGTCCCCTGAAACCTCCAACACTGTGCTAGTGTGGCGTGTGTGTGTTAGTGTGTATGTGGACGAGTGAGTGTGTGGATGCGAGTGTGTGTGAAGCACTGACGAGGGGTCCTGTATCACCTGCACAGCACCTTTAAGCTTTAAGCAGTCCTCAGTGTCCACCTGGGTGGGTTCTCAGGTGAGGAACCTGAGTTTAGTCCGCAGGTGGACCTGCGTCTTTCATGTTCCTTAGAACCTCCTCTCTCTGATCCCATATTGCTCTGATCCCACCTCCTGTCCTGCAAAACTCATAGCATTTTGTGTTTCCTGTTTATGTTCCGCACAGTGATCTAGGGTGACACTACTAAGAGTGGATGCAGTGTTTGTTTTTTGACTGTGGTCTTGACCACGATTCCACTGAAGACCAGTATCTTGGTTGTGATGGTGGCTGTGGCCGTACTTGAGTCTGAGTTCACGGCACTGCACTGTCTTTGGGTGGAGTGAGTTGCATGTGTGTTCCTTATCAGGTGATATGTTTATGTGTCTTTCTTTCCCTCTTTTTTCTTCCTCTTCTCTCTTCTTTCTTCTTCTTCTTCTTCTTCTTCTTCTTCTTCTTCTTCAATGTTGTCCAGTTTCCAAACAGTCTGTCTGAATGATCTTTGATGTGTGTCACACTGTAAATACATGAGTGTGATTGTTGTCTTAGAAAAAAAGTGAGAACACAACCTTTTTTATTTAGACCTGATGTTCATAAGCTCTTCCTGTGCCAGCAGCTTTTGAGATAGCCTTCAGGAGATTACTGTGTGCATACATGTACTCTACTTCTTCACATACATGTACAATCATTCCATTTCATTTCATAGGCTTGGTTCACATAAACAGCATCATTGCAGAGACATTTTGTTTTGTACTTGTTTAGCAAAGCAACTTTAAATAGTCAGTACACAGTATTGCTTATAATATCTAGTATCTATTCTCTCAAGGACTGAGAACGATCAAATGATTTCATCAAATGGTCAAATGATTTGCAATGAGACAGAAAAATATATTTAAGAAAGGAAGATATTTGGCCATTATTATTTGTATGTCGAGGGAGCTTTGAGTGACATACACAGTTCTCCAGCCCAACCAAAGGAAATAAAACTAGGCCTCTTGAAAAGCGATTTATTTATTATAAGACTGCTTTGCACTGAACAACATGATATGCACTATAGTCACACAACACTGTAATAAATGTACTTTAACAAGTTTACACAAGACATCATCTCTTTAGACTCTTCCACGTGGCAACGGCTCATCATGTAGGCTTTGGTCTCTCTATCTGAGCCTTACCAAAGTGCATAGACAGGGAGAGACAGGCATTGGTTGAATCCCAATGTTCCCACTAAGCCATAAGCCCAGAACCCTCAATGACTTAACTAGAGTGAGTCTGCCTTGTGATTGGCCAATTCATGCCAGTTAAGTCCTTTGAGGGTTGAAAGCTTAGGGTTTAGGTTGAACATTAGTATTTAGACATTGCCAGAGGCACGTGTTTGCTAAGAGAACGGTTTTATGTGGGATAGCTTATGACTTCAGGCCTAATGTTTCTTCCCTTCAGTTAGCTTGTGTCTGCATTGTTGTGAGAAGAAAGACATAAATTATTGTTTTTTAAATGTATATCTATACTGTATGTGTGTATATTTTAATTTACAGAAAAAATGTCAAACGTGTCAATGGAATGGAAAAAAAAACATGTCTCTGTTTGTTCCCTTGTTCTGTTGGTTTTGTTTGTGACTGTTCAATAAATAAATCAACTAAATGACTACTGACATAAAATGAAATAAATGACCTTTGTGCATGAAACCACACCACACACACCAATGCACTATTTACGTTGGCAATAAACCCAGCCCAAATCATGTCCGGCCTGACTCCGCAGACTGAACACTGGTTAGGGAGGTGAAAGATGCCACAGCACTGTGCCTGAGGTTGGTGTCTCTTACATTTGGTTGAGATGGGACGTGTTTTGTTTTGTTTCGGTACACAAGAGGCATTCACAAATCCTCAGTGTTCCTTTCAGTGATGGGACGGAGCTGCTCGGAAAAGCTGAGTAAGGAGGAGGAGGTGGAGGTGACCAAGAGGACAAAAGAGAGACAGAGAAGAGAGAGAGAAAGAAAGAAGAATGTGAGAGAGGATAGTCATTGGAGAAGAGCAAAGCACAGTAGTGTTGCTCAACTGCCTGAGACCTACAGAGAGGGACATAGCTCCAAATGATGGGCTTCTCAAGGGCTCTCCTCCCATTTGGGGCCTTGGTTAATCAGTCCCCCTTTTCCTGCCCTGCATACAGAAATAGATGGTGAACATAATAGGACATATTCTCCTCATCAGGCAGGAAAATGTAAATATCTAAAATATCTAAAATTCATTCAAGTGCCACTGTCTTTTCACAATTCAGATTGCCACTTCCATGTCTTCTATCTACGGTCTGGAATTACAATTAATACAATTTCTCACATTTACCAATTCCTTGTGTTTAATAATACAATAATAATAATACTACTGTGAGTGCAACTGTAGAAACCGACCCACAGGGCTGTTCTCACAGCTAAATGTAATGATTCCCATGAGTTAGAGTCTGCAGGATCCCTGCACCTCAGACACCTGTTTGTTTATGCTCACACGACAGGCGACAGATACAACACGCTCTAGAGAGACCATGGTCTCTGTTCCCAAGGGAATGGAGATAGTCTAACATGGACCATCACTATAATGTAAGTAAATCTATGTAAATAACCAAAGATAGTATAGGCCTATATAGTGTACTTTGTTTCATCTAGCTCTCAAACCAAAGTGCTTTTTAATAAAAGACATTGCGCTGACACTGCAACAACCACCCCATTCACAGTTGAAGAATCCAGAGATGAGCAGCTGCCAAATGTTGAACAAATATGTTTTAAAAATAGACTGAAATCAGTCCCAGGTTACTTAATGCATGTCAGAGATTGTTGGTGGTTTGTGGGCTGATGTTGGTATTTGCTTGTGAATGCCCATGGGTGTGCAGTTCATAAACTGACCATAGGATTGGAGGGTGTTTGCGAAGGACTTGCTGGGTGCTGAGTGTTTGGGTGGTGGGTGGCGTGCTGGCGTCTGCCCTCCTTTCTCACGCCCTTGAAATCTCCCAGAGTGCCAGCGGCCACCTCGGGCCGACACGTCGCCTCCTCGCCGGGGTGAGCTGAGGGTGAGGCAGGGTCATGGAGAGGGCCAAACAGCTGCTATTGCTACGGCAAGCTGGACGGGACATATAGCATACCTGATACCAATGCATGTAGCAAAGGTTTTGGCAATTTTTTGGGGGGGGTCTTGCTTGAGGAGAGAGCTGACTGAAATAAAACATTGATTTATGCATTACACATATACACAGTGGTTATAAATTATATGGCAGATTAGAGGTAGAATGCTCTGCCACCATTGCTACAGTATCAGATTAATTCTGGAACACATCTATTAATGTTCTATATCAGCAATAATCAGGAAAAATGTGATTGTCTCTAGAGAATGTCAGAACAACCAAACTACTGAACTATGACCTGCTCCGCCAGGAAAGTTAATTAATAGGTCATTAAGCTAATGAGCCGTTCACAGGCAGATGTGACATGAGGATGAGCTTGATCTGCTCCATTATCTGGTTAAAGGTTAGGTGTGAAATTCCTCTGCAGGCTGGCCCACACAGTGCTCAGGACTGGGCCTGCTCCTCTAATCTAGGGCCCTTGGAGGTGACAGATCACACACCGCCTGTGAGAAAGGATCCTCAGCCACTAAACCCAGAGTGCACACAAACAAACACACTAGCAAAAAATGCTGACTCTCTCTCTCTCTCTCACTCACTCTTTCTCTTCCACTCTCTCTCTCACACACACGTAAGCGCACTAAAAACACAAATAAGCAAACTCACATACATACATACATAGCCTAGATACATACATACATACACACTCTCGCAAGAGCACACACACATCCACACATAGACATGTAATTAAAATGTTATTACAACAAATCCAATGTAGAGGCACTTTTGCCAGAGTAAAGACTTGTTGAATGTCTAAATAAGACCTTAGACAGATCTTAGACAAATCTGGCTCCAACATCACCCAACCAATGTGTGTAAATGTGTGTGTAAATCTTCATTCCTTTTCAGGACATTTTCAGGACTACAAAGTACTGCATGTACTACATACAGCATAAACTACAGTATACCGTGTGTATGTTCATATATGTTTTGTTAATCAACCCTTGTGTGTGTGTATGAGTGTATGTGTGTAAAAGCTTGAATTGAAGTGTGTTTACATGTATGTGTACATGTGTGTAAAGTAAACGTGGGAACTGGGAAGCCTTGGCAAGGACAGCTCAGACTTGGTGGTGGGGGGGGGGGGTCTTGTCTGTGGAGGTGTCACCTCACACCTCTGAGCTCCTGCCCTGCAGTATAAAAGCAGCCTCTGAGTTTCAGCTCACAGTCACTGCACTCAGATCAGATCAGCCTTGCAAAGTCTCCACAACCAGCATCCTTCCATCCTTCCATCCACACCAGCTCAGAGGATACTGTCTCCAGTCAGGAGACGTAAGCAGCACATCAACACCGGGTCCAGGAATCAGCACCAGTACCATGGATGCCCATGTCTCATCCGCAGCTTTCAGTCCAGCCAGAACCGAGGTTTCTGGGTCCTTCAGCAGTAGCCAAGGCCACTGGAACACCTTGTGGAACTCTTCCCCACCCCTGGAGAGCGACAACCCCTGGAACTACCCGACCTCAGACCCAGAGTTCTCCAACGTGTCGTCCCCTGAGGCCATCTCTCCGACCTCCTGTGTGATGGACTACTCATCTCCAAAGTCAGCCATGATGAACGTCCACCCAGCAGCAGTGATCACAGGGCTGGGAGAAGGGTCCAGTCCGTCCCCTCGGGCTGCTTCCTCATCCTCTTCTTCCTCCTGTGAAGAAAATGGCTACCCCAGCAGTAGTAGTAGCAACAGCGGTGGTGCACAGAGGAGCAAGAGGAAGACGCGTTCCCGCAACCCAAGCCGGCAGCGTCAGTGCGCTAGCGAGAAGGAGAAGCTGCGAATGAGAGATCTGACCAAAGCGCTGCACCACCTCCGCTCTTACCTGCCTGCCTCCGTGGCCCCTGCTGGACAGACCCTCACCAAGATCCAGACGCTACGCTACACCATCCGCTACATCGCACACCTGTCCGCACAGGTAGAGACCAGAGATGAGCTCCAGGCCAGTGGGGGGCAGCAGTCTCTCAATGCACCTCAAGGGGGTTTCCCAGAGCAGCAGAGCGAGAGGCTCACCCTAGGGGGGTGCTGGGATGCCTTCACACAGAACACTGGAGGAACAGATGCCAAGCAGGCACCCTGGCAGAGAGGCTCAGACCTACCTGCATACCATGGGCCACACAGCTCCCCATATGACTCTACATATGAGGACCTGTTCAACTCCAGCACTGACTCAATGATGCAGTCTCCAGTGTACACAACAGGGGCTAAACAGTCTTACCAGGTAAGAATCTATCATTACAATGCTGCAAAATCATGCAAATGCCACATATAGTATGGCTAAATCCTCTATGCACAACAAAACATCATTTGGTAGATCCATGCTAAGAAAAGTAATTATTGTAGGCTATGTCATAGTAATTAACTGTACAGTCATTTGTCCTGCAGAATATACTAATTTGTGCTTTTCCTTCTTCTTTCAGGAATATGACAGAGATATGACATTTCACACCATCTCTCCTGACTACTGGATTTAGCCTGAAGACCAAACAACTAGTAGCTACACCAGTTAGCTTCAGATCAGTTTGAATATATGTACAGTATTTATATTTTATTTATACTACCTGAAAAGAAACATATATAATTGTGACAAAATGTAAATGTAATATATTTATAATATTTATAATAAACATAATTTAATTTATAAGATGTGGTTGATTCATTCAAGTCAAAGATACCGTTACCCTTTTTGGGGGAACTGTAAAATGTTAAAATTTTGTCTGAGGTGTGTAACCAGGCTTAGAAAATTTGGTAACACTTTATTTGAAGGTATACCGTCATAAGACTGGCATGACACTGTCATTAACTATGACATGACATTGTCAAGAATCTGTTATAAACTTTACAAACCTGTCATGACTTCTGACATACCCTAACCCTAACCATGACAAATACTGGGTGACACTTAATGACAGAAGTCATGACAGGTGTATCAAGTTTATGACAGATTCATGACAACGTCATGTCAATGACTGTGTCATGTCAGTCTTATGACGGTACCTTCAAATAAAGTGTATCCTTGTCAGTAGGACATACTGTACATGTAGATTACCCGATTACAATACATACAGCTGAACCTCATCCTCCTTGTAGAATAGGGCTTTGAAAACTGCTTCAGCTCAGCGGTATGAAACACCTGAGTATGATGGGAAAATAACTCTAAATCTTCACCTGATAATTAACAGCAGATGAAAAACAAAATTATATTTAGAGATTAGCTTTATGCAATTATGTTTTAATGGGGCGTGATGGGGCATGTGGGGGATGACCACACACAAAACAACAGAGGGGTGGAGAATTAATGCAGCCATTCTCAACAGTCATTATGTTTCGTTTTCTATTATCAACGCCCACTGAGCAACAAGCAGTTCATTTTCAATATTCTGAGTCTCCCTGCCGGATAGGGAGCATTTACATATGAAGAGTTCAGATGCAAAACCCCCTAACTCCACTTGACCACTTTTTGAGAAAAAGGCCATTTTTTTATCAGGCGTTTACAGTGTTTTGATTGTAAACAGATATTTTAGACACGGCGGGGAGCAGGTTTTATTTTATTTTTTCACAAAAAACATTTCATTTACATATTCTAGATTTATACAGGATTCACACAATATCATTAACTCAGTTTTCACAAAAATGGTGTTTAGGGGGTTTTGCATCTGAACTCTTCATATGATTACTGAATGTAAATAAATAATAATAATAAAAAAGATTGGGTAAGAAAGTATTGCCAGTTGTTAATAATAACAACAATAAGAAAAACATCAGAGCCATAATACTGTAACGGCAAATGATTTGCATAATATACTTACTTACTGACTGACAGATTTCTGAACAACACAGTCATCAGGGGTGTCTGATAATATGGCAATGTCGTTTCCTCACATTCTGTGTCTATGGATGTCCTAATTCTACATAAACCTTTCATGGAGCAATCTAATGTGATTCAAATCATAGGCCACCAAGTGCTGGCAGTAGGTAAGAACAACAAAATTTGGTACAACACTTGTAAAATGTAACTGAATGGGGCATAAGGTGAAATAAAGTGAGATTCTGTGCCCCACTCTTTTATCTGCCAGTTCTCTATTCGATCAGGACAAGGACACAAGGAGCTTTTATTTGTACATGCATGTGATTACTAATAGTGAAAAAAATGCTGTAAAATTGTGTGTGGTGTAAGCCTATTTGTGCAAGGTACAGAAGTGCAGTAGGAAAGTGGCCAGATAAAAGTTTGGCGGGGGCGCACTAATAAGGAGCACCCATGAGCAACAGGGAGAAGGAAAAACTGGCTTACCTAAGGAGGAAAAGTTGAGCAGATCCAGGGGCTAACACAACTGCCAGGGGTATCAAATGTTCTTGTTATTTTACCTACTGAGGGCACTTGGTGACCTTGAACAACAGGATTATAACTTGATATCCACTGGATTTCTCCTTGAAGCCAGTAAAGTAGTCAACAGTAACCCTAGGGTTAGTTAACTGTGGGGTTTATCAGGGTTGAGACATCTCACAAGCCCTCCTGCTCTAATGGCTCTAAAGTCAATCAGTGACTTCCACAAGCATGCCTGTGAGTGTCTGCATTCCTCTCTTACTAAATCCCACTGAGCCCTGAGTCCTCCCTATGGCTCACCTGCAGCAGCGAGACCTCACACCTCTTAGTCTGGGCACGAGGCTCCGTTCAAACACTCAGCAGGACCAGCCAGACACCACGGCCTCCTTCCCTCCCTCTCTCCTTCCCTCCCTCATCCTCCTTCATCCCTCCGCTCCCCCAGTGGGTCTCATCCACCCTTATCTTCTTAATCCCCCCGTTTAGCAAGGGGCAGAGATGGGGGGTGGAGGTGGGTGGGATGTTTCTGCAGGTCTGGACCTAGCTGAGGGGTAGCAGGTAAACGGGTCAAGCACGAGCTTGGACACCTCTGCTGAAAGCACACGGATGTGCTAATGCTATCCGCTAAGCAGCAGGAGGTGGGTAAACAGGCCTACAGTACAAAGGAAGGAGGCTAGAAGTCATTTAGATGTTTGCTTCAAACAAACACTCATGCCTATGCAAAGCTCCATCATTTGCAGCATTGCACTGGTGTGTTAATGAACCTTTGATGAACCAACATGGCAGGAGTTGAGCTTCAAATGCAAGTTCATGCTGAGAGAATTCGAGAAATCTGTTAGCTTTAGGAAGTAATGCTATCCTGTTGTGCTAGTATGTTGACTCCTAGACTTTTAGAGCACAGGATTAGGGGTCTCAACAACCATGCTGAAAGATCACATTTATGCTAATTAATTTCCCCTTTCTAAAGGGACTTTTGATCATTTTGATGCACACTCTATTTTATATCTAATATAATTTTAAAGCATAGCCTACAGTAGTGGCTCTCCTGTGAATGATAACTGATCTTAAAGAAACCAGGCAACTCTTTGCCACAGTTTCAGGAATCCTTTTTCATCAGAGAATTTGTTGTATATAATCTCCAAATTACTTTGAATGATACAGTATATAGCCATGAAGGGTGGGTAGATGCAGGTTTTTTCCCCGCCAGCCATCCAGGATAAGAACAGTGTAGTTCTGGGTGGGATGTAGGAAATACCTCAAAAGAAAAGAAAACCTAGTTACAGCATGACTGCTTTTTTCTCTTTTTCTTTTTGCTATCAGGCATCATTAGCATGTTCTAGCAGTGCCAGAAAGAGTCTGAAAAATGTTTTAATTCCTTTTATGTAGCTGGTTCACCAGTTTTATAGCAAAAAAACTGCTTTGAGTCCCTTTACTGTGATTTTACCAGTGGTTAGCCAACTCCAAATCGTTACTGATGGTGGATTACTTGTTATTTCTTCATGGTAATGGACTAATGATTAGTGTGAACGTAAGGAGAGGAAAGTGACACGTGTGTGTGCCTGTGTGTGTGGGAACTGCTCCTGGCTCTGGTTTCCCTGAGGATACCCTGTAGTGGTGTCCAGGGTCCCCAACAAGTCTATGGCTCTATGGGCCTCCTGGCACCTCTGCTGTCAAAACTTACACCAGCATCTATGAGAAACAGCCAATGTAAACTCTCTCTCTCTCTCTCTCTCTCTCTCTCTCTCTCTCTCTCTCTCTCTCTCTCCCTGTGATAACTTATTACAGAGAGAGAGAGAGAGATTATTATAAGGCTCGTTCTCACAAATACGCACACACACAACACACACACACACACACACACACACACACACACACACACACACACACACACACAAACTTTCGTACATACTGGACACTGACTTTCAGATATTAATCAGAATATGACCTTGCATTCCTGCTGGGGGGATGAAGGGAATATTCTGCTAACAACTCATGAAAACACAATAATCGCAATATAAATGATCTGTATTTATAACATTCAGCGGTGGAACTCATTAGTCTGATTATTATCTTGGTATTACCTCAATTGCGTATATTTCAGTCTGCGTTGCACAAAATTCTGTTCTCCTCATTTCGACAGCACTTGAAGGCTAGGTTGTTTCACTCTCAGATAATTCCTTTACATTTATTATGAGACCCAGAATCATTCTGTTGTTAAAGGAGAGGAGCTGACCTCTGTTAAACCTTGTGAGAGTGTGAAGCTAAATGACAGCTGGAGGTCTTGCACACACACACACACACACACACACACAGCTAAATGACAGCTGAAGATCTCTCACAGGAGTAGAAGTGTGGCTGTGAGACAGGACTAGCCCATTTACATCACCTTCATCACCCTCCCAACGACCATCATCATCATCATCATCACCATCATCATCACACATACATACACACGCACACACCTTAGGCCTCTCTTACTACGATCATCATCATAACATCAAAACCATTTAATGCAACACTATGTATCTATTTAATGTAAAGAGTTGTCAGTTATTTGTTTGATAATGATGCTCACAGAGCATTGCAGAAATCACATGCAATATCAGCTATTTCCTTTATCAGTTATATTGCCTGTAGTGTAGAAGCTGTAGTGTGTGGTTGCTTGTCCCACCTCCCACCTGTCCCTCCCCAGGCTTCTCTCCCACGGCCCCCTGCCTGCACTCACACCTCTGGGGCTGAACTTCAGAGCCATGGGGTCACCGCTGGAGGTGTCACAAAGCTCCTCCCTCCGGGGATAAATAAGGAGGACTTACCTCAAGTCCAGCAGCATTCTGCCTCTCTCTCTCCTCCCAGACACACACAGAGACACGCACACACAAAGGTCTCCCTGCAGATATGGATGCAGAGTTCTCTGATCTTTTCCTTCAGGATTGTCCGACGGCGCTGGGCTTTGACTCGGCCTCTGATGCCGGTTACTACAGTGCCTGCGATGGCCTGTCTCCAGCCTCCTCCTCAGCTGCAGAGAGCTCCAGCTGCTTATCCCCAACTTGGTTTCCCTCCTCTGGGGCTTGCGGCTGGGCCTCCCCCCTGTCCCCTCTCTGGAGCTCTAGCCCTGGACAGGAAGAACCAGAGTCTGAGACGGACCTTCAGAGCAACAGTGTCCAGCTCCAGGCTCCAGCTCTCCCACAGAACCAGGAGCAGACTGGGGGCTTCCAGGAGCCACCAGCTCAGACATGTTTTACAATTCAACCCATCCAGCTCAGGGTTCCTGCACTTCCCAGCCTCCACCAGCAGAGAGCAGCATTCCCTCTCCAGGAGCAAACACAAACTCAAGCACCTCAGTGGCAGCAGGATGGGAAACGTTCCCGCGGCCGCACCAGGCAGCCTGGGAAAAAGCGGCATAACGCCAGTGAACGGGAGAAGCTGCGAATGAGAGACCTGACCAAAGCGCTGCATCACCTCCGCTCCTACCTGCCCGCCTCCGTGGCTCCTGCCGGACAGACCCTCACCAAGATCCAGACACTACGCTACACCATCCGCTACATCGCACACCTGTCCGCACAGGTAGAGGCCAGCCATGGGGACACAGGTGTGAGAATGGAGCAGTACCACAGCCAAGCTCAGACTCCATCTCAGGTCCAGGGCTTCCTTCAAGGGCACAGCCCTGCCCAGCACCTTCACTGCCCCCAGCAGCAGACTTTAGACCCCTGGAGTCAACACAGACTTCAGTATGGTATTCACTCGGAGCCCAACACCCCTTGCCAACAGAATCAGACCCTCATCGCAAACTGCCTGACTTCAGCTGGAGAGCCACACATGACAATATACCAGGTAAGAACTACCTTACTCTAAAACCAGTGGCTCATTTGTGTATTTATTTTTTTATTTTTTAATTATTTTTGAATGTTAATATTTACTTGTAGTTTCACAGTAGCCCTACGGAAAATTAAACTACTGTCTCTATGAATTGGATGAAATGCAAATTAATTTAAAGTGCATTAACATAAACATTGCACAAACATCAACATGCATCAGCAACACAAGGTTAACACAGGTCTTTATCTTTTCCTCCCTCAGCAACAAAACCTGGTGCCAGTAAGCCATGGATTCTGCTACTCTCCTAATCAACTGTGAGAAGAAAATCTTACAGGATGTGCCTACAGTACCTATCAGTACCCCTGCCTGCAAGACCAAGACATTCCTTCAACTGCCTGCCTTTGCATGTTCAAAGACTGGCATTTATCTACCTGTGAGATTAATGTTTATGCTGTATAAGTCTATTTTTCTACTGACTGTAAATAGAACAGAGTATATATTTAATAAAATTTTATATTTATATACAGATTTGTTTCTTTTCTAAGCAAAGGGAATCCACTACATTCTCGCAGAAAAACACGTTATATGATCAACAATATATTGTTTTATGTCACTTCAAGTGCCAAAGAACCTATGAAATCATTCATTGAGTGATATTATTTACAATGTATTTAAGACAGTTATTTGCATGAATATAAATACACCAAGGTTCATATGGCCTATTAGTTTCCCATGAAAAACACAATTAAATTTCAATGGGTATAATAGCAACATCAATCAAAGTATGTGCGTATGAATCATATAGGTTACCTTATGGTCTGTACTTGATGTTCTGCTCTTCTCTATGCTATTAAATTGTGTGTTACAGTAATGGCATCTATGGCGACAGCTGTGAAGAATTGCTAATTGAACTAGGAAGGCTTTAATCAGAGATGGTTGTTTTGCTTTAGTGTTTTACGCTAATACTCAGCTGGAGGCTATTTGGCAGGCTGGCAGGCATGAGGAGAGGGGTTCTGTTTCTGAAATGGCATACCGCTGTACTATAGTACTTAATTTTGATTTGGATGGAGTCTGGGACATGTCATTGAGATCTTATTTTTATGTACATAGAGTCCTTTTACTAAAGAAAGGTCAAACAGAGAAACATCATGGCAACTTAGAAAAACACTTTAAGCAAGGTATACATTTATTCAACACTTTAAGCACATTTCATATAGCACTATATAAAGAAGTAACTCAATATACGTCAAAATGAAAGAACCAAAAAGGAGATAGGGATAGGGAGATAGGGAGGAAATTCATAAAAGGAGAAAACTATTATATGATAAAAAAAAATATAGTTTTTTTTCTTTTAACAGATAAACAAGCATACATTCTCTTTTAGTATTCAAAATAAAAACAAATGGGCTGAGTGCAATGCAAAGATGCTCCCAAAGATGCTTGTTTTAACAGTACGAAACATACCATTTTGGGAACAGCAAGGGAGTAGGGAGTAGTGTGTGTGGGGTGGACCAACCACATGTTCACATCATTGGTCCTCTAAGAGTATCCCACCGCAGACCACAGAAGACACCTTCATTTCAATTTTGTATAGTCTTTTTCTAGTATGTACAGTATTTATTCACAAATTTGCAAAAGATCAGTGCAGATATTTCAGTCTTTCAAAATGTGCCTCTACAAAACAATAGGCCTAGTTCACAAATTCCTTGGCTGGATATGCAACATACAGTACGAGTAGGAGTGTCTGTTTAACTCTCTGTAGTGACAAACACGTTGGCTATGCATGTTGGTTGAACCATTCTCTGATCTCGTCCTGGTTCTCTGCGACCCATCTGATGTTGGCACCAGTCCTCTCTAGGGCCTGCTCCAGGGCAGTGGTACCAGACCCAAACCCGACGTCTGAGTTGTCCGCTTTAAACTTCTCAAGCTTTACACATGCAGAAAACAATTCACATAGAAAGACTTTATACTCAATTCAGTGGCAAAGCTAAGTGAAATACAAATTCATGGCAAATGTCACTGTGAAGACTAGTTCTCTAGATAAGACATAGATAATGTTATATGAATATAAGGTACTGTAATGTAATGTAACAAGATGCATATAATGTAACAATATAAATGTGGACACATGGATATACTGTACCTCATCCAACTCTCTTTGTGTGGAGAAACTGGCTGTAACCCCACTTATGAGACTTGCAAAGTTATAAGACCCACTTCCATATCTAGGAAACACACACACACACACACACACACACACACACACACACACACACACACACACACACACACACACACAGAGAGAGAGAGAGAGAGACACACGTACAGCTTAGGCCAGGTTTCCACAATACAATATATAACATTCCAACCAACTATTGATCTAGGGCTTAAGGTACATGTGCTATATTAGTGATGAGGTTAATTTGGCCAAACTTACTCCATCATGTGCTTCCAGTTGTCTCTCACAAAGTTCCAGGCCAGTGTCTGCCCGTGCACATTACTGGCAACAGACACAATCACAGTAGAAGCATCTTGTTTTCGGATTTTGGTTGAGTTAAAGGTGTAGTTCAAATACCTGAGGAAAATGAAAGAGATGCAACACATGACTCATTTCCTAGTTTAGACCGTTTTGACAATATAAGTTTAAGAAGTAAGCACAATAAACGTTTTTTAATTGGCACATTTTCGACCCAACTGCCAATCAAAGCACCTCATAAAGTACATCACAATGAGATACGTAATATCTTAAAATGACATCTCGTTGTCTGAGACATGTACAAACTCATTGCATCTAAGTGTAAGTCGCTCCAAAGTGGAATATTACCGGTTTAAAAGTGCAGAGTCATTAGTGCAGGCAAGGGCAGACATGAGTTTGTTTGCTTCTATGGCAATGGAAGCCTCCTGAAACATCTTCCAGGCAAAGTCCCACTCCTCCACTCCTCCACTGGCAATAGCACTGCAGTACACCACAGCCCTCAGGTTGGGATTGATCCTGGCACACAACAGCAGAATATAGAGGACTGTTTACATCTTACCAGTCTTGGATCAATTCTGACTTTTAATTACCATTCTTCTAGTTACAGACATGCAGTGTGACTGTTTATATAGTTGTAACACAGCAAACATATTAGGGCCTTAACAAATAACTTTCAGACGTTTACAGTATGTCATACTTGTATAGACTGCAATACACCAACATTGATTCACTGTTTAGGAAAAAATAGGCCAATGCTATGATACATTTCACATGTAATTGTATGTACTTTTGTATTTGCCCATAAAAACATTTCATGGTTTGGGACTGAGCACTTCAGACTCTAAACTCACATGTTTGCGTTAGGCTGGGCCATCCACCCTCGGAACCAGGTGGAGGTGAGATTCTGGCAGCCAGGTACTCCAGTGCTACAAGCCACTTGCAGAGCATTCACCTGGTTATACCTGAGCACAGGTAGAAAGGCAGACGTGGCAGATGAGAGAAATGCCCACTCAACTCTATACAATTTCTTTTTTCAAATACCTCAAAAATAAGATATATACATACATTAAAAAAATAAGACATATACATACATTAAACTAGAAATGCACTCGGACAAACAAACAGACAGACAAACAAATTGTGGCGAAAACATAACCTCCTTGGCGGAGTTAATAATAATGAATTACTAACTGTTCAGTGTGGCCATCGGGCACTTTTGACCAGTCTAAGGTGATATCCTTGAAGTAAGCATACAGGGGCTCCACTTGTTTCTTTAGATATACCTGGATGATGGTGAAATAGTCAGATAGTCAGGGTCATTTAATGGTGCTGTTTTGGATATTTGTCTACTGTTAGTTTGGTCAACACCAAACGACAACCCACCTGCATTAATTCATATACATCAGTTCCATCAAACATCAGGTACAAGTAATCCAGATTATTCAGTGTCGTCTCCCAGGGCATATATTCCCTTTCAGCAATGAGGTATGTTGTTGTGTTCAGAGCCAGGCTCAGTGGGATGAATTTAGCCCTTCATATGAGAGAACAGGTAGATATATTACACTGAAAAAAATAGCAGCTGCAAAAAGGAGAAAAAGACAGAACAATCTCTGACCTTGCAAGATTGAAAGCATCATCAACAAGTTGTGCTCTATTGATGACAGGGATAGCCTGCAAAACACAAAGGAGGGGAAGATTATGTCATTGTATGACAACATAAATTACTTTTTCTTAGAGACGGGCTACTGTATGTTAATTTCAGATCTGCTATGAAAGATTGAGATCTTACAGGTCTGAAGCCCTCATTTTGTAGAGGTGGTCCTAGGGCAATATTAGTGTAACATGTACACAAACAGATTAACAGATGGCAGGATTTTTCTAACTGAAACTGAGTTTTATTTTCTACAGAGACTTCTATAGACTTTTGCAAGAGGATTAGTTATTTATGGATGGGAAGGGCCTTCACCTGATAGTCAGTGCGGAGTTGGATCAGAAGCTTATCCCAGTTTGCAGAGTCATAATTCACCCTGTAGTAACCAGTAACGTTAATGTTTGCCAACAACCACGTCTCTTCAGTGGTCTTCATTTCACTGTAAACATCTGCAATAAAGAGACACAATAATGACCCATGGAAATTACTTATCATAATACACACTCATATTGCATACATGACATAGTTTGCATAGATTATAAATATAGAAGGGGAAACAGTAATATATTAAATAATGGATGAAGACAGGGGTTCAACTGAGAAGTGCATCTCTGTTTACCATTTTGCTTCAGGAGCCAAGAAAGCGTATCTTTCCCATCAGACTTCATCCACCTCATGGGCACTATCCACTCATAGCTGCACACACACAGTCATGAAAGCTTACTTCAGCAAAACACACTCACAATTTTACTTCTGCTGAGACGTACAGTACGACCTCACTGCTTATGAGGCTGATGCTCTAATGATCAGACGTGCACAAAGACTGTTAATGTTGCCCTTACGTTTGTGGTGGTTGTTTGGTTTCAAGGCACCAAGTATGTTAATTCGTAATATAAATGTAATGTATGGTAATATGTAAATAATAAAATAAATACATGATTATAAAATATACTAGCTAATAAGATAAGATACATATAATATAATATATGTGAATAATGATAACATTTAAATTGTTGGTGTATTACTTGAAGCCAGATGGCCTATCCACCACCGAGTCTGGGTCCAACAGGAAGTGTTGCTGGTATACAGCTCCGGTGGTGGTATCTATGGTAACCACAGGGAAGCCCATCTGGAGGACCCAGCGGTTCATGATGTCATTGACCGAGACTGGCAAACTGGTACTAGTCTGTTTGACAGCCTGTAAGACAAACAGTGATGTTTGAAACCATTATAATAGGTATACTAAAAAGTGATGATGCATAAGCAAGGGTGTGTTATGCTTCTTAATACTTCTTAATGCGGTGACTTAATGATGCTGCGGCTGCCTATACCATACAAATGCCCTACAGCCACTAGAGACCTTAGAGGGCAAATCAGTAGCCTATTGCCTATTCCAATATCCACTGCAATCCAGTATCACATGCTAGTCATAAAGATACTTTGTCTGTCGGCCCCAATGCACCTTGCCCCCTAATGCACCATGCTATTTGCTAATACAGGAATTTTATAACCCACTTCCAGGCCCATAAAACAACACATGACTTAATTAAATACATCTGGGGAGTGTTTCCTAAAACCATAGTTATAATTTATTGTGGCAATGCCTCAGATACTGACGCTTATGTTTGTTTGTATTGGAAACATTGAGACCCCTGGTTAGCAACTATGGTTTTAGGAAACACTGCTCAGAATGGACTGGAGGCTTCATATCTACATACTGTGTATACCCCATTGCACACACTACATGAATTACATTTACATTACTGCATGGAGATCTAAACTGAACTCACCTGTTGCAGGTGATCCCATAGGTCTGAACCCTGTGTGTTACTATAGGCAAAGGCATTCAGATATGTCTGCAAAATGAAGAACACACACACACACACACATATTAACCACCTTTACATATACAATAGCAGGCCACAAAACACACACACACACACACACACACACACACACACACACACACACACACACACACACTCAATCAACATATACTGTGTCTCAGATTCAAATGTTCTTAGCATGAGTAGTTAGACCTATTTATGGTCTGCACATTGATTTTGAATGAATGTACCACACACACACACACACACACACACACACACACACACACTCAGTCTCAACATATACTTACTTTGAGACCCTGGAGGAACACAGGCTCTGTGAGAAAGTCAGACAGCATCCTCAAAACAGAGGCCCCCTGAGAAATAATGATATGGACACATATTAGTGACGGGGATACTCAGCATACTACAACTGAAACCACCATTATTTACAAACATGTCATACCAAGTTTTCTCCCTTCAGAACGCGATTCTCCTCTCTGATTGGATAATAGGGTGTCCATTATTTTCGTATAACTGGCTACTTTGGAAGTAGTTCCAAAACTAATCACTGTTCCATATAAATGCCTTTTAGAATGGTAACTATAACATTGTTTCATGTTTCTTTTATGTTTTATACGCTTCTTTAAATATACAAGAGATAAATACAAACGGGAGATGAGCTGGACAACGACCTTTGAGGTGACTGGTTCTATAGAAATAATGTCTTGACGCTGGTCAGGTCACTGGAGTTCTAAACCTCCACCTCGCCATTATTTCTGTAGAACCGGTCACCTCGTTGGCCGTTATCCCTTACTTGTCTGCTGGTATAGATGCAATGCAACATTGCACAGAATGCACAAAATCAAGTAAGTGTTGTGTATGTGTGTGTGTGTGTGTGTGTGTGTGTGTGTGTGTGTGTGTGTGTGTGTGTGTGTTTGTGTGTGTGTGTGTGTGTGTGTGTGTGTGTGTGTGTGTGTGTGTGTGTGTGTGTGTGTGTGTGTGTGTGTGTGCCTGTCGTGTGTGTGTGTGTGTGTGTGTGTGTGTGTGTGTGTGTGTGTGTGTGTGTGTGTGTGTGTGTGTGTGTGTGTGTGTGTGTGTTTACCTTGCTATAGGAGATGACATCAAAGAGTTCTGTGATCTGTTCAGGCTTCTGGATATCATCCATATCTGAAGTTAAGGGGTGAGAGGAGGCCAGTGCATCCACTGCAAACACTCTGTGCACCTCATCCAGCACTATCAGGTCTTTCTGCAGAGACAGAGAGAGAGAGAAAGAGAGAGAGAGAGAGAGAGAGAGAGAGAGAGAGAGAGAGAGAGAGAGAGAGAGAGAGGGGGGGGGGTTACATCACTGTCCTATGAACAATCAAAAGTCCTGAGAATTTATCAAATATTTAATATTTAACATAATATAACTTGTGTTTGTGTAAAGCATGCGTTGGCCTCTCTGGGATTAAATCAAAAAGAGCATACTGTATAGTATAGTGATGTCATTTAAAGTGTCATTTAGTTTGACATGCTGCGTGTTTGTGTCTAACTGTTTATTATTTAGATACATGTAGATACTAACCACTTTCCAAGTTGGTTCTGCATAGTCTGCCCCAAGGTATGACACATATGTGGCAAAGCCTTCATTCAGCCAAACCTCATTCCACCATTTCAGGGTCACAAGGTTTCCAAACCACTATGGGGACAGACATATTTGCTGGTAAAAATAATAACTGATATTTAACATTTTATAGACGTTGAAATTATTTTATAAAACTTATCTAGTACCATGTGTGCTAATTCATGAGCAATGATTGTAGCTGTAGTCTCTTTGTTCCTATTGGACGACACATGGGGATCATAGAGCAGGTTAGCCTCTCTGTAGGTCACAAGACCCCAGTTCTCCATGGCTCCAAAGTAGAAATCAGGCAGTGCAATCTGGTCTTGAGGAGGAGACAAATATACGGTAAATCTAAGGAATATTGGGTGAATCTCAATGAGACACCTGAGCCCTGAACCTTTCAAAGATGTCATGTGATCAGGATTCCGCTTCAGGATTGGCTAATATGATTCCTGCTAAATCTTTGGATATTCAAATGTTAAAGTTAGGGAATACATTGAGATTATACCTGCCATTGACTACACAGTCACTGATAGCCACTATCCATTGCTGAGGGAGTCTACAAGTTGTGAGCAGACTCGTGCTATTCTGTAATTCAGTAGGAAAGAGTCTGCACACTAGAAATCCTAATTAAATTTAGATTTATTCTATGGCACTGGATCACTGATCAGATTTCATCCTGTACTTCTTGCTGTAACAGACTCCTACTATAATCATCCATCCACTTGTGTGCTACACACCTGATTTAGAGAGAGGGTATGGGATGCTGTAGTAATCCTCAAAGAACTTGAGCACAGGTCCTGTCACATTCAGAGCGTAGTCTCCATGGCCTTGAGAAATGGCATTCTTGCGAGCCCAGATCCTTACCTACAAATGCAAAAGAGTCTTCCTTTTAAGGTTGCTAGCTGAGTTATTTTGAGCCCACCACTAAATGGTCACAATGACACCTTCTACTGGCCTCTCCACTGATCTTACTACAGCACCCCAGGGTGGTTCCTGGCATTTTCTTCAAGAGTTTTTCTCTTGTATTTTTAGAAAATAGGGGGCTCAAAACTCAAATCTGGCCTGGGGCAACAAAAAAGCCATAGGCCTAGCCTCTTGTAATGGCTAATTTCCCGACCAGGATCATTCAGTCTGTTCCCCTCGACATCCCCAACTGTAATTGGCTCATTCATCCATTTCCTCACTCTTCACTATGAGTTGGTATTTAGTGAGCAGTTGGGTATATAATGCCTGCCATGCTACACATTGCTGCAGCTGGTGGCGAGTGAGGTCCATCCTCCACTGTAAAGTGCTTTGGGTGTCTTGCAAAACACTATAGAAATGTACACATTAATTGTCGTAGATTGCAGTAAGACCAGGGAAGGAGATAAGACAGTTGGCTAATACGCAACTTTACAGGAGAGAACATAATGCTCTTATGGGCCACTATGTTCACTAAATAATGACAAGAAATCTAATCTCATCTGAAAACTAGGTTGAAAAAATAAACATGACAATGTTTCATTCCATACCAAAGTGCTAGCGTTGGATTTCACATATTCATAGTCGCTGACCACCAAGGCCAGGAGGTAGGAGGACATCTTCTCTGTTGGCTCAAAGGTGGTCTTGGTGACAGCCTGACCTCCAACAGTAGTGTTCACAATTTCTAGAAGATACCATTTTAATGTTAGAGTTATAACAATAATACATAAAATAAAAAGTAAAGTCAGTAAAAGAAATGAGATGGCACAGAGTTTAAATGAAGCAATGTAAAAAAAAATAGACTGAATAAAAGAATAGAGTTTCAAGATGTTTTTTGACAGACCGACTTCTTTGCCGTTGGACAAGGCCACAGTCCCTCGCTTGTGAAGGACAGTGAGGTGGAAGACAGCTTTCAAAGCTGGCTCATCAAAGCATGGGAAGGTTTTTCTAGCATGGGTTGGGTGCATCTGACTGGTGGCAACGACTCTGTTAAGGTCAAAAGAAACGCAACATACAGTATGTGAGTGAGTTGGAATCCCAGTGAATTTGAATCCCAGCTGCCATCGTGTGTCCTTGAGCAAGGCACTTCACCCTGAATTTCTCTATAGGTAAAACTGGTCCTGACGTAGTCAATAGTTGACAAATATCTCTAAATGCATAAAGGTATGTTTTTACAAGCCTCAGTATGAATACTATATGAATATACAATATAATATAAATCAGAGCACTCTGATTCTGACTCCGTCTTTTAGTTTTGTGAGTTATTACTAATACACCAGTGAGATTTTATATTGTTGTGGGTAAAATTAAATCAAAATCTTTATAGTCATGCTGGAAGACAGTAAGAAGTATAAAGATATGATACTGTTTTGTTTTTGTACAGTACCAGGAAGATTCTGGTAACATATTGCATAACAGGCCAAATACATTCAAGGGCTCAATGCCAAGACAGCACCGACGCAGTCCACAGTGCAAAGGTTGAACAACAGTGACGCACATGACCAATAACAATTTATCTCTCATGATCATGTGATGCTTCCATGCGGCCTTGTAGTCTGTACTTCCTGATTTTTTTTCTCCCTTCTCCATGACAACACAGATTCAAAGTGCATCCTGGTAAAAGGCAACACCCTTGCCTTTACTCTTAGTAAAGCCAAGGGAGTTTTTCCTTGCCCCTGTTACTCATGGATGCTTCCCGTACTGTCTGCAAAGCGCTGCGAGACAATGCACTGTATTTGAGCGCTCTACAAATAAAATTGAAATTGAAATTGAAATTCAACACCCTGACATCAGACACATAATAATAACAGAGCTGAAACATTTGTGCTTTGAAACTTACTTTTCCACCCCATCCTCAAAGTACTCACTCCTGTACAGCCCTTCCAGGTCATCAGAGAGCTCTCCTGTAAACTCAGTGTAAAGCTCATAGTCCTGACCAGCCTGGATCTCCTCTTTCAGATGGACCACCAGGTACTGCCAGGGGGCATGGAGCCAGGTCTTGTCAATGCCCAGGGCTGTGCCACTGAGAGCGGTTAGCCTGGCATGGTGCTCACCCAGGGTGCTGAGTGTCAGCTTATTGCAGTGAAGAAGGATGAGATTGGTGTTCTTGAGGCATCTAAAACGCACAGTGGAGTTGCCCGTGAAGATGTAGCGGCCATCAGCATCGGGGTCCAACCTCGGCCAAAGCACCACGTCGTAACGTTCAGGCACCAGGGTTTCGGGGAGCCGGTAGTGGTCCCAGACTCCTGTATCAGCCTCTGATGAAGTGGACAGCCATACGCCCACACCGACTGCCACACTAACCATGACCATCGTAAACAGCGTGATTGTCATCCTTTTGCAACTACACCAGCCCATGTTTACTTTAAAGTCAAGGAGATTGTTGGTGTCTGTCTGAGGACCTCTCCAATGAAGCACAAGCTAGTAGGGCCCTTTCATACACACTCGCCTCAGCAATGGCTAATCTATTAACTCTACCATAGGCTGCTGAATGAGAGAGCTCAGATAATGACTCGCTTGTTGATGAATGTTTTCCACTCAGGCAATCAACACCATGGGCCTATAGCTACTGGCTACAACTCATGATACAGTCAGTCACGAGTATGATGGGGAAAGAATGACAATGTCTTACGTTTTTACAGATAAGATTACGGCTATTTTTCATCATACTTAACGTCCTTAACTGGCATATTTCTAAAGATTTTGGAGTTTGAGCAGCCAACTTTGTAAACTAGTCATTCAAAACAAGAACCTTTTTGGACAAGATGAGAGACCACAGTTGTGAATTCTAGGCTTTGTTTTAATCACTGTTATGTTAACATACCTGCAGCAATGTAGATTTCCTTTCCATAAGGAGAGTTGACTTCACCTTGAGGATTAATCTTGTGTGATTACACCCATTGTCTATCCATCTGCCTGGAAATGCCTTCTTGAAACTACAGCTGCCTGAGGACTAGGCTACTTGATATGAAATGCATTGATATTTCATGAGCATGAAAGTCTATTGATCTACTTTATCATTGGTAATTCAAGTGCAGACCAGGAACGAAAATGATTGACAAAACAGATATGGAAAAAGAAAAAATCTCACTGGGACACAAAAAAATGTGCCCAGAAAAACAATACAAACGCTCTAATTAATTTTTTTCCCAAGCCACAAAATTCTGAAAATCTCTGTAGAAATATACAAATTTCCACAGATGTATTAGTCTGAGTTATATTGTGGGTCAAACCATGATCGATTGCTGGCTGGAAAATACGTTGATAATGAGGAAGTTTGAAAGTATGACAATATGAGCAATTTTGGCCACTGGCCCAACCCAAGGGGCAGTAGCCTACCATTGTCCTAATAAGGCAAAATAACAAACTCTGGCTTTCCTGTTCTTTGCTTCGACCTCGGCCATTGCTCCATTGACACCTCGGCAGCCATTAATATTATTCTTGTTCTTTTCCCTATTTCTTATTGTCTGTCTATTGCTATGACTGGGTAGATAAAGGCCTATAATATTTATCAGGGGTGGTTGCTGAATGGGTCATTTACTCACAGTATTTGTAATTAACACCTTTTTTGATTTGCCAACCCTGCATTGCACGTCTGTGTTGGTTTGGTTAACAGCATCTACTAAGTGCTTGTCAACTATTACTTGCCTGACAACTCTATGACCACTGCAAATTATCACTCATCATGTGATACTGTGTAGCAGAACAACAGATATTCAAAGTTTACAGAAGTAAAAAAAAAAAAAAAAAAACTCACATGAGAAGTGTTAATAGCACTGAGGAAAACTGAGATGGATTTTGAGAGAAACTTACTTTTTGACCCCATCCTCAAAGTACTCACTCCTGTAAAGCCCCATAAGGTCATCTGAGAGCTCTCCTGTAAACTCAGTGTACAGCTCATAGTCCTGGCCAGCCCGTACCACCCCATTGAGTTGGACCACCAAATACTGCTGGGGCGTATGGAACCCGGTCTTGCGGAGCTCCGGGGCTGTTCCACTGAGGGCCGTTAGCCTGACCTGGTGCTCACCAAAGGTGGTGAGAGTCAGCTGATTGCAGTGAAGAAGGATTAGGTTGGTGTCCTTAAGGCTCCTGAAACGAACAGTGGAGTTGCCTGTGAAGATGTAGCGGCCATCAGCATCGGGGTCCAACCTGGGCCAAAGCACCACGTCGTAACGTTCAGGCACCACAGTTTTAGGCAGCCGGTGGTGGTCCCACGCGTTGGTGGGGGTCGGGAAAGCCATGAACTGATACACCCACAGACCCACAATAGTTCCCACACAGACCAGGCCCATCAGGGTCAACATGACCCAGTACTTCGTGCAGCCACAGCACCCCATGTTTCCAGTCAAATCTTTTCCAGAGCTTGACTAGTAAGCCAATGGTCTAGAAATTGTGGGTTCAAATCCCAGCTGCCACCGTTGTGCCCTTGAGCAAGGCACTTAACCCCAAGCTGCTCTAGGGGAGACTGGCCCTGAAAAAATTGACAACTGTACGTCACTTTGGATAAAATAGTCAGCCAAATAAATAAAGAAAGAAAAAGACGAAGAACTGATGTCTAGTCTGGTCACCTCTGCAGTGACTCACAAGCCACTGTTAATAGTCTAGTCTAGTCTAGTCTAGGATCCCTATCACACCTTAGCAATGGCTAACAGATTAACTCTACCTGGCCACTCGATGAGACTGATAAAGTTTCCCATGCTGATGGTGCTTTATTATGATTCATCAGTGGCATGTTTACCCCTCAGCCCATCCATCACAAGCAGCAGTGGGCCCAGAGCTGATGGGAACAAGGCCCCAAGGCCACAGGAAGTGGATCACCACTGTCACACCATGGGCAAATACATACAGAGAGTCAGGTGATAAAGAGCCTGGCTAAAAGTGGTCACATTACAGTACACGTATTTGACTGTGTCAAACTGTGTCATAGTACCTCAATTTGGGTTATGAAGCTGTTAAAAAACATTTTTGCCTGTAAGGGCCAAGATAGAATCATTGCCATCATATGGAGATAGAATTGTCTAAAAATATTTATGTATACTGTACATATTGAAATATTTATAAGTATGCATACACGCATGCAATCTGATGTATAGGTTTATGTGCAGGGCATCTGAGTCACATAATGACTTAATAGCTGTTCTGGCTTGCCCTGGACGTAGGTCTGTGAGACTGTTCTCAAGGTGTTGTGGAATCACTGGCGAACATGTCTGTGGGAAAGTGAGCTATGCAATATCTGCATGTTTTTTGTTTTGTCTAGTTTACTGTGTCCTGATGTGTGTGTTTTTTTTGTTTATCTGTGATATGGATCCCCCTGGGTCTGCAAAAAAGAATTGAATTGAATTGAATTTATAAAAGACAGAAATGACATAGAAAGGGGGTGGAGGTATAGGCTGTACTCAGAGGTGTCAAAAAGGGGGGGGGGTCATCCCTATCAGAGCCGTATACTATATACGGCTCTGATCCCTATGTTCCCCAGCCCCCCACCCCCCACACCTCCCCAACTACATCACACCCCCATCATGGGAAATGAAAGCTCTAACCACTGAGGGGTCACTATGGGGTTCGGGAAGTGGTTGACTGTTCTATCAATAATCGTTGGAATCTTCCGCCATGTTTAGGTTCACGGCACACTGCTGGCTTTACATATTAATCCCACACAATATGCTGAAAGTAGCAGCCTTATTTACCGGAGTAACTTCATCACAAGCATTGTTCCTTGCCATAGGCAGTATAGAACAGAAAGAGCTTGTGACAACTATCTCATTTTCCGAAGTCAATTTGCTCTGTGAGACTAATAATGAAATACCATTTTTTAATGTATTCTCAATGGCAAGTGTGTAAGCATGAACCAAGGTTTGGCAGTCCAAACAAATGGAACACCCGCCCACTTCCCAAACTCCATACAAATGTGGGAACATAGGACATGGGGAACATAAAACACGTTCGTCACATTTTGGACTATCTGTAGGGGATTCACAACACAGGCTAGGAGGCCTATTAGATGGGCTTTGCGGTAGTCAAGGCAGGCAATGACCATGGCTTACATCAGAATTGGGGTGACCTGTTGGGTTATGTACAGTATGTTCTAATCCATAGGTTCTCAAAGTGCGGCCCAGGGAACAATGGCGGCCCACGGGAAGGTTTTTGGTGGCCCGCATCTGAAATGATCTGTTAAACTGTTAAAACTGTACATTAGTTTGAAAGAATGAATCTCCATTTAGTGGTGTTAATTGGCATCTGTAGTCATTTATCTATAGCAATAAATGTAAACTGTAGAGATGCAACATGGTCATTAAAATGAAGGATTTTTTTCCCTCCCCCCGCCCCTTTGGTGGCCCTCAGTTCAACATTGGATCCCCAAATTGGCCCTTACTTATCATAACTTGGAGAACCCTTGTTCGAATCAGTCTTATATTGATCAGTGCAAGGCTGCAGGGCCTGGCAATATGATCTTTAAAGGTCACTTGAGATAAAGCGTTAACTTTAACAGCACCTGTCCTAAAATGCAAGGAATCAATGAATGAATGGAGACAAGTATCTTTATCACTTGAAAAAAGTGATTTTTTATTTCAATTTGAATTTATCCAAGGTACAATAAAGGACTAAGACAATATTGACCACGTGTATTAAAAGTAATATAAACAAACATATATCCAAAAGTACTCTTTAAATGACAATCACAAATATTTCCAAATTGATGTTGTGATATCAATAACAGTATGCAAAGGCAGTACTGATCTGGATTACCAAAATGTACACTATCTTGGACTTTGAAACAATAAATAAAGGGAATGATGACAACAAAACAGTTAAAACATAAGGACATTAAATTGTTTATGGCTTTGCAGCCTCTTGCAGCCATGTTTTCACAAGCTCTCTGTTGTCTGCTAGCCATTTGATGTTGGCCTTTGTTCTCTCAATAGACTGCTCCACGGCCAGGGTGCCAGAGCCAAAGCCTACATCAGCATGGTCCTGCTTGAACTGCTCGAGCTGTGAGGGGAAGAGACAGGACGGCAAAGATCAGTCACAGCGGCTGCTAAAGTCTGTCTGGATTTTCTGCTCTTCATATTGTATTCAGAGCACAGCTCAAATAAGCGCTGCCTTAAACTACACTCTGCTGCCCTCTCCTGTTAGACTTACATTGCTATCCCTAAGACAACTGATGAGCCAGATTTCAATGACTGTCATCACAACCATGAATTGTCCAATTTACTCAATTTATGCAGTACATTATGTACACATTATTTCTCAGTTAATCTCTTTTCTCTTAAATCCTCTTTATTTGAGTCTCAAACCAAATACAATTTTCTGCCTCTACATGACAGACAACCAAACATGAAACTTGAGTTATGTTTCCTGTATTTTGTTAGGGAGGAAAACATGGAATTATTGTGGGATTACCTGTTTCAGTTCAAATTCTGTAGAAAACCTCTTGGTCACGCCATTGATAAGATTTGAGAAAGAGAAGGATCCACCTCCATACCTACAGTATAACATGACAGGAAAAGGAGTTTGAAAAGTCTTCTTAATCTAAATTCCAAATTCTATTTCTTATAATGTCATAAATGGAAACATTTTTTAATTAATTAAATAAATAAATAAATAGATTTACTTCCACTCACTCATTGAAAATGTATAGCCATCGGGCCCTCATGAAGTCCCAAGCCAGAGGCTGTCCAACCACATTATTGGCAATATAGACAATAGTAGAGGTGGCATCCTGTTTACGAATCACTGTTGAGTTCAAGGTGTACTCCAGGTACCTAAACAGGAAATTAAATGACACTGATGAGTAAAAGGCATATTAATATTCCTGTTTACACAAATAATAGAAGTGATCTTACTACTATTCCGCTTCCTGTTTGTAATCAGTAACCCATGAATACTTAGGCTGGGAACAGACCAACCGACTTTGTCAGTCTTTTACGATTAGAACATGATTGAGTGAGCCAAACCTACAGACTTGATCTGGGACGATTGAGAGTCATTTATGAGCACAAACCTAACGATTGAGTTGTCTGCATTTTAATGACCATAGAACGGACCGGTTAAGATCATATCAAACATGTTTGATTCAGTCGTGATCTGAACATATGCAATGCTTAGCTCAGCAAATAAATCTGAGTATGTTCACAAAGATGTAGAGTAAATGACCATCTATCAATGATCATGGGGAGGTGTCCGCCAGCATCTTACAGAGGACATGTGTCCTCTTTCTGCTCAGCTCAGAAGAAGGAAATTCACCTGTTTAGGATCCAAGGCTGTGTGGCACAGGCAAGTGCGGCTCTGATTTTTTCTGCCTCTGTGGCGATGGTGGAAGTTAAAAATTGCCCCCAGGCAAAGTCCCACTCCGTCACCCCACCAGCGGCAATGGCACTGCAGTAGACTGTAGACCTGAGGTTGGGGTGGATCCTGAGGGGTCAACAAGAGGTCAACAAGAAGTTAACAAGATGGATCATCATGATCATGATTAGCGCATCAGAGAGGTTTGCAGGGAAATGATGGAAAGAAATCTTAATTTATTTTTGTCCATAGAACTTGGCTGTTATATTTCTAGTGCCACCCACAGTTCAGACGACGAGTTCAGATGCAAAAGCTTCTAAAAGCCATTTGCAATTCATTTACAGAAATATTTTATATAATTTTGATAAACTCTATTATCATTCCAACTGCTATTGAATTGTTTTGGTCTAATTTCTTTTTTACTTGGTAAAAATATTTAAATAGCAGATTGACTGCGATTAACTGGAAATTATTAATAAGACAACTTTCGGAATATTTTGAAAATATTTCAGAAAATTTTTATTTAGAGGTTTTTGCATCTGAACTCTTATACTTTTTTCTCAAACCAAATGGAAATGGAAAAAGTAAGGACTGTTGGACTCACGGGTTGTTAGCAGGGTTTGCCATCCAGTCGCCGAACCATCCCTGGACCAGGTCAGTGCATTCTTTGATCCCCGTACTACAAGCCATCCTTATGGCGTTGACTTGGTTGTACCTGTAAGAGCCAATCAACAGCTGTGAGTGTGATCTGAGGGAACTGAACTCTGGATATCTTAAGGCCATTTCAGACTGAAGATCCACAATGAGATGATAGTTGCAGTGGTGTGGATCAATTGTTGCAGGTTGTTGCAAGCAGTTGCAAGCCGCAAAAATCGCAAAAGATTTAACATGTCAAATCGCAGTTTCAGAGTTTTAGAATGTCACTGGTTTTTAGAACGTCGCAGTTCATCTCATCGTGGATCTTTGGTCTGTAGCCACCTTTACACCACCTAATGAATCTTAACACTCACTGGTCCATGTGTCCATCAGGTACTTTTGTCCAGGTTGCGGTGATGGTCTTGAAGTGGGTGAAGAGGGGCTGCACTTGTTTCATGATGTACCCCTTTGATTAAGACAAAGCAAAAACACTCATTTCCACACTGTGCAAAATACCCCGCCGTCAGTATTCAACGACCTCTCAATCTCTCCACTTTTTGCGCAACCAACTTAAAGGGATACAGGGAGTTACATATGTGCGTATAAGGATTTTGGTCTCAGTGCATGTGTTTTCCAAGGTAGCAACTTTCTGGCTACTTTACTTTCCAGTGCCTATGCTAAGCTAAAGCTAAAATTGAGGTTGCCAGACAAGGGAAAATATGCACTGAGAAAAAAAAAAGTTTTTACTCACATATGTAACTCTAGGTAAGAGGGTGAATAACCAGTTTTCGTAAAAAGGTGCATGGAATATCCCTTTAAATTTTCAATATTCAGTCAATAGCTTTGAAATTATGTACTTCCCAGTCTACATCCTAGGCTTTTGGAACCCCAATCCTGTGGTCTGAAGAGTCAAAGATTCTAAAACCTTAGAAAACCCTAAACCATAGAAAATATTGTTTTGGTTGACTGAAGTGTTATAGTGAAAACATTGGCTTTCCCTGCCCTGTCTAACATTGTCCCCTCAGTAAACCAGCCATGCAATATTTGAAAAACTGCTCAACTTTAGTTAATGACAAAACAGCATTGCCATTGTCACGTCTTTTCACATTCTCATGAGGGACTGCACTACATTGGAGGGACTAACCTGCAGGTCACCGTAGATCTCAGTGCGATCAAACATCAGGTAAAAGAAGTCCAGGTTATCCAGAGCAGACTCCCAGGGCATGTACTCTGTCTCCTTGCTCAGATATTTGGTCATATCCAGAGCTAGAGTGGTGGGCACCAGTTTTGCTCTGGAAATGTCAAAGTTTTGTCAAAAAGATTAAAAAATTAAATAAAAACATCTCAAACATACACACACGCGCACACACACACACACACACACACACACACACACACACACACACACACACACAAATACCTGTACACACACACACACACACACACACACACACACACACACACACACACACACACAGATACACATATACACACCACTTACCTTGCCAGATTAAAAGCATCATCAATAAGCTGAGCTCTGTTAATCACAGGAATACTCTAGAAAAGAAGAAGAAGTAAATGAGGTGTTCCTCTATTGCCATTTCACAGATTTTAATCCTTAATGGATCCTGGACACAACCACTTACTTCATGAGCAGTTGCAAGTTGATTTTGAAGCCTCCCATAGTTTGTAGTATCATACTGGACTCTGTAGTATCCTGTCACATTGAGGTTGGCCACCACCCACTCATTGGCGCCAGTCACTTTAAGTTCAGTAAATGTATCTGGGAGTCATGAAAAAATGGCTGTTATTCATCCATTTCATAAATATTGGTAACGAACCAATAAAATGACCATGACATGAGAGATTAAGGAACTAAATTAGATTAAAATCTGACCATGACACAATTTGTAAAGTCACAACTGAAAATGGCATTTATATAGCTCCTTTAAATCACTGGTATGTGGCTTGGCTTATATCTAATGTTAATGACTTTTGCATTGAATTATGGCTACAGATCTGGCAGAACGTACTTGTTTTTTCCATCAGCCAAATGTCTTCACCTACTGCTGTGTTCTTCTGCCATGTGATGGGCACAAACCATTCATAACTGTAAGGGATAAGAAAACAGAAAGGGTCACAAAACAACAATACTTGCAAGGACGTCATTATTGCCCAAATCACCATCTTATCACATACTTGAACTCAGATGGTCTATCCACCACAGAGTCTGGGTCTAGCAGGAAGTGTTGCTGGGTTACAGTTCCAGTGGTGGTATCTATGTTAACCACAGGGAAGCCCATCTGGAGAACCCAGCGGTTCATGATGTTATGGACTGTGTCTGGCAATACGGTACCAGTCTCTTGTACAGCCTGCAGAACAAAAAAAAAGATCTCTCAGGGCTAACAGGTAGCAACCTTGATGACTTCCCTGAAGAACTACCTAAATGATACCTACCTATCTATCCTTTGACTGAAATAAATGACAATATTCTGACAATATTCAGACTATATTCTCTACTCAAGCTACTATGATTCTTAGTCAAAGCCATGGAGAATTTGCGACCCATCACTAGACTACTGACTGTACATGTACTTTACTGGGCCCCTGGCAGTTGGGTTGAGCCCATGAGGTGTGGATCTTCTCAAGGTTTCTTCCTAAAATAATTACTACAAATAGAAGGGAGTTTTTCCTTGCCCGTTATTCATGGGTGCTCCTTGTAATGTCTGTAAATCACCACGAGGCAATTGTATTGTATTAAATGTAATGGAATTGAATTAAATAGAAGAGCATGACAGTCTTGGCAGCCTTGGTCTTCTCCTTACATACAGTAGGCCTACAGGGGTCAACTTTGTCTTTGCCACTCATAGGCGACTCATGGGTGACTACTTATCTGTACTTTTTTTCTTGACACAATGTTTTTTTTTTTTTTAATTTAATTGCATTGCTTCAGTTATCTGAATGACCTTGTATTAAGTCTCAGCATTAAAGGTAGAGTATATTCTAGTATTCTAAGTGCCAGAATTAGCCCCTTTTCTGAAGTGTCTAGGATGAAATAATGTTGACGATTGGTCGTGTCTAGGCTATTTAGCTCGTTTAAGAATCTCCCCAACCATTCTATTTTGTCCTGGACACCCCAGAAAAAGGGCTGAAAGTGTGTAAAACCTGAATCAGTAAATTGACTCCTAAATAGGACTGATACAAAATGGCAAATAGCACAGCACTTACAGTTTGCAGATGATCCCATAGGTCTGTGTAGATGGTGTTATTGAAGGCAAACTGGTTGAGATATGACTGTAAACACAAGCAGATAGGGATGAGAGTCTTCAGAGAGCTCTGACATAGGCTATGGAGCAACAGAGTGATGCTATATACTAGCAGCAGTGTTAGGAGCAGCTTTGGAACAACATGCTATAGAAGTTAGAGTGCTAGAGTGATACTAGATGCTAGCATGCTAGAGTGATGCTAGACGCTAGCAACAGTGCTATATAGGCCTAATCATATGATATGATCAGCAGGACTATAAAACTATTCTATATTCTCAGCAGTGCTAAACTGTGCTCTAAAACAACTCGCTTGCAGTCGTGCTATAGGTCTAATCCACACGGACATCAGTGCTATAATAATCCACAATGATCTGATATGTGAGTGACTCTTACACTGAGGCCCCTGGCAAAGACGTCTTCGGAGAGGAAAGTTGACAGCATTCTGAGAACAGAGGCCCCCTGAAAAACACACAAGTACATTATACAATGTAGTGTATCAATGAAGTTACAGTGTGTGTGTATGTGTGCACGTGTGTCTGTGAGTGTTGGAGAGAGAGTGTGTGTGTGTGTGTGTGTGTGTGTGTGTGTGTGTGTGTGTGTGTGTGTGTGTGTGTACCTTGCTGTAGGAGATGGCATCAAAGACCTCGCTGATCTGTTCAGGTCTCTGAATCTCTTCTTCTTTGTAGGACAAGGGGTGAGAGGAGGCCAGGGCGTCTACTGCAAACACTCGGTGCACATCACCCAGGACTATCAGGTCTTTCTGCAGAGGGGAAGAGACTCAGTATAAAGGCATCCATTAACCTACCCTGCCTGACAAGCCAGACTATACACCAATCCGACTAAGCAGGCGCCATTGTTGAGCTGTTAGATCGCCAATCTGTCCATAGGGATAACGTGATAGCACACCATAAAATGCTGTGACTTACGAGATTCACTACTACCTGTATAATGTCAGACTATTCCATGGTCTTTGCTGTTAGCTGTCATTGACTGTGCATTATGCAAAAGCTTTGTTTACAGTCCAACAGTGGCGTCGCCACAAGATGGCAGCCTACACAAAACGTTTGTCGAATTCGTCTATAGGCCTAATATATAATGTACTGTCTGGCCTTGGTGGATTAGGGCAGAAGGTTTCAAACTGGCTCGGCATGCAATAGGATAGAGCTATGACCAAAGACATAGAAGCTCTGTTATGACCAATCAGAGCAATGAACCAGCCGATCAATTTGCTACCGCAAGGGTAAGTCTGGAGTTCTGGGCTGTCAGTATACATTTTATCAGTATAATATCAGTATAATCTCTTATGAGTACAATCATGAGAATTTGTGAATACGACTACTAATGCCAAGATTTAACAAATGCATGTACTGTGTCAATACTCATGTCAATACTGGATTCATAGACAATGTTACCAAAAAGTCACTTGTGTTACCAAAACGTTGTGTTTGATGACTTAAACATGGTCATAAGAGTTTGGAGAAACATGTAAAAGAGGCAGTATGTGAGAGGAGTACGTACAACATTCCAGTCGGGTTCTGCGAAGTCTGCACCCAGGTACTCTACGTAGGACGCAAAGCCTTCGTTCAACCACAGGTCATTCCACCACTTCAGGGTGACAAGGTTTCCAAACCACTGCAAGAGAGACATATTTATTGTTGCTGTGGGAACAAGATATGTGCATGCATGTGTGTGTGTGTGTGTGTGTGTGTGTGTGTGTGTGTGTGTGTGTGTGTGTGTGTGTGTGGGTGTGTGTGTGGATAAAAGTGGTTTTTGGACAAGATACTGTATGTACATGCATGTTTGTGTGTGTGTGTGTGTGTGTGTGTGTGTGTGTGTGTGTGTGTGTGCGTGTGCGTCTGCAAGCAAAACAGTGAGATGGGTATTTGGGCCATGTACTGTAAGTCACACACCATGTGGGCAAGTTCGTGGGCTATGATGGTGGCGATCCTCTCCTTGTTCGAATTGGAGGAGAAGTTCTCATCGTAGAGCAGAGCTGTTTCCCTGTAAGTGATCAGACCCCAGTTCTCCATGGCTCCTGCGTTGAAGTCTGGCAGTGCAATCTGATCTGTGGGGTCAGATTCAAGTGTACAGTTTAATTGTCACATACATCATACAGCACAATTTGCAGTGAAATGTGCTACTACTATTATTGTACT
>JAODXP020000017.1:12705403-12737823 GCA_027497455.2 Sardinella longiceps
TTGACATAAAAGTGAAATTGCTCAGGAATTCATATTGCATCTTTAAATGACATTTCTAAGTGAGTAAAAATGTTGCAGTGGTTGGTCAATGGTCAGGCTATAGTATGTGTCTGAGACTTACAGGCTCCATAAAGGGCTGAGTGACATTTTAATATAAAGCGCTGGAGTGCTCCTGTCACCTTTAACTGTCATTCAGCCCATCTGCAGAGTCCATAAACAATCATTTACAATGTGCCTTGTAAACGTCTCAGGGTGGAGCCAAAGCATTGTTGTTCACTATCAGGTTTGATAATGTACTGTTATATGCATGATAACACGTGCTGTGAGAGATTACAACATGCATTATAAAACATAAAAAGTGAACTCAGTGTCCATCTTGAAGAACATAGTAATGTGATTAAACATATTCCCTCAAACATATTCCCTTTTGTAAATGCAAAGAATGAGAAGATGCTGAAGGAATCTAAGAATTGAGAATTTATCCAATGAAGAGGGTGAACCTGAATTTCCAGATTCCGATGACATCATCAAGAAACACTAGGGGTTACATACACAGCGACTCACTCGCCATCACACTCCGTAACAAGAGACACAATGTGGATTACTTTATGAGATGTTCCCACAATTGTGACTCTGCAGATTTCTGGTGATAACATCTGCCCTTTGACTACGGTTCATCACACACACACACCATTATCAGATTTCAAGGATGTTCCAGACAAGAGAGTCAGTACCAATATCTGATAAATCATTTGCAAGGACGGCAACAGGCCGGAAAACAAAAGGGTAGCCAAGAATTGAAACCAAAGATTCAGCATACTTCATTCATTGGCCCCACTGTCTTCAGTAGGATTGATGGAAAGAAGTGAGCCTAATGTGACACTGAAAAGTAATAACAAGTGCAACTCTTAGTGGAGAGGCAAAATTGTACACTAGGACCGATTAAGTGTAGAAAAGGTGCTGAAGAGTGTAAAGGGCCACAGGACACAACATTACATGTAAAAGACTACTACATGGTGTGCAGGGCAGGTTCTAGGCATAGACAATAGAGGCGGTCGCCTATGGCACCAAATATCAGGGGGGCATCACAATACATTTCTTTTTTTTTTTCTTCAGTTTTTCTCTTATATTTTTAGAAAAGGGGGAGGCAAAACTCAAATCTGACCTAGGGCACCAAAAAGGCTAGAATCGGCCCTGATGGTGTGTGTGTGTGTGTGTGTGTGTGTGTGTGTGTGTGTGTGTGTGTTCATGGCTCTACAGCACCCTGACATGTATGAGCGTGCGGTTCTACGAAAACCTCAGTGTAATGTGGCACTAAAGGTTGTGTAGGACTACTTAATCTTTGATTTCCTTTCACTTGATAACATTCTGTTTTACAGCAATTAATTATAAATCATGATTAAAACAACTTCATTTTTGCATACTCATAAAGATGGACTAAGGATTTCATTTCAATAATATCATACTTGCTTGATCGTATCCATACTGGTACAGGCCAAATAGAGCTCTCAAGATGCAAAGGTGCAGACCTGTGTGGACAATATCTTGAGTTTTATGCCAAATGAAGAACACAGAAATCGTGTCAAAATGAGTAGCTTCACACTTCATCCTTTAATGCCAGAGTGGGTATAGGCACTTCTACAATATACTGTATGTATGCGTCTTGTGTGTGTGTGTACAGTATGTGTGTGTGTGTGGTGGGGGCCATATGCAGTCTTAGGGGAAAATAAATAAATAAAAACAACAGATATAGCCATTTGGCAAATGTTTTAATGAGAGGACGTGTGCCATGATTGAACAGCAACACTGAGCTTTGTCAGTGGTGGGTCCTATAATGACTCCACATTACACCATACAATAAACTCTCCTTTTATTCTTACTTTCTTTTCTTGATCCATTATCATTGCCGTCCGTTTTGGAATGTCTGAAATGATTAAGGTTTCCCTATAACAAACAATAAATAAATACAAGTGACATTGCAAGCCTTGGCATGAGCTACTGAAGGGGCCACAACTGTCACAGCTATGGAAACCCATGTGAAACATTTGGTACAACATCACACATATCCAGTTGAGGAAAAAAAACAAAACAAAAAAACAATCCAGTCCTTGGTCTCCTCACACGCACCTTTGACACATATAAAGGAAAACAGGCTTGCTATGTCTTGGTAACATTCAGTGAGTGTAACATTGAAGTTTTAAAATACAAACAAGTAACTTGATCAAAATGGCGAAAGGCTGGGGACTTTAATGTTGATGTCACCAATGTTGATGTTCCGGGGGATTTCTGGAAGGTTCATATTTTTCACTGCTGACACGGCACGAGCAGGAGCTGCTGACAAGCCGCCCTGACACGGGAAGAAATAAAATGACATGAATAAAAAATGTAGGATATTTGATCAGCCTTTGGACATTATTTATGTTTATCACCCGGTGGAATGGAATACTGTTTTCTGATTGGCTGTCAGGGTGTCCGTTATTTCTAGGTAACACGACACCTGAGGCATTGTTGGGTTAAAAAAGTTTAACCAGCGTTCTTTATCAATGCTCTTTAGAATGCAGCCTTGCGGATCTTCTTTCATAAGAAAATAGTACCCCAACCGAACAGGATAACTTCTTTCTAAACGGAGCCACATGTTTCTTTTATGTTTCAAACACTTGCTTATCATCTATACGTTTTAGTTGCAACCGGGTGATAAGCGGGATAACAGCCTTCGAGGTGTCCCGATATAGAGAGATAATGGACTTCGCGTAGGCAAACAGCCCTTCGGCTTCGCCGTCGGGCTGTTCTTCGCCATACGCGTCGTCCATTATCTCTCTATATCGGGACACCTCGGCGGCCGTTATCCCTTACATGATATCCGGTCCCTGTGTTGAGAAAACTGACGTTCATTTGGAGTTTCGACTGTTTAGAGTTTCGACTGTTTAAACCAGGGGTTCTCAAGTTTTCATAGCTGAGGGCCAATTTAGGGATCCAACATTTAACTGATGGGTGAGGGGTGGTAGCCCGACATAGCCCGTCCATAATACTGCTGATCATCCGTATTGATGGTCTGGAGGTTCTTTAACTTGAAGCGATTATAAGGCGGGGGGGAGGGCATTCTGTTCTGGTTTGAAACGATTGGACAGCTCGTCTAATCAGCTTCGCTTATTGGCCGGTTGTCTCTCTACGGACGTAATCCCGCACCAGAAGACCGTCCCCAGACCATGAATACAGATGAACATCTGTATTATGGGCGGGCTATGTCAGGCTAGAGAGGTGGTGGCAGAAAACGGAAAAAAAATGTAAGAAAACAAAAACAAAAACAAAACCCATTTGTAATAACTTCACTGTAATAGCCATGTTGCATCTCTACAGTTTACATTTATTGCAGTAAATAAATGCGGGCTGCCATTGGCCCCCGGGCCGCACTTTCAGAACCTATGGTTTAAACTATAGGCTAGAACGTTCTACTTTGTTGCCAAACTCCTCACTTCAAATTACGCTGCACTAAGATAAGATGCAAGTCATGTGGGAACAGCTGATCTGGGATCCCACAAGCTCTTCTCTTCAAGTCTATTTGTGCCTGTCTCTCCTCCCAATTACATTTAAAATGTTTTTCAAAACCCCTATCCCATAGACAGTCAACTATGAGGGTCTCAGTCCTGTCCAGAAACCCACCTCTGATTTCTCCATTCGATTCTGCATCTCCACCTGAGCGACAATCTCATTCATGTTGGTTTCCAGTACCATCCCCCCCATCACCACCTCCTGCAGGATGTAATGGACCTAAGGGAGACATAGCAGGGGAAATGCAGGGAACACCCATCAATATGCATGTCACAACGACAAGCTATTGTATTCATCAAGCTAAATATAGACTAAATTAAGAACAGAACATTTTAATGGCTCTTTCCAAAGGCATCATGAGTTTCATAGAGTCAATGAGATGTTATCTTATCACCCAGGCCATAAAGGTGTGAGGTAGCTGATAGGCTCCATCTCTGCACTGTCCTCGTATCACATTATTTTACACCCGTTACTGATTAGCTATGTTTTGAAACAGACACTTCAGTCAATATGAACTTCTTCGTGCAAGCTATGGACATCGTTTTTATTGACTCTTCACAGTGAGGATTAGAACCTTCAACACACATTTTTTTTTTTTTTTCCCCAAAAGCTTTTTGATCCAATGCAGTAGTATTGGTTGCAATCCTCAGGTTGTAACACCAGCCTACCTTATCCATGTGAAAGATGAGGTCCAGTTCACAGACATTCTCAAAGCATTTATCCAAAGTTTCCACAAATACCTGCGATAACAGAGGGAGAGCTTAGGTAAGATTAGGTAACCCACTGCATCTATAGTGCATATTATGCAAGTGCAGCAATGCATAAAGATTTGCAAAAATTAAATTTTTTAAAAAACAATTGATAGAGACAAACATAACGGACACCAATTTTTCTTGTGTTAGATGCCATCTCACTATTTGGTGAAAATACTATTTTAATATTGAATACACTGTGGTTACAACCCTGTGAAGTCTGACAAACCATGTTCCTGGCCACTTGATGTTATTGCTTTTTGTTGATGATGTTGTTTTGTTTTGTAATTACTTCTCTTGCAGTCATGATGTGCAATCAACGTAACAATGAGAGGCTAATACTGATGTTTTTCCTAGCTCAGCCCTGTAACCTACAGCACCACATACACTACTACAAGCATTGAGTAGGCCTACACAAGTGAGCTAACCTGACAAGCCAGGCTATCACATAAAATGTATAGTCTGGCCACGAGTGATAGACCCTCGGGTAAGATAGCTACAAACAATCAGAGCAACTAACAAGCCGATTCAAAGAACGCTAAGCCCGCCCAATGACTCCCTGTCCAGAAAAAAACGATGTGTTTGGCTAAACACCACAATGTCTGAATACAACCTAGAGTGTTGTGAATGGATACACAGCTCAGACACCACCGATGTCTAAGTAAAACCTATGGCTGATAGCTAGATGTACTCACTGAGCAAATTCAATTTGCTACCACTAGAGTGTGTCTAGAATTCTTGGCAAGAGCTAACCCAGTGTGCTAATTCCACTTCCACATCTCCTCAAGCATCTGAGGGAAAGTTCGCCAACATACTGTACATACAGCACATTCACGACTATTACTACCTGTTAAAAAAAACTCTTAACAACTAAAAATAGAGGGTAACTTCTACCGTTTCCCCAAACACGTGCTGTTGTTATTTACATCATCCCTGCATTTTGCACGTTTATTTCCATTCATGGTTTTAAACTGAAACATTTTTGGTTTAGCTTGGACAGTGAAGAGTGATCGAAATCAAGTATGTCACAGAGATAGGGTGTAACTTAACGTTACTGAGGAAGCTTTGTAGGCTTTGTAGATTTGAAAATGGCTCCTTGTGGACTGGACGTTTGGACTGGACCTAAATGCCATGTCAGATGCAATAACCACCCAATGCCATGTCAGTTGCATCTAACTCTTTCTGCTTTCACTAATGTGAAATGTTCTGTATTGATACTTATCAGTTGGCGACGTCAGTGCGTTCTATTTTGTTAGAGCATCCATGTTGAGTACCGAACGTTGGGTTAAAGCCCATTCAGTTCTTTGGTACTCACTGACTGAATTTATGGATATTTCTCATTTTAATGCCCGAGAACGTAAAAGATACAACGAAAAAATAGGCATTATTGGATGTGACCCCTACGAGGCACCCCCGGATGTTTTTCATCAACTCTCGTCAGCTGACAGGTTGCCAGATTTCTCCTTCCACGACATTTACATCTACCTGATACACAACCCGTCTTCGTATACAGGGGAAAGCCTGAAAGCATATAAAAGTACGGATGCCTATCGGTATTTCACAGCTGGCTGGGTTATTGACTCGAAGATATGGCATCTCAAGGGCAAGAAAATGTATATTCTTAAAGCTAAGGTAAGTTGCGTTTTGCGTTCAATTTAACAGTTGCTAACGATAGCTAGCATACAGCAGATTAGGAAAAGCAAATTCGAAATCATCTAGGGCCAACCTGTAACAAGTCATGAGTAAAGCAGGCAACGTTAATGCAACGTTAAACGGAGAGTTGAACGATGTTAGAGGGACGGGTAAGGCTGTTAAGTCCTAAAACAAATTATTTGTAGGGCTAATTGGTCAACATCTCTTGTTTGCAGAGCGTATGTGTGTGGCTGTGTCTCAAATCACGCACCTCTGTCTGAAAGGGTTGAAGCGGAAAGCCTAAAACTTTTAAAGGGAGGTCATAAAGATCCTTGCACTGAGTAACGTTACTGACATCGTGTGTGCATTTTAGACGTTTAGTGTCGTTAGATCGCTACTTTGCATGCAAACATTAAGCTGGGGTCAACAAACATGGCTTTAGTTTTGATCGTCACTGTAGACGCACGTTGCATTTGGTGCTTCAAGTGTTTCAGTGCGCGATTTGAGACTGTGTCTTCGTCTGTGAGAGGGGGATAAAAACATGAAACCGTAGCCTACTGAATAGCCTAGTACTATTTTAATTTGCCTTAGTGAATATTTAACTTAGTATTTAAAGTCTCATAGCCCCGAGTTCAATTTATTGCTTACTGACTATTATTATTATTATTTTTTTTTTTACTAATAAATCTCAATCTTTCACTTAAGGTCAATCACTCTCAGGCCTTAAATACCACCCCCACCCAACCCTGGATTGCGGTCAAGGAGGATGGGACTGTACTTATGGCCCACTGCACCTGTAAGGCAGGTTTGGGTGAGGCCTGCTCCCATGCAGCTGCACTGATGTACGCACTACTGGCGGCAGTCAATCTCAAAGATGGACAGTCTAGCACCGAGAAGGCCTGTGCCTGGGTCCTCCCAGGAAAAACATCTAAAATACAGTATGAGGAACTCAGCAAAATATCAATGACGCAAAAGAAACCTTCAAAATCCACTCCACTACCCACCATCCCTGTCCCTTCAGAAGATGAATATATTAAGTTCTTCCAACAGCTACATGAGTGTGATGTTCAGGACCGTAATCCCAAGGGAACAGCTATTTTGTCTGTGATTGAGGGTCACTCTAACCGATATAAACCAAAGACCCTCCAATTGAACTTGCCGCAACCTCTCACAAGTCTCTTCTCCAATGCAAGATTAAGTGCCAATCTCTCATCTCTTCTAGTAGAGAGTGAAAAGGTTTTTGATGATTTTCAGCTAACAGATCAAGAGGTATGTACAGACAAATTGATGGTCTTAATTATTTTACAGTATTTTTTTCAACACTTGTGCATTTATATCTTCTTCCATTTTAGACTAGAGGTATTCTTGCTAAGGTTGCTTGTAATGTAACCTACGTATAAATATGTATTTTGTGATGAGATAGGGTAATTCATTGTTCTCGTAAGAAATTCAAGACTTTTACTCAAAGCATCCAATATGTGTGTAAGTATTTGATGTATTGCCTAATCTCAACTGAAATAACCGTCAATGTTCAAAACCTCTTCCAGTCCTTAACAGTAGAAGAGGTGACTAGAGAACAGTCAGCCAGCAAGGTGTGGTTTGAGCAAAGAGCAGGCAGAGTCACAGCGTCAGTCTTCCATGAGGCAAGCAGGGCGGACAGTGCCATATCCTTGATTAAAAGGATTTGTTACCCTCGATCCTGTCAGTTTTCCACTGAGGCTGTGAGGTAAACAATGAAATGCATAGAGAGATGGAGAGATGAAAACATACACACACTCTCACATGGCTGTAGCCAGCAATTTTTCAACATGGGAGATCTACTGAAATAGTGTTTGAACTCCCCTTCCTCATTACTGACTTTACTAAACTCACTTATTGTATTAGTTACTCTACTACTGTATATGCATAGCTGACACAGCAAAGGGAAAGGTCTGAGAAACCCTAAACCCCTTCTCCCACCAATTGTGTGAGACTTAAGCACCTAAATTGAATGTGGGTGCTTCATTTCTAAGATTGGATGATAGAAAACATGATCTCACAGTAATCTGTGAGATTAACACAATTCTTAAAAATGTAATCTATGGTGGGATCACATCATTGTAGACTATTTTATGATGGAATCAGAAATCACACCAACTGGAAGTCAATGAGACACAGCTCCTTCCTAATGCATCACTGAGCAATGCTAAATATGCATCTGTCTCTTCTTAGCACAGAATTATTTTGGCTATTTTGAGTCAATGAATATTGATGAATATTGTATACATAAGTGCTAATTTACATGCTTTGGGTAAACAATACTGTAGGTTGCAACATATTACTGTTTTAAAAATAATGCTTTATTTGATTTTTGTAGATGGGGATCTCAGAATGAACCAGTCGCAAGGTCGCATTACATCAAAGCAATGCAAGATCACCACACCAATTTCCAAGTGATAACTACTGGCCTCATCATCAACACATCTCTACCATGGATTGGTGCATCTCCAGATGGAATTGTTTCCTGTGTCTGCCATGGTAGAGGTGTTCTCGAAATAAAATGTCCCTTTACTCTCAAGGATGGCTCTATAGCCAACAGCTGTAACACAGATGCAAATTTCTGTCTAAAGATGAAGGACAATGGTATGGCACTAAAGTGTGATCATAAATACATGTCACAAGTTCAGGCACAGATGCGGATTGCTAATGCACACTATTGTGACTTTGTTGTGTGGAGTCCAAAAGGGATGTTTATGCAGCGCATTCAGTTTAATGAAGCATTCTTCTCTGAGACATACGGCAGAGTTAAACAATTCATTAAAAGCAGACTTCTTCCAGAACTGCTAGGGAAGTACTACACAGTACCACGCACAGTGGTCAACAGCCCTATTCTGGATGAGCTTGTGTAATTGTAATGTGGTAATTACTGCAACTACTTGCAATTTTAATTTGTTTTGTTTGCGTGTGGGTGTGTGTGTCTCACCATATGCTTTAAATTTCTCTTCTACGTATAGAAGTTAAGAAATTAAAAACTACTGTAAATAATGAAAGGAGTAAGTTTTGATTAACAAAATTATCATCAGTTTAATTACGAACTACTTTATGAACAGGGAAAATCAATAGTGAATGCCATCACTCAGGTGGCACGACAGGAGGGCAAAGGTTGCAGAGGGCACAACACACCTTCACTGCATAACAAAGGGTGATGGGTACAGTTCATTGTAGCATTCACAATAATGAAAGGAGTATGTTTTTGATTAACAAAATTATCAACTGTTTAATTACGAACTACTTTGTGAACAGGGAAAATCAATAGTGAATGCCATCACTCTGGTGGCACGACAGGAGGGCAAAGGTTGCAGAGGGCACAACACACCTTCACTGCATAACAAAGGGTGATGGGTACAGTTCATTGTAGCATTCACAATAATGAAAGGAGTATGTTTTTGATTAACAAAATTATCAACTGTTTAATTACGAACTACTTTGTGAACAGGGAAAATCAATAGTGAATGCCATCACTCTGGTGGCACGACAGGAGGGCAAAGGTTGCAGAGGGCACAACACACCTTCACTGCATAACAAAGGGTGATGGGTACAGTTCATTGTAGCATTCACAATAATGAAAGGAGTATGTTTTTGATTAACAAAATTATCAACTGTTTAATTGCGAACTACTTTGTGAACAGGGAAAATCAATAGTGAATGCCATCACTCTGGTGGCACGACAGGAGGGCAAAGGTTGCAGAGGGCACAACACACCTTCACTGCATAACAAAGGGTGATGGGTACAGTTCATTGTAGCATTCACAATAATGAAAGGAGTATGTTTTTGATTAACAAAATTATCAACTGTTTAATTACGAACTACTTTGTGAACAGGGAAAATCAATAGTGAATGCCATCACTCTGGTGGCACGACAGGAGGGCAAAGGTTGCAGAGGGCACAACACACCTTCACTGCATAACAAAGGGTGATGGGTACAGTTCATTGTAGCATTCACAATAATGAAAGGAGTATGTTTTTGATTAACAAAATTATCAACTGTTTAATTGCGAACTACTTTGTGAACAGGGAAAATCAATAGTGAATGCCATCACTCTGGTGGCACGACAGGAGGGCAAAGGTTGCAGAGGGCACAACACACTTTCACCATTTTATCCAATGGAGTTAGTCCATCCGAGGCTGCATAACAAAGGGTGATGGGTACAGTTCCTTGTAGTATTGTGAACTTATTTCTGACAAGACCGATCATTCTCTCAACATGAATACGTACTGCTGCCAGTCCTCGTGATGATTCAATTTCTTCAGGGTGAAGTTGACGTTTTCCTTTTGTAAAAGCGGGTATTTTCAAAGTTGCATTCACTAGAGCCAAAGAGTCCGCAACATTAAATCCCCTGTCTGCCAGGACCACATCCCCAGGACACAACAGGTCTAGAAATCCACTGTGCTCAGTCACGTACTTGTCACTTGTCCTCCCGCCCCAACCTTTAGACACAAAACTGATGACCCCTTGTGGCGTTATAGAAATTAGATACTTGACTGTGTTGTGATGTTTATACTGGGAGTAGGTTTGTGCTCGAGCTCTCATTTCCTTGGGTCTTTCAATGAAGATTTCAAAACAGTCAATTATGCTTGTGCAATTTTTGAAGTTCTTACGATAACACATGGGTAAACTGATGAAAACGTGATCTCTGCTTGGCCACCTTACAATGTTGCACAGCCTGACATGCATTACATTCAGAGTAGAGTTCAAAACCCGACCAGCGGTTGTGGTTGACGCATGAAACAGATGAGCAAGAAAGCAAAGTGGTAAATTCATTCTCAAGCGCATTAATGTAAGTAAGAACTGCTGAAAAGGTGATAAACATGATTTAACTTTTAGGAATGATGATATGAAAGAGAAAACAATGATCAATTTAGCATAAGAAGGCATGCCAGTTAACTCCTGCACTTTCACATCTTTGCCTTGGAGACTTTCTTGACTGAAAGATAAAGTATCTACTTGACCCTTGAGCTTACAAATTTCTCTCTGCAGTCTTGAGCATTCCTCACTGAGCCGTTTAATAGTGACTTGACAAGAGGCATTGGTACAGAAACCGTCTGTCTTGTGTGCACCCCCTCTGTCGTGTTGGTCAATGCTGTCCATCTGCAGCCCGCCCTCTCCTCTGTCGTGTTGGTCAATGCTGTCCAAATGCAGCCCCTCCTCTCCTCTGTCGTGTTGGTCAATGCTGTCCAAATGCAGCCCGCCCTCTCCTCTGTCGTGTTGGTCAATGTTGTTCATCTGCAGCCCGCCCTCTCCTCTGTCGTGTTGGTCAATGCTGTCCAAATGCAGCCCCTCCTCTCCTCTGTCGTGTTGGTCAATGCTGTCCAAATGCAGCCCCTCCTCTCCTCTGTCGTGTTGGTCAATGCTGTCCAAATGCAGCCCCTCCTCTGTCGTGTTGGTCAATGCTGTCCAAATGCAGCCCCTCCTCTCCTCTGTCGTGTTGGTCAATGCTGTCCAAATGCAGCCCCTCCTCTCCTCTGTCGTGTTGGTCAATGTTGTTCATCTGCAGCCCGCCCTCTCCTCTGTCGTGTTGGTCAATGCTGTCCAAATGCAGCCCCTCCTCTCCTCTGTCGTGTTGGTCAATGCTGTCCAAATGCAGCCCCTCCTCTCCTCTGTCGTGTTGGTCAATGCTGTCCAAATGCAGCCCCTCCTCTCTGTCGTGTTGGTCAATGCTGTCCAAATGCAGCCCCTCCTCTCCTCTGTCGTGTTGGTCAATGCTGTCCAAATGCAGCCCCTCCTCTCCTCTGTCGTGTTGGTCAATGTTGTCCATCTGCAGCCTGCCCTCTCCTCTGTCGTGTTGGTCAATGCTGTCCAAATGCAGCCCCTCCTCTCCTCTGTCGTGTTGGTCAATGTTGTCCATCTGTTGCTGGTCCTCTCCTCCATCCTGCAGTTGATCCTGTCCAGGCTTTACTCCACCGGTACTGCATGTTGCTCTTTTTCTTTTAACAGCCTGTGAGTGTTCAAACCTTGCCATTTGATAAATCCTCTTCCGCTTGATGGGAGACTTTAGGTGAGGAAATATTGTTGGAACATAGTCCGGGTTTAGTGGGTTCTGGCTTTTTGCACCTGATGAGACAAAAAGGCTTCAGATTAAATTCATATAATGTATTCCCAAAAGTTAATAAAACTAGCTTGATAGATTAGATATCATTCTTGCCTCATCTAACATTTCACCCCAGTAAATTAAGCTATGACCAAATGTACCCCACCGAAGTTAAGAGAAAACAAGTATTGCATGTGTACAACACTAGCTACAAAAAAGCTTGAGCTTGAGCGTAACAGGAAAATACTCTTTGCAGTTTTACCGATTGACCGAAAGACAAGGCAGTAGATCAACTTGCATACTGTAACTGCAGTAGGCATAGTTACCTCACTCACGTCTTACTAACGTTAACAACTTAACTCTTGTTTTAGACAGCTGCTAACGCTAACGTTACGTTAACAGCTAAGCCTAGAAAGCTCGAACAACGTCAGATTTATTAATCATCATTCAACATCGTATCCACTGTAATCATTTTCCGAAGACCTGTACAAGACATACGTTTGTTAACTGTAAGACAATGTTTCTTTAGTTAAGCTATAGATGAATTACATCGATTGAAACTCACCTGATACGAAATGCTCACTGCATAGACGGCTACTTGCAGTTGGCGTCCAATTAGCCCTCCTGATCGCTGAAAGCCATCTCTGACGACGTCTTTCCTCTTTCGGTAAACGATAGAAAGAAATGTTTGGGTCCCCTTTCTTGTTGTCGCACCCCACAGCACAACATATGGATGGCATATCCGACCATGTAATTACTGCACTTTACCAGAGACACTTAGAAGGACTTTGCCTTTATTCAGTCAACTTCATAGACGAGTTCATCACCTCGAGCCCGGGACCCAAAATGGCGGCAGCTTGATTTTGACAGTGGTGACGTTTGTCTATGACGTCAACTGATAAGTATCAATTATAGACGGTTTCATGGAATGCTCGCGTGATCCGAACGTTCTGCCTCTGGCCCTAAAGTAACTTCCGTTCTGTTGAAATACAATGGGATTCTGCATCAATTATAGCGACCTCAAACGTAGTAAAAAATTGTTTTCAGCTAACGTCAGGGTGGAGTGCTGTGCTGTGGGGTACAAATAAATAAAATAAAATAATAATTAAAAAAAAAACGAGTTACTTAAAGTATTTAAATATTGGTGAATGGAAATAGTTCATTTTAACCAGGATGAGCACAGGTCTGAATGCTTGAAATATAGGTTGAAATAAAACCACGACACTGACATTTCGTTTTGTTACTTAAAATAAAAATGATCCCTGATGCACAGGAATAAACATTGCACGCAAACATGCTGTATTTAGACTATCTGTGGTCAGTACTGTTGCAACCTAGCCAAGCATTTCAACGCTTTGTAAACAGAGGTTTCAGGACGTGCTTTAAATCGCCTTCACAATGTAACGTTAACAAGTGTTTTCAGTCCAGGAAGCAACCACGGAAAGTTTTAGTTTAATTATTTAATTAAGCTATTGTGACTAGCAATTCATCTGACAAGCTGGCATGCTGACCTAGCCCTTGCCTACACAAATCAAGGTTTTAATGCAATGGATTTATAGGACGAGAACGGTAAGATAGTTTCTATCTGTTTTAAATCAGCTGTGTTTGACCTGACGAAGGGTACAGTGCATAACATAATTATATGAATGTTATGAAGGATAATGTCTGCCGTCATGAAGGAGCATTCCGCCGCTAGCCACGTTTAGGCTATAGCTAACATCAGTCAGTTAAGTTGTCAAAAGTAGCCTAGAATTAGAGATGGGTAAAAAAAAACCTAATGTGGTGATGAAACGAAATTAGCCAATGTCATAAAGTAGCGATCTATACAGGAATGTTTTTTTGGGCGATAGGAGGGATTATTATAGCGCATGTATCGATAACAAGGAGGTTGTAGCAGGCAGCATGATATTAGGCGCGTACGACATGAGCTTTGCAAAAGCGATATGACCGCCGAGATCTGCGTGATCAAACGGGAGGAGCTACAGACCTCTGCAGGAGAAGCTGGACACACTTACCTGCAGTTAACACTGCGTGACAGAAGGAAGAGATGTCGACAAATTTTGTTTGCATTAAATTAAGCTTGAATTACCTTTATATTCATCAAAATAATCATGAAATTGGCTGAAATAAATTTTATGGTTTTTTAAAGAAATGTTTGCATACGAAACATATTTGTTGCTCATTCGGAATTACTCTGAAGTTTCTATATGTTTGCCATATGGTCACAAAATAACATCAAAGAACAGAGCTACATTATTTGTGTTAGTATTCCTTAATTTTGGGAAAATGTTTATGCACGGAACCACAACGAGAAATGGGTCATTTTTGCAAAGGAGATTCAAGCCAATCAGGGTGAAGTTTATTGTCATGGAGGTGTTTCCATGCAGGAGCAGCAGAACGCAGCGAGGTTTGAACTGCTGCTCTGCTGCGCAGCAGTAGACTTCCTCCCGCGATATCTTAAGGCCATGTGACAGCAACTGCCGTGCAGAAAGAACGCCCATTCTGCCCATGTTGGACAGGTTTTCACCCAAATTGTACCACGTGTAGCGCAGCGCTGCGGAGCAGGCTGCGCAGCAGAAGGCTCCGCCCACATCTCGAACACGCTCACAGCTGAACTCACTAACACAGCATCCTCACTCCTTGTGTTGTTGACAACAAATTCCTTAACGTTACCGTGTCTTACAAACGGATTTTGTTGGCTTGGATTACTGAAAAAGCTGAAGTATGCGGTCATTCTCCGTGTCTTGATGTCTTATCAGAAGTCCGACCGTCAGTTCAGTAACGTTAGGTTAACGTTACACAGCACAGCTTTGACTGTCACAGTGTGCAGGATTAACCAAACACTGAATGAACCGCGATTAACGTTGCATTTTGAGCAAATGTAGTTAAACCACTGCTCTTTTCCTTGAATCATATTCCGTACATCACCAGTTAATCATAATTTAAACAAGTAGCTTATGAAATGTACTTTTTATTCATTATGTATGACCATTGATAAACCATTGATCAGAAGAACGCCGTTGATTTTGATTGTTTGCTGAAGTCCACCGGAAATAAAGTTAGGGCCATGGAACGTTGGTGCATTGTTTTTGTTGACAACGGTGAAACAAAAGACAGAAATGTCATGATCACTTCAGAGATGGTCTTACCTGAATTAGATCCAAAATACCCAGTTCACTTTCAGAGGAGTCCACACAGAACACAAAGTAAAGAGTAGCATAGTGTCTGTAAATCAGTTTGTAGTCTGAACCGCCAATTAAACTGAAAAAGAAGCGGAAAAAAATGACAGCCTGTCAGACACAACAGCAGGACTTCAGGCAACCAACAACAACAACAACAAATCAGTTGTGAGCTTAGCTAGCTAGCCTCAGCCAAGGGGTTACAACCCTTCTGGCACTCTAATACTGGAAGATTAAAAAATAAATACCTTCCTCCTTCCAAAAAATTGCAGACATTGTCATCCCTCTTAGACACAAGATGAAATGTCTCTCTGATGATCTGCTGTTGCATATCTTCTGCCTTGAAGAGAGATAGGGGGGGAATGTGCAGGTTAACAACTAACGTTAGCAGGCCATCATGCAACTAACAACAGACCCAGCTAACGTTATTAACGTTGGCTAACGATGATGTCTACATATGTTTACTTATAGTTGTAAACAGGGAAAACATCCAGACGACTTAAAACAATGCAAGATGTCTTCCCGTGTTCGACGTAAATTAACAGGCTAGGTTAGCTCCATTGCCGCAGATTTTTAAGTTAGCTGACATGGCTATCAGAGTAGGCTATTCACGTTACGCGGAGATACAGCAATAAAAGAGCACAGATATGTTTCAGGGAGACAGAGATAGACCTTTTCAATTTAATAAATGCTGATGGGAAGGAATTAAGGAAAACAAATGCATTAGGCAGAGTTAGCTTGTTTGGTGATGGGAGGACATTCGCTCTAAACTGTATCAACTCTAAAGCCACAGATTGTGACTAATCTTGTTTTGTTTGTTTCAACTATTAAGCGTGAAATGACTTACGAAGTATTGATAAAACCGGATAAGGCGAGGTTTCCCATGGTTATTGAAAATTAAAATAGCTTTAATCATCTTCTCTCTTCCAGAAGACCAGTTTCATGCGGATATAAACACTTGTGTCAGGTGATTATGCGACAAGAACTACGATGAAGGACCCCAGCCCTGCTCTGGAAAGTATTCCAAGATTTCGCCTGATTGGTGTGAGCGTGTGAGCTGATTTTGTGAAACGACAGTCAAGGGCGTACACTAAAACTGACAGTGTTGTTAGCGTAGTAATTTTATTACACAATTGTCTTGAACAACAGAGGGGATTGAGATCCGTAGATGTAATTATATTACGGCTCTGGAGAGATTGTCCGACTCACGCCCTCTGGTGGAGAATGGGATATCGCAGCCAAGTAATTGAAGAATATGCTCTGCTGGAAGATAAATAAATTAGTCCTTGTAACCTTTTTTATGCAGCCTACATTGTATGTTCAACGGAGCTGATAGCTTCCTCTTGTAAGCAGAAAGGTCCCTGTTTCTTCATGGGAGTAGGCCTATAATACAGAAGCACAGACTTTTGAGGCGCACCACAGCCTTTAAGGGCCCAATGACCCACTAAAGTATAGAATCATTCGAAAAGCTGAAGCTAAACGCATGGGTTTTCAACGGGTAGTCTGCGGCTGTGGTGTGTGATGATATTGCAGGTGATTCATGGCATGTTCTAGTCACAACTTACTGTGTGGTTGAAATTTTAAAAACCTGACTGGAGAAATAAGCACTGCTTTGGAATAAGCAGGAAGCATTTTGTAACTGTGCTCTAGACCTGTTCAAAAAAAACTTTTTTTGTTATTTTAAAGCCAATTGCTGTGATTCCCATTCTCCAAGCTATGGAATGACCAGATATAAAATTATTTTGATTTTGGACCATGGGAAGGCCTGCCTCATGAGCCATGAAGTTTTAATGCTGATTTTTGTTAAAAACGCCTGAGATTTTGGCCCATTTTGCCTCATAACTTCCATATAATTAGTCATAGAACATTATGAAAGGTGCCATATGAAAGCTGGGGGCATGTACTTTCAGGTGATACCCAATATGTTAGTGATCTAGACAGTCATTGTTGTTTTTAAAGCTAAAAAGTGCTAAAATTTAGGCGATTTTGGAGGTTTCAGATCAGACATCACATCGTTTTATCTGTTACATGTACTAAATCAACAAATATAATGCCAAATTGAACTTTGCAATGATATATATTTACAGTAATAGCATTGGAACATTAAAAATAACATTTTCTGCACATAGGAACACAAAACCAGGTGTATTAGGTTGAACAGGAAAGCTGTCAAAGCTGTCAAATTTCCTCGTAATGTACTCCACAACCTAAAGCAGACAACTTCTCTGTTCTAGATTTGCTGTTATCTCAGTGGCAAAATCAGACATCATTTTCACCCCTCGTTCAGAAACATCATTAGGCCTAGTCTCCTTGATAGACTTCACAAACTTTTCAGCTGAATGGTACCCATTACTGGGTTCCCACACATCCTGGAAAACCTAGAAAACCTGAAATCTTAGGGGTGGCTTTTCCAGTTATGGAAAACATCTGTATTGTCCTGGAAAAAATCTGTATTGTCCAGGAAAATTGTAATTGCATTTAATCCTTCATTCAGATTCGTATAGCCCTCGTACAGTATACTGAGGAGATACATTTATCTTGATTGTGTTTTCAAAATGTATGATGTCAAAGCATGGTAAAAATAGCCTTCTTGAACCCTCTTATTTTAAATATCAATGATTTAGAAAAAATATTAGTACTGTATTGGAGAATGATGTCCTTTCTGCAGAAAATATAGATTCCACACCAGCATAATTTGACTCCTCTAGCAATGCCCAAACCAGTTATAACCATCAAGGCTGACCAAAATAGCAAAGTTACAGCAACCTGGCAGTACCTTCCTATGCTCTTCCACTTGATTATCATCTCTCTAGAGTACTCGTTAATTGTTTCTCACTAGTGAATGGGCAGAGTCTCTGTACAAAAGAAAGTGTTGAACAAAGAGCTGTTCAATTGTGTTCTCCATGATTTTGATAGTTTAGTTTGACCAGATGTTCATCCTTGCTAGTTGCAGTCCTTTTGAAGTCCTTTTATTGCAAGTCCCTTCGCTCAGAGGCCATCTTGGAGATTTTGACGTAAGCCATATCTTCATTAAAGCAAAGTTTTTGGTGTAATTCAAGCATAGCCCTGTTGCAGGAGCCTGCTGACTGCACTATAAAGCAAGTACAATGAAAGAATTGTATGAAAGAATGAAGAAATAGATCGACTGTGAACACAAACGCGAAAAAGCAGTTTACATTGATCCAATGACAAAACATTTTGCGTTCGGCCAATGTTGTTACAAATTCTTTCATTCCACTCGCTATCTAGTGCAATAAGTACTGTATACTCAGACATGCTTGAGTTATGCCTACACCAAGTCTTCACTTTAAGACATTATGAATTTGCTCACTGTGCCTGCACAAATGCACCGCATGTTGGTGTATCGTAGCTTTGATAGTTGGTGATCCCTGTCCTTGAATTTGCGGAAAAAAGCCTAGAAATGTCCTTACATTTGATGTTGAAGAAAGAGTGGGAACCCAGATTATACTCTTTCCGGGTTTCCCCTGGTTGAGTTATCCAATCAGTCTCAACTCCAAGTGCATCAAATAAGAAGTGTGATTCTGGCCCTACCAAATCAGTAAGTGTTGTCGATCGATTGATGATGGGGAAACAGACTGTCTGATTTTGCCACTGAGATGACAACAAATCTAGAACAGAGAAGTTGTCTGCTTTAGGTTGTGGAGTACATAATGAGGAAATTTGACAGCTTCAAGAAAGCCATACTGAACTAATGATAATGTTATTGCAATAATTGACTCTCCAGTTCCTATGTATAATATGTAATTACTTTCATGTTCAACCTAATACACCTGGTTTTCTGTCCCTAATGTGCAGAAAATGTTATTTTCAATGTTCCAATGCTATTACTGTAAATATATTTCATTGCAAAGTTCACTTTGTCATTATATTTGTTGATTTAGTACATGTAACAGGTAAAATTATGTGATGTCTGATCTGAAACCTCCAAAATCGCCTAAAATTTAGCACTTTTTAGCTTTAAAAACAACAATGACTGTCTAGATCACTAACATATTGGGTATCACCTGAAAGTACATGTCCCCAGCTTTCATATGGCACCTTTCATAATGTTCTATGACTAATTATATGGAAGTTATGAGGCAAAATGGGCCAAAATCTCAGGCGTTTTTAACAAAAATCAGCATTAAAACTTCATGGCTCATGAGGCAGGCCTTCCCATGGTCCAAAATCAAAATAATTTTATATCTGGTCATTCCACAGCTTGGAGAATGGGAATCACAGCAATTGGCTTTAAAATAACAAAAAAAGTTTTTTTTGAACAGGTCTACTGTGCTCCCATGTGTTTCTTTCACTCAAATACAGTGTAAGAATGAACTTTCTGCATGCTTGGGTGGCAAATGTGTTGGTCGCTGCATGGCTGGTTAAAATGCCCACCAACAGTGGGCTGCCTATGACTTAAAAGAGAACACACACCCCTTATGGCTTGTGCATGTGCAATAGTAAATTAGCCCAATATCCGAGATGATTCTATTTCATTCTAGACACTCCAGAAAAGGGGCCAAATGTGCTAAAAACTGAACATTTCCTTTAATAGGCTACTCAGAATGGTGGTCCCTGGGATTGCACCAGTGGAAATCCCCCTTTAAAAGGCAAACATTTCCAATGCTGCATCTGCCATAGGCTATAGGCTGCATTATGACATCTAAAATAATTTGTAGACTAGATTTTTAAAAGAACACCTAAATCATGGTGAATGTGTTGCTTTAATGACTAAATTGTCTTGGGAACCCCACAGGCTGTTTCCGCGTATGCAAGATAGCGTTTTGTGTTCTAGGAGGCAAAGAGGAATCATCTGATTTCACTTCTCTCTTTTTTTCTTCTCAGGAGTTAGCAATTCACACTACACAGAGCAGGTAGGCCTACAGATGGACCTTGTTTGTCATGAGATCAAGGTTCAGTAGTTCAGAAAAGAATGACTTCATGACTTCAGAGTAGTCTACTTACACTTAAGTCTTTGTCTGTGTTACTAAAGTAGTCAAATTGACATGCACTATCAACATAATTAAAAACACAGCTCACCCATGTATCAAATTTTGAAAGTCGAGTTTATTTGTGAGTTTAAACACCAAATATAACACGCCGACATTGTTGATGACAACATTACCAAATAACAACTACATTATCCTAATTTAAAAGTTAATACCACAGCAATAATTTTCCGTCATCAAACATATTCTGAATGTCTTTTTAAACATCTGATTCTGCATATTATGGTTCACATTGCAGGGATCACAGAATGCATAGTTTACCCACCCTGCTGTTTTATACTGCTAAGTGCTACTGAAAGCCACGACCGAGTTTGCGAAACGGCAGCTAACACTAACTGAATGAGGCATGTCAAAAACAAAACCTAAACGATTTGCTTTCGTTTTGAAATGCTCCATTCTGGGGGGCGCCGTGGCTCAGTGGCTAGAGCGTCAGACCATTACCTCAGGGACCCGGGTTTGATTCTGAGGTCATTTCCCGATCCCACCCCATCTCTCTCTCTCCCACTTGTTTCCTGTCATCTCTACACTGTCCTATCTAATAAAAAGCCCAAAAATATATTTTAAAAATGTTAACATTAGCTGCCGTTTCACTATCTCAGTCAGCCTTGCATGAAATCCAGTGATTGAGGTGGCAATCAATAGCGCTTGGCACTATAAAACAGTAGGACTACGTGTTGATTCACGCTGGATTTTTCCTTTAATTTAGCCTGTCGGTGTCCCTAACTGGTGGAGCACCCATGAGCAACATAGGCAAGGAAAAAGTCCCTTACCAAAAGGGACAAAAGGGAACCTTGGGTAGATCCACGGCTCAAGGGGCGAACCCAACTTTGTTCAGTCACAATCACCTCCTTCCTTGACCATTTTCCTTGAGTCTTTTTGGTCAATAATAAATACATTAAAACTCACTTGAATTACATTTACACTACTTGATGTAAAGGTAGCTCTTGACAAGCAGCCGTATGAATTGGGGCCTATTTTGGTGTAGCAGCAGTTACGTTGCTCAATTGACAATCACCCAGGCTTGATTTCCAAACCCCACACTGATTGAAGCATATATTACCGGCGCCAGACCTAGAGGAATCTGGGCAGGTACAAGGCCCACAGGCTGAGTTGTGCTGTGGGTTAAATGAAGTGGAGAACAACAGAAGTTCAAAGTTGATATCACTAATGTAGATGTATGTAAAGATGCTCACAAGCGATTTGTAAAGTGGAGACAAATGACACGGTTTATTTGGTCTGCTGTTACGGTTACAGGTGAACCATTCCAAACTGTCTATTCCAAACACCACCACCAGGGTGACCCCTGAACTTGTTGCTGCGCAACCACCACACTCTACAACTAATGCAATGAACTGTTAATACTGCATCAATACATCAATTACTGTTATGTATCATACACATTACAAATCATTTTAAATAGATATCATGACAATTAATAGCAATGCATTGATCTCATTGTTCAAATGTTCTTCATGACAATCAGAAATAACTCTTATATGTCATGTCACAGGACACTTTAAATAGAAATCATGACAATTAATAGCAGTAGATATCATTGCTCAAAAGTACTTCAAAGTGCGAAGAGGATGTGTTTGTGGTTGGAGCAACACCTCAGTCTCTATCCAGCTTCTTGACAATGTTCTTCACCCAGCGCAGGTCTGGGTTCACACAGAATTCTCTGCCCGCTTCTGTGCGTAATCTGCATACAGGCAACACAGAGAAAAAGGAAATGTCATTAAAATAGGCATCATTTGGAGAAAAAAATGAAACTATTACATGATTTTCTTTACCATTTATATCACACAGATTGTTGTATCAGATAGTCTAGAAAAGGCTTTTTGTCCTGTCCTGCATTAATACTTACACAATGGCTTTGAGGGAACATCTACTGCTGGTTTGGACATAAGACACCACCTTGTTTACAGGAACATGTTTACCCCAGAGTTTTGGGCAGCATAGGTCATCATTGATGGCATGCTGAGCTGTATCAGGCAAAGTAAGAATGGCAAATGCTGTTCAGTAGGTCTAAATAATCTTCACACATGTCCAGGCTACTAATTAGGTCAGGTGCTGTATCAAGAGATATGAATGGCAGAATAAACTATAAGATGCACACCGGAGCGCCCTTTTGCAATTATAATATAAATAATGTTACTTTGCGTACTTTCTCGTCCTTCCTCAGACAATTTGGTTAAAACTGTATATTGTACAGTGTGTTGGGAAGCATATAATGTAAATGTTCTCCACTTACCATGAACTGAGATGAAGGCGATACAGAATACGGCCACCAGCAGAGGAGCAGTCAGAGGTTTCATGATGTACAGAAGGTTCACAGCAGGTGAGTCTTCACAGGGCAAAGAGAGCAGATCTGCTGTGTAGAAGAGTGAAGGTAGTTTGGTAGCAGGGCAGTGGCAAGCAAATACCATATATATAGTATAGCCTGTGTGATTCAGAGTGTGAATAGGGAAGCCTATGTGATGGATGGATGGGGGGGGGGGTGCTCAGAAAGTCCCTATATTTCACATCACAACAACAAAAACATCTGCCAACGCGTCTGTGTGACAGCATTCCTGATAGACAGAGTAGGGAGAAACTGGGAGATCACGATCACTGAGTTCCCCTTTCACTCTTTCTAACTTCCCCATAGATTTTATCAAGAAGAAATTGCACAAAGCCTGACACTGACTGTGTGACTGTGACTGTGACCCTCTAGCCCACACACACATTTTTTTTTTCTTGGGACCCAAGGAAAATTGCTATTATCACTCCTTGCTATATTAGTGGACCAGTATTAGCTGCACAGTGAGCAGATATGCTATTTTGACTTTCTGAAGGGAGGATGAAGTGAGTAGACATTCAGTCAGTAACCTGTTAACCTGATCGTGGGCAATTTCATCTTCACTTCGTTTGAAGTTAGTATCCTGAACACCATCCGTTTGAAGGGGTGATTTTAAAGGCTGAAAAGCACTTCACTCTTGAAAGTATTGGGACACACTATACTTACACATGGGGCCAAAACCAAGTGACGTACCAGCAAGATCTGATATCACCAAGTAATTAAGAGTCCAGGATCAATGTCAAACTTGTTTGCCCTGGATCAATGTACTCTAAGCCTAACCCTAAGCCTAACCCTAACCTTAAAAGGGTGGTTCAGAATTTTCGGTGTTAAACCTCATTTCCAAGTAAGCCTGAGTGATATATGTCACTGGGGACCGTTTTCAACTCATTTCATCCAGTCCTTCTGTCAGCTACGTTCGCTGGTGCTCGGCTAACGCAAGTGAATGGACACTGCTAGCCTGGCAATAAAAGACAGTCTTACCCACTCTGCAGTCTCCCTTAGGCAAGTGAATTAATATGCCAGGCCATCGATGTGTACGTCCAAGCTGATACAATCATCTCTGAAGTACAACTACCCTTGAAAAGTGTTATATTTTGCCTACATTGTTCCCTGTTTGTCGCAAGGTGTGCAAGGCAGTGGATTGATATTACCTCTGTCTATTGTCATATTAGTCAAACAACTAACCTGAGGAAGGTAATATTCCGCTGCTGCTGAGAAAGTAGTCCCTCAAAATGTAATGTTATCATAGCGATTCAAGGGTAGTTTTTCTTTTACGATGTTTTTTTAATCAACACCGATGACCTGGCATATTAATGTATTTGCCTAAGGGAGACTGCAGAGTGGGTAAGACTGTCTTTTATTGCCAGGCTAGCAGTGTCCATTCACTTGCGTTAGCCTAGCACCAGCGAACTCAGCTGATAGAAGGACTGGATGAAATGAGTTGAAAACGGTCTCCAATGACAGATATCACTCAGGCTTACTTGGAAATGAGGTTTAACATCGAAAATTCTGAACCACCCCTTTAAACCTAACCCATTGATCCAGGGCAACAAGTTTGACATTGATCCTGGACTCTTAAGTATACTTGGTGATATCATATCTACAGCCAGCTAGCCTGGTTAGCATCCATCACATAGGCTTCAGCTGCTTCCCTGGGCAATGACTCCCCAGTGTCCACACATATGGATGTTTATGAGCCCACTGCATGTTCACTGATCCTTTGTGCGTGCGTGTGTGTGTGTGTGTTAATGTATGTCCTCACTAAACATTGCAGTGGAAGAGCTCCCGTCTGCCTGTGTGAATGTGTATATATGAAGAGTTCAGATGCAAAACCCCCTAACTCCACTTGACCACTTTTTGAGAAAAAGGCCATTTTTTATCAGGCATTTACAGTGTTTTGATTGTAAACAGATATTTTAGACACGGCGGGGAGCAGGTTTTATTTTATTTTTTCACAAAAACATTTCATTTACATATTCTAGATTTATACAGGATTCACAAAATATCATTAACTCAGTTTTCACAAAAATGGTGTTTAGGGGGTTTTGCATCTGAACTCTTCATATGTATGCATGTACATGTATGTGTATCTTTCTCATTTTGGACACCAGTGGATTCAACCTTCTTTTATATAACCTTTGTTTATGCAGTAATGTGCCACTGAGATATAGCATCTGGTCTAGGGAATCCTTGCCAATACGTGCCTAGTAGGGATTCTCACAAAGGAATTCTCATGAAGTGAAGATTCAGTGGAAATCATTTTTGTCACCATATCGGCTACATTTCAAATCTTCAAGGAAAAAGAAACAGGGACACCCCACCAGACTGCTTCTGTCTCAGAGATTAATGGAACTGAAAAAAGGAAGGAAGGAAGGAAGAATTATGTTGGTCTCCTAGAAAACGGAAAGCCATGTGTTCATGTGACTTTAACCAAGGGAACCTGAGGAGTCACTTATTTATATGTTGCATATAGTTCCTGGAGGTGGTCTTCGACAAAAAGAAAAAAAATGTGGCGTGCATGAAAAAGAGGAAGTGGGAAAAGGACGGAAATGAGTTCGTAGAAGGCAAACGTCAGTGGGATGTCAATGTCTTCCAGGTTGTTTGAATCCCCTAGGCCTATATAAGAGATCAACCACTGCACTGCGGTCATGTCATCTTCAGCATCAACAAAGGGCATCTCCTTTCTTCAGCAACACTTCTCCAATCAGCAGCTGCTCAGCTACATCTGCCGTCTTCTCCTTTCTTCAGCAACGCCTCAGCAATCAGCAGGATCACTTCTGTTATCATGAAAACACTGGGTGCTCTTCTAGCTCTTGTCCTACTGGCCATCTCAGTCAATGGTGAGTGGAACCCACTGAACTACATGGACTTAATCACAATGCATTACATTTACATTTATGCATTTAGCAAACTTACAAAAAGACGAATAACAATCAAACTACAACACAATACAAATAAATGCCTTAAGGAGTGCAATTTGGGAGTGCATGTACGTGAACGTTTGTGTGAAAACTGTTGGTATAATGTAATTATTCTGTGTAATTTAATGTAATCATGTTATTATTGTTTGAACTGTCACAGGTCAAAAAGGGGTGAACACAGACACTTGCTGTGTTAAATTCTCCTTAAACACAATACCTCATAAAAAGGTGGTGTCTTACAACAAGACCAGCAGTAGCTGTTTCCTGAAAGCCCTTGTGTGAGTATCTAAATGTTAGTAAGAGGGTACAGTTATTTAAAATAATGTTAATCACCTTTTAAAAAATATGTATTTTACTTCTATGTGCTATATTTTGGGTTACTAAATGTAATTGAATTTCTCTTTGCATTTCTCATAGGTTTACAACAGTTGCAAAAAAGCAGTTCTGTGTGGACCCTACACAGGGTTGGGTGAAAAACATTGTCAACAGACTCAACAGCAGGTTGAACATCAATAGAGTTTCTACCACTGCGATGCCTACCTCATCCTCAGTTTTCATCCAGACATCAACTTTCAACCAGACATCAACTTTCAACCAAACATCAACTTTCAATCAAACAACACCAAGTCCTACTGAAATGCTTGTCTTTTAGTTGGCTGACAATTTAACTGCATGACTAAGTTAAACCATTGCATGTATATTTTTAATAAAACAATTAAATGCATTTATGGAAAATCAATCTCACACATTTTGTCAATCATCATTACTTGGATTGTTGGCTTTTGTTGTATGATTGTATACAATGGCTTCTTCTCAGTTCACGTTGGTCGGTTAAATCTTTAGGAAAATGAATAAAATATGAATTGAATAAAACTCCACAACAATATAGGCTAAAACACAACTTATATTACAATACTTAAAAGATTTTACTAAGCTCACTCACGTCAGATGATTTGTTATGCTGCCCGTTTCACTCATCGATCGATAGGCCTACTTTTCCCATTGGGAGGGATTTCAGGGCTATCATGAAACAACCGTCCAATCAGGAGATAGGAACCAGAAGGGATTTTAAAAGATATGACATGTGAGTGATTGAAGTATGTTAATAAAGATGACAGACAAGTGATTTATCCAATTGCATACAGTCCTCTAACCCTCCTATGGAAAAGTCTCGGATCGATGAGTGCCACGACCAGCATTAAAAATCTTTTGATGCTAGTAAGGTTAAGATTTTCCTGAAAATTACAAATTTTCCCTGAAATATTGCAGCTCAACTTTTCTCCATCATTGGTGGGACATCATATTAAGTTCTGACTCAAACAATCAAATCCAGTTAGCTCTGCTGAATACTTTGACTGACAAAAATCAGGTGTCAGACATGGTCTCATATGTGCCAAGTTCTGTGGTGATCAGTCAATATACTGTATGTGGCCACTGAAAAAAATAATGTGTGTTTTGATCCAAAATCCACTATGGCCACAGAGTACAAGCTGACCTGAGAAGTTTATTGCAAGGACCATCTATGGGACAACCCAAAGTATGTATAAATATTTGCTGAGTTTTGAATATCAAAATGCCATAACAACTGCCTTTCAGTTACTCCAATACGCCATGGGATGGGTGGGTTGATGGCAGAATTTAGATCAATACCCTTAGTTTGCAAACCTCAGAATATATCATAGTCTATTTTGTGCTGATTTAATGTCCTGTGTGTGCTGGCATTCTCATCTCATCCCTTCCTCTGGTTGGTCATAGCCATGCAGTGGCAGTTTGTAAGGCAATGCTGATTTGGCTGCAGTCTATCTTTTGTGGACAATTATAGACTATGTTATATATTATAATTTGGCTTGTCACGCTGTCAAGCCATAGCCTTGTGAGACCAAACTGATCTTGCGAGCTTCAGGTCTTCACTCACAGCTCAGTCTGGCTACTCTCCATTGACAAGAATTTGGAGCAGGTTGCCAAACGAACAAACGAACCAATCAGCGTTGGCTTTGAGGTGGATTGAGGTGTGGCGCAACAAGAAGCGGGTCTAAAGAACATGTATGTATGTTAGTATGTCATATGCTTCGTTGGTCTGATTGGTTGATTTGGCCCGTCTATCACCAACATAGGTGATAGACAGATGCCTTATCCAATCAGCCAAAACTAAAGTAACGAAAACGAAACTAAGAAACCAAAACTTCTTCTGGCGGGAGCAAGTCCATCTGGCAGAGTCAGGTTAGTCAAGCCAGATCATTTTCTCAAATAGTGAAATTGGAAGGCAGAAGTCATAATGCTTTAATGCTGTCCCATAACAGCACCTGAGTACTATTGGACGCTTCAACCCTCTCTGCTATTGCTCAATATTAGAATTTTCTCTTTAATAGCCCCAGGTAAATGGCCAGTATCAGTGAAGATTGATTTCAAATTAGAGCCCACAATCATTTCATTTATGTAAAATAAATATATTTAATTACAATTAGTACTTCCATGATTATAACAGCAATCCCATTTGGAATCTAGTGGAAAACTTCTCCACAATTCTCACAGTAACACAACAAACATTTGCATAGACCAGCAAAACTTTTTTCCTTGATTCCTTGATAGCAACAGCATGCACGGACTGAAGTAACTTGAGTCAATCACTGTCATCAGATGATGTAGGTAGGTCTAACAGAGGTAGATAATGTGGATTCGTTCACTGCTGAGAGGCTGGACCTGCACCTCTCTTTTTGTCTAACTTGATGACAATCCTCTTTACCCAGGGCAGATGTGGCTTTACACAGATCTTGTTACCGGTTACTGTCTGAAGCCTGGGTGGGACAAACACATAACGGAAAACATAATTAGCATGGTATAGCCTATACTGTAGTTTAGTATATATGTGTAAGTTCATTTGGATTCATTTGGTTAAATAGTTTTCACAAGAAAAGAAAAGAAAAGAAAAGAAAAGAAAAACACGTACAACCGTCTAAAAAAGTTTCTGGGTGCAAGACCAGAAAAGTTACATGAAAAATTGAAAATAAGATCTGCACACCAAGCCACTTAACTTAACCAGGCAAAAGGCAAAAGTCTAGTATTTGATGTATGGGGTAAATACTGTTTACAGGTCGGTGTTGGAAAATTCTTCACTGTTGAGCATCAAATGAATGAATGATAAATGATGTATGATCAAGGTGAAATAATAAATACTAAATATAAATACTCACACATGAGCTTCCAGGAAGCAGCTACTGCTGGTGGTGTAGTAGGACACCACCTTGGCCGCAGGAACAGCCTGAGAGTCGGGATAGTGCACATCACAGCAGCTGTGTGCAGTCGGCCCAAATTGAGCTGCAACAGATCAAACATTACGTCACACATTGCTCTCATACAGTAGTTTATGCACATATGGTTGACTGATATTTGTATCCAAAGCCTCATGGACTTGGAATGTGGGCCTTGGGAATCAAACCCATTTTGCCTGATTGTCAGTTACCGACATATGCTCCAGCACCCATGCATTGTGTTGCATTAGAATTGAGGTCTAAGGGTTTGTACTCACCACTAACTGTCATGACCAGAGCAAGCAGAAGAAGAGCAGACAGGGTCCTCATGGTGACAGAGATGCAGCTGATGTCTGAATGAATACTCAAGAGATGTTCGAAGGCTGAAGTGGCGCTTCTCTGTGAAGGCTTAAGAGGAGAGATGCCCACTGTGAAGGCTGAAGGAGATGTGACTACAGAACCACTGGCAGGTCTTTTAAAGGAGTCAATGTTGGCATCATGTCTGATTCAGAGAATTTGGTTTCCTCTTTTGTTTTCAAATTTCTTTCCCACTTCCACATTTCTTTTCACAAAAGCCCCTCTAAAACTGACAGTGATATTTACAACAACAACAAAAAAAAATTGTTTAATCATTATATCTTGTGCAGAAATTCTAGGACTAAATGGGCCATGTTTACATTATGATGGACAGAGAATTGAATAATTATATCGGAGACCTCCAAAAATACCAGTGACCTGATAGCCAGTCGGTCACTAGGACAGAACGTCACATAATATTATAGGTCATTTTGCATCAGGCCTACATATCATTTTGCATTTAAAGTGTCAAATATACCTTTGAAATGTGGTAGGTCTGGTCATTTTGCTGCATATGCTACATGAGATGAAATTTAATGAAAGAACAGACACATTTGTAGCTCTTTGCCAACAACTACCTTTGAGAAATTTGCCTTGCTAAAATGCTCCATAAACTGTGCTTCTCATGAGCACTTGTCAAGTACATGGAAACCACTGTAACAACAGCATAAGAATGGCCTAACAAAAAAGTATCAAGGGGTAAATTAGGATACTTATTGTAAGTAGGATAAAATAACACAAACCACATGAAAATGATCTGTCCCATTAATCTGACTCCTTACACCAAAGTTAAATTTCCTTGATTTACATTGATATTATTTACTAGTGATCCTATAGTGATCCTACTGGAAATAGCCAAATGACTGAATTCAACCAATACAATTAGTACAAGTAAGTAATTAATAAATAAAAAGTGTAGAAAAATGTTTGCATTTCAATGTCTTCAGATAGGAAAACCCCTGGCTGCTGGTGTTCTTCTCTTGTTCTTCGAATTCCAACCAGAGGAAATTGTCCCAATGGAAATGGTCAGTGGTCAATGGGCCCCAGATCCTTCCCCTTTCGATAGAATTCTCTTGGTGCAGACAAACATGATGAAAGGAAGATTAAAACCACTCAAAAGAGGAAGACCCACTAACACACACACACACACACACACACACACACACACACACACACACACACACACACACAGCGGTGCCACAAGAAACAGATTTTGATATTGATTTTGATTTGATTTTTTCTTTTACATTGATTTTAATATTCAAATTTTTCTCTGAGGCCCCTCTTTCAGTGAGGCCCTTGGAATCCTCCTAACTCCATAAAGGTGAGAGAATAGAAAAGGTGTTTGACTGTGGAGTTAAAAGTAATAATTTGCTATGTGACTTCTTTTCCAACATGTCCACCTCAAGGTGAGAGGTGTGGGAGTGGGACACTCATTAGTTGCTGGCAGTGCTTCTCTGGTGGATCTACACAGCAAAGTTTTAGCTTTATGCAAAGCAGCCAATCTCAATTAACTGCAGCTACTTCATGGCCACATGGCGACACTACATTATTATTATTATTTTTTTTACATTGACTACTGCTGCTACCACATCCTCCTTACTAATGATGAATTTCTTAAACTTTCTCAGCCACAGTTCAACCTGCCAAGGCCTTGTGTACTACCAAAAACAGTTTTGTACACACCCTAAAATGCATATCTGTTTTGAGCTATATGGTATAGGGCCCTATCTTGCAGGCGGCGCACCATGCCTTCGCGACTCGCGCAAGCTGTCATTGCTATTTTGTGCGAGCGCATGGTTCGTTTTTCTGTCAAGTAATTCACGTTGTCTAACTAGCAAGTGACTTTGCGTCCTCGGAGGTGTGTCGAAGGTGTGGCTAGGCGCGAAGCGCAAAAGATGCTATTATGCAGACGCAGAAAGGGATCCGCCAGTGACTGGAAAAAACCTGGTCATTCGTCAGTCACGCATTCCTGAAATGCTATTTTATGGACGCACAACGCAATAGGTAATGCAGTCCTTGTTCCAGCATAACAATGACGGCCACAACAATAATTATTACAATCGGAAAATCATTATGATGCTCAGGAAGATGTGGTTAACCACAATTTATTAGCCTGTAACAGAAAACGAGTGAGGATATAAGAAGGGGGGACGTTAAATGGAGAATCAAGTTTACTTTCGCTTTCGAATGAACATTCCGAGATATCTATCGGGACTAAATCAGCTTCCTTCGTGTCTTGTGCAGCCTGTAGACATCAATTTAATATTACCATACCCATTACGGCTCTAACTATGACTAGACCCGACGTGTGAGCTTGCTCGGTATTCAATATTTTAATTTCTTTAAATGCCCAAGGAGGAGATCAGCTGGTGTGATAGCAATTCACCAGGCGCTTTGCGCTGTTCGTTCTTAAAGGCAATGAGAGATTGATCTGTCATTGGTTATGCCTGTGTTACACCCATAACACACCCATGATTAATTAGGCATCCTAAGTCCAACCTTTTTGGACTTTGCGCCGGCGCGAAGTTCATTTTCTGCGCTGTGAAAATAGCAAAAAGCCACCGACACGCCCCCAAAACCATATGCGCCATCCGCCAAACAACTGTTGACTTTGCGTCGTCAAAATAGGGCCCTCAAAGACTGGCAAATGTTTTTAACCTCTTAAAATCTGTCTGCTTTACACTAGGGAAAGGATACCTTTCTATTGGTCACTGCCCAACGACATTCAGTTTACTCTATAAGTAGCCAGCGAGTGATATGATTGGAGCTGTAAGGTGTATATGGACTATGTGAAAACTAGCCCATCCATACCCTCCTATTCAATTCTGCTTGATTATCATCTTCCGACAGTGCTTCATCTGGGATTCTTGGAGGTATTTCTTGGCCAATCAGTGAACATACAGTAGGGAATGCAGTGTGAGAATACTACAGGTAGACAAGGGCCTCATCTTCAGCAAGCAAGCAATCATTTCTCAATACCTGAATATCCAGACCCTCTACACAAAATGAAAGTGTAGAATGAGACTGGCATGAGCTAGGCTATCTGTGCCTGTTTATTTTACTGGCTGACTCTGCTTGTCCTGTTCCTAGAATTCTGCCAAAAGGAAATGGTTACAATGAAAATTGTCAATGATGGTGCCCAGATTCTTTCTCTTCCAACTTCTTAGTGCCTACAGAGTAACATGCTGAGAGGAAAACCATAGCCAGTGAAAACAGGAAGTCCCTGTCTCTCTCTCTCTCTCTCTCTCACACACACACACACACACAAGTGAAGATGAAAGATGTCCATGACCATCAGACAGACCCTCTTAGCTGAATAACTGAAGCTAAATCTAGCTTTGAAAGGTTAACAACACATTGGTG
>JAODXP020000017.1:12737923-12760423 GCA_027497455.2 Sardinella longiceps
TGGTGGGACTAATATGGGACAAACAGAGGACTAAGCAGTATGCGCTGTATGCGCTGCAGAACCACCAGACTCAGCAACAGCTTTTTCCCACAGGCCATCAGATTGCTAAACTCACTCCTGAGAGCAAGACCGTATTTCTCTGAAAATTCTGGGCTTGGTGAAAATTTCCATAAATATAGAGTTTGTGTCACCTAGACGTAGACCAAAATGAAATCCACTATGCAGTTATCCCTAGTCAGTAGCTCTGGATCTTAATCATCATCATTATACAATCACAACAACACAATATAATTTATTCATTCATTTATCTATTGAAATACTGTTTTCTGATTGGCTGAAATGGTGCCCATTACTTATTGGTAGCAAACAGCGATCTGCATTCCGTGTCATGGTGTTCTTCGCTTCCACCTCATCCATTATTTATCTATATATCGAGATACCTTGACGGCCGTATTCCCTAACATAGTGTTTTCATGTATATAAATGAACAAAGAATTGTGACATACCAACAACCCACAATTTTTTCAAGGTGTAAGTCAGAATTTTTTGTCAGAAAAATTGAAAGGAGCTAATTCTGCTGACCTGTGATATCCTTCGTGTTCATATCGATCACTGGAATTAATACCACTGCACTGTTCAGATACAAAACCTTCTATGACTTTTTATTTTATACTGCAATGGTAAATTTCAGTGTCAGTCCAACTCTAAATGGATTGTTTTGCTTTGGCTAGATTCATTCTTTATAAAATTCAAATTGCAAGTTGATTGCAGGACATTAAGGCCACAACATTAAGGAAAAGTGACTTATGGAGAAATGCTGATATAAAATAAAAACCCTGAAGAAAGAATTTGCTTTAATGCATTTATTGTTACAATGTTGCTGAGGTATGTTTGATGTCAGGACAAGTAGTCCTATTTTTGTTAGTTTACATCTTTATTTGACAGGGGCTATGCATAGAACAGACATTTACACCAGATTTAGCTAAAGCTAATTTACGTCTGGTTTTGCTAGTTGTAACTCTTGGAGCTTTGAACATAAAATTAAATACAATGAATGATTATCAAAAAATAAAAATGCATAAATGTTTATATAAGAATCAGATGTGTTGAAATTTTATATTTATAGTTTCACATTTCAGTCGGATTAATATAATACATCTCTACATAAATAGAATAAAACACATTCTCAGGTCAATGAGTGGTTTTGTCCTTTGAAGCCTACAGATGGTTAGAGCTTCTAGATGTCTTCAGCTTTTTAATGGCCCTCTTTACCCACGGCATGTCTGGGCTAACACACAACTTCTTCCCCTTCTTTGTTGTAAACCTGAAATATACAGAATGTTGGTAAATACTGTTTTAGACATTTCAACAAAATCAGATTTAGTATTCAGTCCCATATGGAGATGTCCACAGAAAAAAATCATCCTTATGAGAAAAGCTGCTCATTCTTTGTTTGGAAAGCTTATAAATATAAGGTTACCCAGGTGTTTGTACTCACACATAAGCCTTGATATAGCAGCTTGTGTCAGTGAGTTTGTAAGATACTATCCGTCTCACTGGAATCTGCTCCTCAAAAAGATGAGTACAGCAGCTTGGGGTGCTGACATGAGGAGGAGCTGCAATATTTGACAGTGTATTTATAAGGTCAATAAATGTTCATAACATAAATAAACAGAATTATTATTTCAGCTGAATATTAGTGATGCATCACCATGGTCAGATATCAACCAGAAATCTTTTCAGACTCACCACAATTGACCAGTTGAACTGAGATAAGCAGCATAAGACAACACACAGCAGTCAGACCCGTCATGGTGGTAGAGATGCAGTTACTTAGCACTCTGAGTGAGTGGATTGGACAGAAAGAGTGTGAAGGGCACTTTTAAAGAACATTCATTCATGAGTCATAAAATCCCCCTATTATGTTTAACGTGTAAAACAAAATAAAAATCCCCAAGCATGTTTAAAGAAAACAAGATGGACCAGCCCACTCTCTCAGGACTGTCTTAATGATTCATTTTTAGAATGCTGCTACATAGCAAGCACTTCCACCTGGAAAGAGGATGTGACATATCAAATGATAAAGAAAGAAAGACGCTTAATCTGTCTTGATCTATTTTTAGAATGCTTAATAGCGAGCACACCCACCTCAAGAGAGGATAGGACATAAACAGTGTTGCTTTCAGCATTGCATGCTCTTGATTCACATATCATAGAAAAAAAGAAAAGGAATCAAGTTGCTGGATCAAGTTGTTATTAATTTGAAGTCAGTGATAAATTATAAAACAATATACAGTACTGTATAACTGTCTAGGATAAGGGACAGATTTAGGCACATACGTGTAGCCTAAGTAGGTTGATTTCAGTTGTGCCTGTTCATCTGTTCTTTAGATTCTACATAGCCATAACGGTGATATATAATGAACATAAAATAAATTGTAGGGCTATTGATCCCAAGAAAAGAGGCATTATACACAGGCAGCAGCACAATACAGAATAAGCACTTTGGATCAACTGTGTTGTGTTAAAATGCGCTATAGCCTATAAATACACTTGACTTGAAATACATAACAATACAAGACAAAATAAATAGACAAAAATAAAAAATTAAAGAGGTTCTGGCATGTTCCATTCTATAACATAAGAAATCCCCTCTCTTATGGCGTTTATGATGATACCACTAAATGCATTTGGAAAATCCCTTGTGATTAACAAGAGCAAAGCATATTTTAAAGTCATGTGTCCAAATTCTGTGTAGTCTGAGTTGGAGAGCTAAAATCGCACTAAAAAGCAGAAGGAAACGCAGCTTCTAAGAAAGTTGTGCTTTGAGACAGACACAAAGTAGAAGAGTGTTCTCTGGTATGGATCATGTCCTGTGGTACGTCAAAGCTTTCATTCTATTGCATGTCAAGAGTATGAGAATGTATTTATTATTCTTCATTTATTTTTTGGAAATACTTAATTACTTTTCTAATCAAGAATAGAAAAAAAGAAATCCCTCAACTGTACCTGGTGCCAAGGTTTTCTCATATCATATCTTTAGTCCTATATTATTAACTTGTGTTCTTTTGTGTTGCACAAGTTAATAATATAGGACTAAAGATATGCAGTGGGACATTAAAGTGTAGCTTAATTCAGTATGTCTGCAGGGGAGGAAATACACATATAAACAATAACACACAACAGATTTCCACATTCAAAGCGCTCATGTCACTGAGGTCAGCATATGCCGGATATTAGTAGAAATTGTTATAAAGCATTTACTGAAACAACATTTTATAAACTATATCTTTATCTATCTGACAATACAAATTCCAAGAGGTCTATGGAGTGTTTTAGTAACATACACACACACACACACACACACACACACACACACACACACACACACACACACACACAAACACACACATTTATTCCTTAGAAAGTGACTTTTCAATGTATTTGAATTGAATGCAAGTTTGGGATCTCCCCACTTTCTAGGTAAGACCTGTATTTGTGTTGTGCATGTGTGAGAACCACGAGGATATGAAAGAGGAATAAGAAGCTGCTGATTGGGCAGAATAGTGCTGGTGTGGACACACACACTCACACACACACACACACACACACACACACACACACACACACACACACACACTAAGCGCATGGAGATCCCTCCAGTGTTATCGTGTAAGGGTATTCATCCAGCTCCCCAATACCCTCTACTGCATACCTGGGCAAACTAAGGCCCGGGGGCCACATTCGGCCCGCGGAGCTATTTAATGCGGCCCGTGGAGCCTTCCCAAAATAAAATCATTTCTTATTTAGTCATGGTGACTTAGATTATAGGCCTGATTTATTAAATTTGTTGTATTCATGAAATACAAATCCCACCCTTTTAAACCTGCATGTTAACATGTCCACTGAAGTAAATGGGGCTACTGGTTTGAGACTCGCCAATTTACTGGCATCAACTGATTAACTGTTAACCCGGCCCGTTAGTCAAAATCTAAAAGCCAATGTGGCCCCTTGGCCAAAATAATTGCCCACCCCTGCTCTATACTGGCATGTAAATGCACTGCACCCAACAACTTTTTTATAGCTGGGAAGTAGTACAAACACTATAAATATAGACAAATCCGACGAGCGTTTTGTGTAGGCTGCCATCTTGTGGCGGCGCCATTGTTGGACTGTCAACAAACATTTTTTGCAATGCGTAGTCAATGACAGCTAACAGCAAAGACCATGGAATACTCTGACATTATACAAGTAGTATTGAATCACGTAAATCACGGTATTTTATGGTGTGCTATCACGTTATCCCTATGGACAGATTGGTGAACTGGGTAGCTCAATAATGGCGCCTGCTTACTTCCGGTAGTTTACTTGGATTTGTGTATATACTGTATTTACTGTAAGTAAAATTATCAGGTATCTGAGATCAGGATGAATCCAAGGGGTAGAGTCTGGGATCAAACTCTGCATGCTGACAGATGTCTGTTTAAAGAAATATAGCCTACCGGAATAATTTTAAGCATAGCCCTGCTGCACGAGCCTTCTAACAGCAATATATTTAGCAGGAAATGAAAGAATTTCGAACAGCATAGACCTAACGCGAATGCGAAACACTTAACATTGAGTCAATGTAACCCAGATCTTACTTTCGGTTTCTAACAATCAGGTCCCATTGATTCAGTGTAAAGTGCCTGTTCGCTTCTGCGTTCGCGTTCGGTCTGTGCTGTACCACATCATTTTGTTCCACTCGCTAACTAGCGCATTTAGCAAGCTCTTTCATCAGGGCTATGCTTGAATTCACTCCGGTATTTTCCTTTAAAGCAGGGGTTCTCATACGTGAGGGCCAATTCAGGAGGCCAACGTTGAATTGAGGGCAGCTAAAGGAACGGTGGGAGGAAAAAAATAGATAAAAATTGTTTTCATTTTTATGACTATGTTACATCTCTACAGTTTACATTTTTAACAATAAATATATGATATGAATATGAATATATAAAAATGTGATTTTGATCCAGCGGTCTGCACACTGGCTCCGAGCAGTCCACTTCCAACATTCTATTCCATTGTTTTCAATGCAACCCCGCAAACCAGCAGCAAACTCTTCCACCGTCGATTGTGCGGAGGCAAACTAAACTGTTGAATTAAAAAATGCCATGCAATGCTATCGAACTGGTGTGTGGAGGCCTTTACCCGGGAGAAGAGGTCCTGAGGCCCTTTGTGTGTGTGTGTGTGTGTGTGTGTGTGTGTGTGTGTTGCCCTCTATGTTGTTGCCCTGTGTGCAGGGCTGCCAACTCTCACCCATCTCGAGTGACAGTCACTCTATCAACGTCAATCTCACGGTCTCACTCTGAAGAAAAAAATGTCACTCTAAATTTGACATTTTTCAGAGTATCATTTTTTTTTGTCACTCAAATGCAATACATTCCAATTTAAAATGCACCAGATTGCAGGAAATGGCAACTAATTTCTAAAAGAAATCTTGGGGGAGAGCCCCCAAGACCTTCGGAATCTGTCAATTCACCTAGCATGCTAAGTAGTATCGCTGACATTTTGTGAGGCCACGCTACCTGCTCTCCTTTTGGATTTCTGTATGAAATGCATGATATAACGGCCTTTCTTACCGGCTTCACGTTGCCACAGACATCATTTCTTTCCATCAGTTGAGGGGAAAGGGCTTGTGACAACGACCCCATTTTCAGACGTTAATTTGCTCCATGTGAGACGATAAAAAACCACAGTTTTCAATGTATTCTCAATGACAAAGGTGTCAACTGGTCTGTAGTTATGGTAGCCGGACCATAGCGAAATACCTGAAAGGCACGCCCCTTTCCTAAGCTCTTTAAGAGCAGAGGCATTGTGATGCAGGGGCTTAGCACCAAATTGTGGGCCCTGTATACAAACAGTGGCCATGGGCCCCCCCTCACCACCTGGAACACAACGCCAGACTCCTCAAAGGCCCTTCCCCACTTAGAACTGCTTGTTCGCTGTCTATGTTGTTCCAAATTCTTTCATTCCAAACGCTATCTAGTGAAGCTGGAAGCAATTATGCGAATCTCATTTCTAAGCTGAGCCAGTGAGACACAGACACAAAGTCTATGACTGAATCTCAATGTCACTACTAAGTCCTGAGCCTTCAAATACTTAGCTAGAATGAGTCTGCCTTGTGATTGGCCAGTTCATGCCAGTCAAGTCCTTGAGGGTTCAGGGCTTAGGACTTATTGAGATTCAGCCTATGGCTATGACATGGAAATGCAGCAAGGCCTGAATCTCTTTGCAAACTGAGTGAGTCTGGTGGATAGGCTACATATTGTGGAGGATGTGTACCAAGAGCGTGTTGTATACTCTCACCTGGACAAAATTGGACAATGTGAATCAGGTTCTCTAATGACCCTCAAAAACGCTATGCCCTACTTTAGATGCTCACATGAACGTTGTCAGACAGACAACAACTCTGTTTCTTGAGGGAGACGAAGGCTGTTTGCCATAATATATAACCAGGAACATTTGTTCGAGGAACAAAATGAGAATTGAGCTGGCTGGCAAGGAGGCTGTGGCTACTGGGCATAGTGATCCTCTGTACCTGTTTGGATCTCGTCTATTATTTCAGACAATCACTTAGCCTACTGTACTACCATAATGCACAATCTTTCTTAGCTTTATTCTGCCTTTACCCCTTCCCAGGGGCGCTGCTAGAAATTTTGGGCCCTATGAAAAAAAATAATTTTGGGACCCTCAAATATTGATTTCAACATTAAAATTTTCTCTAACCTTTCCCCCCCTAGCGGCGCCCCTGCCCCTTCCTCTCTGGCACAACAGTGGTACAATAATAGGACTACTTAAATAATTCATAGTTTAATGATGATTAATATATAATTTATATTGCCTTTAGCTATTCTTTTATTTACCTAGCCTATATCATTACACTCATCGCCTCATTTGTACAAACAGATCAGCATTATCTCTGCCCTTGCAGTTTTCCATAGATGCCTTCTGCTCCAGCTGACCACTGTGTCAGGACCATGGACTGATCTGTTGCTTGAGGCTATATAATGTTCTCAAACCAGGTGCACAACTTTTAATTGCAGGTTAGGTTTCAAGACCAGTGTTGATTGATTTAACATTTAGGTCATTAACGCGCCACAAGGTGGCACTAAAGGGCTGGCCTTGGCCTAGCCTAAAATGTCTTCATCACTTCTGTGTCTCATACAATTTTATACAGTCTGAGCTGATAACTTATGAGTCGAAGAAGACTGATGCCATGTTATTACACTGTGTTATTAAAATGCACCTGTCGAAACACTCAATATCGCAGGGAATTTCTCTGAATGACTACGAGAACCAATATGCTTTTCGCGGCTACGTCACTATCAAAGGCCGGGGTTTCACCAATCGGTGTGCAGCTTCATAGGAGGGGACAATCGCCTTTCAAGATTGCTGCGCTGGAAGAATTTTTTGTCTCTCTCCCTGCTGCTCGCTCGCTTTGCCTATCCATCGTGTACAGATCTTGCATTTCTGATTCATTCATTTTAGCCCCCTCGGAGAATTGGAGGCATCATAAAAAAAAACATTTGCAAAAGAGTACGGCGGTATTTTGACGCATAACATCAGTGCTTTGCTCGCCTCTTCTGCTGCTTTTTATGCCTGATTTATTCGACTTCAGGGTGGGTGGTGTCACGGTACAATGATCGAGAGACCCGATTCTGCTGTATCCAGCGTTGCAGTGAGTACACTTTTGATAATAATAACAATAATAGCTTATTGGGTAGATTATGGGACATATAATATTCGCTTAACCTAGATATATCGTCTGGGTGGGTGTTGTTTTATTACCATGGTTAAAACAACGTTGACGTCTTACCCAGGGAATGAGAACCAATGACTGAGCTGGTAACGGTATCATCGTTTTTGTTTGAGCCGTGGTCATCTTGCTCTTCATGCTGCTTTTTGTTTATGCCTTTCTTGTGTGTGTCCTCTTTGGGTTAACGTTACTTTAGTAATTATCAAGTGTAGAATAAGAGTTTAATAACACGATGAAAAGCGTAGCAGATGTGAAGTCTTTTTCATTTTTCTTCTTTCGGTTATTTCTAGGCTACATCAGTAGCCCATTGGTCTTTTATCTCCATGGCCTAGCCCAATTGTAGTAGTCATGTATGGTGGCTGTCACGTCCCCATACAGATGTGCTTGTAAACATCTGAGCTTAGCTGGTTTGTCAAACTTCAGCCATACCGTTAGTCATGCAGTTCTGAGATAATACGATTGCTGATATGAATGACAGCCATACCACAGCTGATGCCATGGTTCTAATAATAAGACGGCTTGTGCGTAATACTGGCATTTTCTACTTAAACGTTAGATTTATAGAGTAGGCTATAACAACAACAGCAGTCTGCATAAATCTTTCCATCAGTTTAACTTGTTTAGCCAGATATAGTTCAGATATTTATAGGCTTATTCATTTTTGATTCTGTAGCCTAGTCATTTCATTTGAACAGAGGGCAGTTGAATGCATGGAGGCTTATCTGATGATGATTGTGTTATTCATTAGTTCAGTTCAGCCCAGCCTCCCACAAGCTCGTTTGAAAGACTGCCTGACTATTTAGAAAATGCAAAACTTATTGGTGTCTATTAGCTGATTGAACAACACTGGACAAGTTGTAGGACGCTCATAGATAGCCTACTATTGGAAGCTTGCTCTAGAAAGCATAGCCTAGCTCTCCACACAGGCAAACCCATCCAACTCTACGCCTTAGGCTACATGCCACCCCCACCACCCCCCTTCTCCCTCTCCCTTTCCTTCCTCCCTCTATTTTCCACCTCTTCCATCCCACACTCTGTATCACTCACATCTTTCTGACTCCCACACATCCATTTCCCATACTCAATAATTCGACCCACCTGACTCCCTCCATCCGTCATGACGTACACTTGTAGGCCTTAGGTGATGGCAACGAAGAGCTCACATTATGTCAGAGTAAAATTACATAAGCAATATTGTATTGGTGAATGCAAGTGTGGAAAGCGCCACAGGCAGTGTCATGTGTCATGTTTGATGTTTGTTCTGTCAATAATGTGAAATGCATGAAGCCAGATGTGTTCTCAGCACAGCCCATCACTGATCAGTTACATCTCTGCAAAAGTGTTTTTGCCCACAATCACAATAATGCACTTTCCTCTATTGGATCAGAGAGCCTCATATTGTATTGTATTGTTTGTATTGTAGGCTATTGTATTGCATTGTACCAAACAGACCCAAAATCAATGGGACTGCATTGATGTGGCAGTGCTTAGAGTGGTTGGTGACTGTTATGATGTGCAATATTGGTTGTTGTTGTTGTTGTTGTCAGATTGTTATGTAATGGTGTCCTGTGTCGGAAAGGGATGCACTGTGAGAGGGACAGGTTTGATTAGAAGTAGAGGTCTATGCTGTGGTGCTTCCTAAAGAGATTACACCCAACTACAGCCAGATATGCCTAGCCTTCACAGCTTCATGGTGTTTTTGGCCTCAATGGCACCTTGTAGGCAGCAGTGTCTGAAAAACACTACCTTAACCCTAACCCTAAATCTAACCCCCTTAACCCTTACCCTAACCTTAGATTTGGAGGGTAGCTGCCGTAAAAAAAAAAAAGACCCCTTCGCTGTCTGTGTGAGATGACCCCCCTGAAAGACATTTAGCCAAGGCCTAGCCCACATGTTTACATTTTAGACATCGTGTAGATAATTTTTAGATTCTAGAAATAACCTAGGTCTAAACACAGAAGAAAAGCATGTGTCTCTTAGACCGTCCCATAAGATTGATGTTCTGAGTTCTACCTAGTGAATTTCAGCAGCTCTGTGTGCCTTACTGCCTGGGCTTGTTTCTGCTCTCACAAACATACTGTAGGTGTCATAGCCCAGCCTAGGTCAGAAGTGTCAGCGGTTGTGACGTCTGAGGTGTTGATACAGTGCAGGCCTGGCTCTTTTGCTTGCTGCTTTTGTCAAATACAAATAGCTTGGTGGACCGGAGGCTCTAGGGTAGGCCTAGGTGTTGCTGCAAAGTTCAAACCACATGCTATGTGTGAGGCCACTCTGTGGTCGACTCATGTTTCAGTAAAGTGAATCACAATATTGCATATCACACTTTTTAAAAATAATTTTATGGTGCAGTGGCAACGTGCTTTACAATACACAGATTTAGAGAAGTGACATGTCTGTAAGTTGCTTGTCCTTAATATAGGCTTATGCACTGCTGTGCATTTAGTTTACTTTGGAGAAATAGTTTTTAATGTTGCTAATCATGCAATAGCAATGCAATGCAATGCAATGCAATGCAAGTTGGTATTGGTATAGCCTAAGGCCCAGGTTTATTTTGGTTGGCTTGTTGTGGAGACCCAAATGTGTGATTGCATTTAATTGCATAGCCTGCACCTTTTATATTCCTGCATTCTTTTAGCATCTGCTAAAATATATTTTAGTTGAAATCTTCAAGAGCAATAAAGAGTGGTGTCATTTCTGGAATAATTCTGGTGACAGCAATGGGTAGGCTATTTCCATGAAAACCTCTACCACCACACCCAAATGATATTGCTACACGTGGGGGTGGCATTAGTCTCTCTCTCTCTCTCTCTCTCTCTCTCTCTCTCTCCCCCTCCCCCCCCCTTCACCATTAGGCCATCACCTCCAACCCCACCCCACCCCACCTCACCATGCTCTGGAGTTTTCCATCGAGCTTCTGCTTGAAAGAGCTGCCCGGCTGTAGGGAAGTGATCAATTGTGTTTGCTTTGCCTAGCGTGCACTACTGAGGCCACAGAGGGACAGGCAGCGAGTGAGAGGGATTGTGCCTGTGTGTTGCCCCGTGTGTGTGTGTGTGTGTTTGTGTGTACGCATCAGTGTGTGTGTGTGTGTGAGAGAGAGAGAGAGAGAGAGTGAGTGTGTGTGTAGTGCAGTAGAGATCGAGAGCCAGGCGCTAGAGAGAGAGAGAGTGGCAGCAGCAGCGTTAGCGTTAGCGAGGCCGCCAGAGAGGATGAGATTAAGCGGGCCAGATGGACAGGGGGAAATGGAGAGGTACGAGGCGAGGGAGGTGGACCGTGAAGCCCAGCTCGGCACGGCGCTCGCCGTCATCTGGTGCGAGCTGCACTGTCTCCATGACGACATCTCCTACATGATGGATATGATTCGGAATGTAAATATGGAGGACGATGGTGGTTGTGGGAATGATGATGATGGTGGTGGTGGTGGTGATGATGAAGATGAAGATGTATCGGTCTGCCTCACCCACGGTCTCTCCTCTTTCACCCTCTTCCTCCCCCCCTCCTCCTCCTCCTTCTCCTTAGCCTTCTTAGTCAACCCAACTCTGCCCAGCTTTGCCCTCTGTCTTCACTCCATAGCCATAGGCTAGTGCTAGTGCAACGCTAAAAAAAAATACACACAACATCCCTCAAACCCATACCCTTGGCTTCTAATGTCCACACAAAGCAGTAGGCAATCTGTGTACTTTGAATGTGTGTGTTTTGTGCATGTGTGATCCTTCTTTGCATTAATCACCAGTATTATGTCAGACTTAGGTGCTGGTAGCCCACTGGTAGTTTCAGTCGCTCCAGAGCTGTATGGTTAGTTGTGATTCTGTAAACTCTGTTTTTGCGACTAGGGATAACTTGGAGGTAGGGATAACTTTGGATGTTTAGGGAAGGCTCAACTAAATCGGAATGCTAGAATGCTGGCTTGGCTGCAGTCGCTCCCTGCGGTCGGGAATGTTGAGTAAGGGTGTGCTCTCTTCCAGCAGAGGAATCTGGAGGGATATGTCGGCTTCGCCAACCTCCCCAACCAGGTGTACAGGAAGTCCGTCAAGAGGGGCTTCGAGTTCACGCTCATGGTTGTTGGTGAGTACAGATCATCTTGTTCTCTGTCTCTGTTCTGTTTTTTTTTCTTTCCTCTTTTCCTGTTCTTCTTTTTCACCCTCTCTTCTCTCTGTTTCTGTGATCTGAGATCTGTTTTATTCCTTAACTATGTGAGAATGAATGCCTGATATTTCCTGTTTGTGTGTTTCAATAATCTCTAGTCTGTTTTTGATATTGATGCAAGAGTAACAGCAATGTTTGCAGTTATCAGAGTTGTTTTCCCCATTTTGGCCCTTAATTGAATTGAAAAATTCATGATGATGTGCAACAGGATTATTTGCACGCTGTTCTGTTTTGTTGCTGTTGTCATACTGAAGCGGCAGTGTCGCTAGCTGTCATCTGCTCATTAAAGTAATAATAGCAAGCAGAAACCATTCCTCCCCTCCAGCACAAACCACTAGCGCTGACACACAACAGTACGTGGCAGCACAATACAACACACAGTGGAAGTGACTTCACTTATTACTGGTAGAAACTTTTGACTACAGTGTGTGTGTGTGTGTGCATGTGCATCAGAAAGAGCTGGTGGCTAAAATTAGCACCTCTCTGTTTTTCGACTGTGTGTGGGTACACACACACACACACACACACACACACACACACACACACACACAGAGAGAGAGAGAGACACAGTGAGAGAGAAAGGGAATGTAAAGAGCATGGTTTTTGGCATGGTTTAGTGTTTATATAAATATCTTTCTCTGGTTTTTGGTTTCCCGTTCCCGTGGCGCAGCGACACTCACGTGGATCAGTTGAGCGCCAGCATGAGTAGAGAGAACCAGCTGGGCATTCGCCAGTTTGGGTGTGAATCTTAAAAAGCATCCACTCAACATAACACACACACACACACACACACACGCAAAGATGCAAGTTCAGTTTTCTGCTTTTGCCCACTGTTTTCTCTCAGTGTTGCTTGTTGTGTATTAAAGCCAAAAGCTCTAAGCAACTAGGGTTAATCAACTAGCATTAGTCCAGTCCTGTTGGATTAGAGACCAGTGGATTCTGAGCATTAACATGTCCTGCTGTAAAGAGTTTGTGTAGAAACTTATTAACATTGAGTAGTCAGTCCTGCTATAAAAAGTAGGATTCGAGACCAGTTTGTTCTTAGTATAGTTAGCATGTCCTGCTGTAAGGCCTAAACTTATGAACTTTCATAGCATTAGTGTCCTGCTGAAAGTATGTGTGTAGAAACCAGTGTACAGTATTTGTCACGTTAACTTGTCCTGCTGTAAAGAGTTGTATTGGAGACCAGTGTATTTGTCGCATAAGCATGTCCTGCTGTAAAGACTTTATGTAGAAACTTACAAACATTCATGACATTAGCCTGTCCTTCTGTAAAGAGTTTATAGAAACTTAAGAACATTCGTTGCATTGCCATGTCCTGCTGTAAATAGCTGGATTCAAGACCTTTGTATTCTTAGTATTAGCATTTCCTTCTGTAAAAAGTTTGTATAGAAACTTATGAACATTCATAGAATTACCATGTCCTGCTGGAAAGAGCTTGTGCAGAAACGTATGAGCATTCGTAGCATCAGCATGCTCTGCTGTGGAGACACTAAGTTAGTGAGTTTGGTGGAGGGACTGTAGTCCACTGCTCCATTCAGTGGGGGCTTTGCCACATAGACGGCAGATTCTGTTCAGTCGCTTGTTAAAACTAAAGAAGAGCTGATGCACTGACAGGGTGGGGATGAGTGACACCACACACACACACACACACACACACACACACACACACACACACATGAAAAAGGATCCTTTGAGGCTGTAGGGTTTTGTCAGCACAGAGAGTTGTCTGTTTTGTAGTTCACTCACACACACACACACACAAACAGACACACACAGTGCGCGCGCACACACACACACACACACACACCAGCTCCGTGGTCCCATTGAAAAGGAACTGGATCTGCATGGAGAGCATGTTTAATGTGAGCCAGCTGGATGAGTGTTTGGACAGGCCAGTGGTCCTCACGGGTCCTCTCTCTGTGTGTGTGTGTGTGTGTGTGTGTGTGTGTGTATGTGTGTGTGTGTTGGGGGGTTGGAAGGATCAGGGAGGGGACGGATCACGGTCGTTTCCTCCTCTGTCACTCACTTGGTCGGACACGCTGGGCTTCTGGCTAAAGACGAGTCCCTGCTCTCTCTGCTCAACACTCAGAGGAAAAAACCTGCTTCCTGCTTTCTCTCTGCTCTCTGTGCTTTGTGCTCTCTCTCTCTCTCTCTCTCTCTCTCTCTCTCTCTCTCTCTCTCTCTCTCTCTCTCTCTCTCTCTCTCTCTCTCTCTCTGTGTCTTCCAACTGTGTTTCCTTTTCTGTTCTCCATCTCTCTTTTTCTCTCTTCCTCTCAAGTGTTTCTCATATACACCAGCACACACACACACACACACACACACACTTGCTTGTTGGATCTTTTAGGCCAGCTGGCAAAATGTGTTGCTGGCTCTGACGTTTTCGACAGAAGGGGGAGATTTGAGATTTTTTTTGCAAACTATGTGGGTGTTCATGTTGGGAAGAAGCAGTCGAAATTATACTATTGTGAGCGCCACACTTAGCCCTGTTCAGGCCGTTATCCCCACGGAAATTTGTACTATTCATTCTGTTTGTTGGACTTCATGTATGTTATTTGTTGAGATTATGCTGAGAGATGCAGTTGCATTTGGATGCAGAGAGGCAAAATCCCTTTAGCTAGCATGCCTTGGATGCATTCCAGTTGGCTGATAATGGCTGCACTGCTTTATTGATGGTCGTTAATGTCGGGATGGAGTTCATCATACATTTGCTGCTGCTGTCTTGCAAAGAGCTGGACATCTGATAGAAAGTGTAGGTTGCTTTACAACTGCTCTGTGTTTACAACTCATTGATAATCTCCCTGCGCTTGGACCTGTCCATATGCGCGTGTGTGTGTGTGTGTGTGTGTGTGTGTGTGTGTGTGCGTGCGAATGTATTAGTGTGCGTTTGTTTATGTGTGCTCCCGCTCTCTCTTGTGTGTGTGTATGTGTCTGTATGTCTGTCTGTATGTCTGTGTGTGTGTGTGTGTGTGTGTGTGTGTGTGTGTGTGTGAGAGTGATAAGACACTCTAACAGGCTTAACTGCCAGGCCCTGACCGACTTGCCTGCTGACCTGGGACTGTAGCCTCGCTGGCAGGGCTATCTGCTGAAGGATTAGCCTGATACACTCTGCTGTTCCCGTTAGATCCACACACACACACACACACACACACACACACACACACACACACACACACACACACAGATCCACACACACACCCCTCAGATCCACACTCTTGAGAGTCCTCTCTCTCTCTCTCTCTCTCTCTCTCTCTCTCTCTCTCTCTCTCTCTCTCTCTCTCTCTCTCTCTCTCTCTCTCTCCTCATTCTGCCTCTCTTTCAGCACCCAGGACCACGCTCACACACTCACACATCCTTTTATGGAGGTAAACAGAAAAAAAGAAAGGAAAACGGAACCAAGCACACAAACATGGCTGCCATTAACAAACACAAGTCAAAACAAACAAAAACTCTAGACTGCCCCCTCTACAGAATAGCCCATCAGTCTCTCATCAGTGTCCCTGTCCCTGCCCCCTGCCTTGGCCAGCCATTTTAAACGTGTGTAGAGAATGACATTGCTGTCCGTTTGCAGGCTCAATACAGAGAACACGTGAATCTGTGTAAAAGCAGAGTCTAAAAGCTAAAAGCGTAATTGGCCAGTGTACAGGGCAGCACGGTTTTAAAGATGCGAGAAAAGTAAGCAAGAGCTCAATGTGATGCAATCAATAGTTAACACCAATGTGGAGAAGTCGATACCAAATCACAAGTCCTGCACTTAATGGGGCAGTGGATGGGGATCAGGCTAATGCAGTCGATAGCGAGGCTAAAGCTAAGCCAGTGAGCACCTGTCAGTGGATGCAGCTAATTCTAGTTAGCAGGAGCTAATCAGTCAGTGAAGTCATTATAGCCGGTCTGTGAATGGCCTAGGAGTTTAGCAAGGTATAGTAGATTACCATTGCACTTTTTATTGATTTTGACTGTATGCAGCACAACACAAGTTTATTGTGCGCAAACACACACACTCACACACACACACACACACACACACACACACACACACACACACACACACACAGTTTTTCCATGGAGCAGTAGGGGATCCTCTGAGCCACCTTGTTATTATATGTTGTGGTTTGCCTTTCTGGATTGTCCATTGCCTTAGGGTCCTTGCTTTGACAGTGGGTCCTAATAGATAGACAGAAGCGGCGGACATTTTTCTGCTCAGCCTGCCTCTCTGCAGTGCTGTGCTCTGCTCTGCTCTGCTCTGCTGCCTGAGAGGGGAAATGGAATGGAACCTAAAGTTTATGGTTTGGGACTTTGAGTTTGGGGAGCTGAGGGAACCGAGGCTTTTATTCATTCAGACACATTTACACAATCACTAAATACACACACACACACACACACACACACACACACACACACACACACACACACACACACACTCATTTACAAAATCACTGAAAAAGCCATTAGATTCAGCAGAACACCCGTGCCGTGACTCACAGAGTTCAGCAGGGATGGGTTGCTATGCCAACCGCACGTGGGAGAGTGAGTGTGGGTCCTCCACTTTAAGCACAAGTACCCACGCAGTCCACTAGAACAGGCAGATGTTCTGCTTGTGGATATCTCACAAAATACTGGCTAGTTAAAGGCCTATGACTCTGTCTTGATTCATCGCAGAGAGATGGTATTTGCCTAGTTGTTCAGGCTGCTCTTAAATATAGATTTTTGGGAAAAGAAACAAAAATATATTTAGGCTCTTAGGCCTATTTTTAAATGTTGTCTTTGCAATAGGGGTTTTCTGGAAGGCGTTTTTTTCTTTCCCTTTCCTTCTTTAGCTTTTATTGTGGTTAGCATCAGCATGTTTGGGAATCTACCAAATACATGACTCAGGACTTGTGTTCTGTTAGCGTTAGCATCTTTGAGAATCTACCAAATATGACTGACTTGTATTCTGTTAGCATTAGCAACTTTGGGAATCTACCAAATATATGACATTAGACTTGGAGATGTTCTGTTGGCAAGTTTGGGGTTCTGGCATCCATGGCCCAGAAATGAGATCTGAAGTGGATCAGAAGAAGATGTTTGGTTGTTGTGTGTTGTTGTTATTTTCAGCCTTGTGGGATTGTGTGCTGTTGTAGAGATTGGTGCTGATCTAGGCTAGGCTAGGCGAGTTGAGGCGGCCATTAAGAGTGTGGAGGGACCCGTCTCTCATCTTAGACATGAGGGGAGAGGAGTGAGTTAGTCACCCAAACCCCCTAGAGCTAAAGACACAAGAAAAGCATCTCGGACGGCCCGATTGTGTCTCTGTGTTTTTGTATTTTTGTTTTTTTACTGTATGTGTGTCACTGGATATATGCGTGCGTTGATGTGTGTGTGTGTGTGTGTGTGTGTGTGTGTGTGTGTGTGTGTGTGACTGATAGTGATGTGATCCATCGAAAAAGCTTCAGGGGAATGACTTAGTTAAAGTGTGTGTGTGTGTTTGTGTGTGTGTGTGTGTGTGTGTGTGTTTTCATGCATACACACACGCGCGCTCTTGTGCACATGTGCAGTATGACCTCACACGTGCTGATTCTGTCAGATTGAGTTCAGACTCATGTGATGTGTGCTCTGTTTCTTCACCCAGGCTAAGAGCGCTCATCGCTCGTCTTTCTCCACTCTCTCCCTTCTTTCTCTCTCTCTTGCTTTCTCTATCTCTCACACACTTTTTCTGTCTATCTCTCTATGTCTCTCTCTCTTCTTTTCCTCCCTCTCTTTGTCTGTCTGTCTGTCTCTCTCTCTCTTTCTCTCTCTCTATCTCTCTCTTTCTCTCCGTCTCCAGCTAACATGGCACACAGCACAGGACAGAGGATAAACACACACACGGACGAGAGGATTAAAAAAATAGACTAAATCTGTAACCAGAGGACAAGCCTCAAGGAGGTAGATAGAGTATGCAGGTTTTGTTAAGAGTGGCAGGCAGAGAGTTCATAATTATGTGGAGATTTGATTTCAGTCAGTGGCGTGTGTGTGTGTGTGTGTGTGTGTGTGTGTGTGTGTGTGTGTGTGTGTGTGTGTGTGTGTGTGTGTGCGTGCGTGTGCGAGACGGGGTACTGACCTCAGTGGGTTGCTGATTGCTATCTCTGCTAACACTGATCTGACCTTTCACCTTTTAGCCCGCCATCACATCACCAGAACAATGGGGCTTATCATAGCCAGTCTCTCTCTCTCTCTCTCTCTCTCTCTCTCTCTCTCTCTCTCTCTCTCTCTCTCTCTCTCTCTCTTTCTTTCTCTCTCTTTCTTTCTCTCTCTCTCTCTCTCATTCTGTCTCTCTCTCTCTTTCTCTCTCTCTCTGTGTCTCTCTCTCTCTCTCTCTCTCTCTTCCCTACTTCAGTCTCTGCTTTCTGTGTTCATGTTGCTCTCTGTCTTAGTATCTCTGTATCCCACTGTTTAGTACGTCCTATTCTTTATTCTGTGTGACCAATACAGTCTCCTTTTTATCTTCCTCACTATACTGTGTGTGGCTGAGATGTAGTGTGCGAGGCAGAGACTGTGTGTGTTTGTGTTTGTGCATATATGTGTGTTTGTGTGTGTGTCGGGGTGAGAGGTGTCAATCAGGATGTCAAGTCCCAGCTGTTGCTGCAGGGTTCTTCTTTGCCCATTAGCCTGTTGACAGGAAGAGAGCGAAGGTTGGGGGAAAGATAAAAGCCAAGAATGCCAGGAATCTCTGGAGAAGCCCTTGCTTTTGCCCCCTGGAACCCCCCACACACACACACACACACACACACACACACACACACACACACACACACACACACACACACACACACACACACACACACACGTAGGTCCACCCCGGCACAGCTGGCTGCCTGGCGGACACAGGCCTATAGCCAGGCCAGCGCCCCCCTAACCTAACCTGTCCTGTCTGCCCCACATCCAGAGCTGAGCCTGCCTACGTGCTACATTTCTCTCCACAGACCTGTCACGCTTTTCCACTAGCGTCTGTGAGAGAGAGAGAGAGAGAGAGAGAGAGAGAGAGAGAGAGAGAGAGAAAGAGATTGAGTGAAGAGTTGAAGAATGAATGACCTAAATGGGACAATCTGGGACAAAAATGCTGGACACTGAGAGAGAGAGAGAAAAACAGAGAGACAGAAAGGTAGAGGGAGAGAGAAAAAGAAAGAGACCGAGAGAAAGGTAGAGAGAAAGTAGAGAGAAATAAAAAGAGAGACAGGTAGCATAAATGTTCACTCACCCTGTCTGGGTCGGACTGTGTGCTGTGAACCAGTTCTGCATGTCTATTTGCAGACAGGCGATTGGGATCGGGAGAACAGAACCGATATTTAATTAAAGTGGACTGCAAAGCCAATTGGGCCGAGTTCACCCTCAGGCCCACAAACAGAAGAGGTTACGCCACAGTCAGAGAGGGGTCATCTGAAACCTAACACCCATCATACACACACACACACACACACACACACACACACACACACACACACACACACACTGGAACTGGGGCTTGTTTTAATGACACGCTAGCTGTCCTTGAGTCCTAGGGCTGTTTCCTACGCTGCTGTCTTTGATCAGTTGCAGCCTTACAAGTTCCTGATGAATGGCCAAAAAATGGGTTTACTTGTGTGTTCAGCTAAATATCGTAATTAGCACAACAGGAACTCAGGTTGTCACCCGTCTTTGACTTGTTTTTGATGCAGATGCCTCAGGTACTTGGAGGACTAAATGCCCTGTTTGTCCTAATAAACAAACATGACTCCAAGGGTCACTGATAATTAGTTGTTTATTTATTTTTATGTAAGAAATAAAAAAAAAAATCTGCAGTTAGCATTTCATATTCAGCCTCATGTCACTGGTAATTGGCTTGTACATTGTTTTTAATCGTCAATCTGCAAAATCATTTTCCTATGAATATCTTATATCTTCAAATAATATCTAATGAAACACTCCTAATGTTCTGAAGAGAGAAGAGACTGATTATCTGGTGGTGTGTCTATTACAATGTAAGCGGTTGAGAAGCGTCTTCTATAATAGAGTGGACTTGGCTTAATTCTACAAGCACATAGCCCATCACATAGCTCCGAGGAGCGCAAGTGTCAAGACCTCAAACTCCGTTGAACTTACTGAGTGTGTGTGTGTGTGTGTGTGTGTGTGTGTGTGTGTGTGTGTGTGTGTGTGTGTGTGTGTGTGTGTGTGTGTGTTATACCCCTGAGGCCACAGGTTTATGGTGTATTTAGGCCAGCAAGGGGTCCACCTCTATTGTGAGCCGGGAGGTTTCAGTGTCAGGGGAGAGAGAGCAAGATGGCCATAGGGGGGCAAATAATCCTACACCGAAAGAGGAGTGTGTGTGTGTGTGTGTGTGTGTGTGTGTGTGTGTGTGTGTGTGTGTGTGTGTGCGTATGTGTACGTGTGTGTGTGTGTGTGTGTGTGTGTGTGTGTGTGTGTGTGTGTGTGTGTGTGTGTGTGTGTGTGTGTGGACTGTTTCTAGACTGAAAGGGAAGTAGTGTGTGTGTGTGTGTGTGGACTGATTCTAGACTGAAAGAGGAGTAGGATGTGTGTTGGGTGGGTTTGTTTTGGAACACAGCCTAGTCTTCGTGGGGGAGGGCAGCCATTTTCAGCCTGAAGTCTGTGATTACACACCTCTTTGATACGTCTTTTACTAGCATGGTGTGTGTGTGTGTGTGTGTGTGTGTGTGTGTGTTAAAGAGAAAGAGTGTATGAATGTGTGAGCAGCTCAATTAGAGGCCCAGAGAGAACGAGAGTGCAAAGGGAGAGAGGGAGCACGTGACAAATGGATAGTTAGCTGGAGGCGCACACTGTGTCTGTCATTGACCTGCTTCTACAATGCTCCTCTCCTCCTCTCATCTCCTCTCCTCTCCACCCCTCTCCTCTCTGCTCTCATCCAATCCCTTCTTCTCTCACCCTTCCACTCCTCTCCTCCCCTCACTTCTATCCTCTCCTCTCTCTTCTGTCCTTTCTTCTCTCTTCCCTTTCTCCCCTACTCTCTCATCCCCATCCCCTTCCTCTCCTATCTACTCCCTCTATCCCCTCTCCTCCATCCTCTCCTCTCCTCTCTCTCTCCTCTCTCTCTCTCTCTCTCTCTCTCTCTCTCTCTCTCTCTCTCTCTCTCTCTCTCTCTCTCTCTCTCTCTCTCTCTCTCTCTCTCTCTCTCTCTCTCTCTCCTCTGTGTTCCTGCCTGTTCTGGGTCATTCCTGACTGTACTCCTCTGGCACATATTTCAGTGCTGAGTCTAAAATCACACTAGCACTCCTGCAGCTCCAACACCTGCACTCAGTCAGTCATCTCTTGTAACACACACACAAACACACACACACACACACACACACACACACACACACACACACACACACACACACACACACAGTATCGCTGAGAACATTCTGCACACACACACACACTTTAGCACATTTGCACATTTACACACACACACACACACACACAGTATCGGTGAGAACATTCTGCACACACACACACACACACACACACACACACACACACACACACACACACACACACACACACACAGGAGAAGGCCAGTCCAGGGAAGTGACAGAGCAGAAGATATACAGAGAGCCTCTGCTCTCTCTTTCTTACAGGCTTGGCCAGAGCAGGCTCCCGCCTGCAGCACAGCACAGCTCAGTATAGCAAAGCACAGCACTGCTCACCAGGCCAAGGAATCTGCCTGCTGACAAAGGGTTCAAAAGCCAGCCAGGCCCAGTGCTCATGTCCTGGAGCTCAGCACCGCCGGGGGAGAGGGGGAGAGAGAGAGAGAAAGGAGGATAGGAAGGAGAGGGGGAGTGAGGGAACGAGAGAGACGGAGAGGAATGAAGGGAAGGAGAAAGGGAGCGAGAGAGAGAGGGATGAAGGGAAAGAGAAAGGGAGCAAGAGAGGGGGAGGAAAGGAGAGAGGAAGTGAGGGGGACAGAGAGAGGGAGGAAGGGAAGCAGAGAGGGAGTGAGTGGAAGAGAGAGAGAGGAAGGGAGCGAGGGAGAGAGTAGGGAAGAGGGGTTGAAGGGAAAGAGAGAGGGAACGAGGGAGTGGAGGGAAAGGATGGAGAGATGGTGGCACTACTGTAGGAGCCAGTTCTCACAGTTTCAGAGAATGGTGTGTTTGTGTGTGTATGCATCCATGCATGCGTGGCTTCCATTAAAATGCTTCAGTAACTGTTGTCAGGCTTTTTGACAAGACGTTGGGCTCTCCCCAACTATTTGGGACAGGGGTGTGTGTGTGTGTGTGTGTGTGTGTGTGTCTCAGAGAGAGAGAGAGAGAGAGAGAGAGAGAGAGAGAGAGAGATGTCTGTTTTCTATCCAGGTTACTATCTTCTTTGTGAGTCTGAGGAGCCAGACAAACACACACACACACACTCAAACAATCTTGTTTAGGTAACCTGCTTGTGTGGTGGAGTAGAGGGGTGTAAATTTACTCAGCAGACAGGGGGTGTGTTTCGTGTCTGTGTGTTATCTCGGATGAATGAAAAGGTGTGTGTGTGTGTGTGTGTGTGTGTGTGTGTGTGTGTGTGTGTGTGTGTGTGTGTGTGTGTGTGTGTGTAAAGGCCAGGAGGAGGAGAAGAGCTGT
>JAODXP020000017.1:12765423-12780952 GCA_027497455.2 Sardinella longiceps
GCGATCCCGCAAACAGCAGATGAAATTATATGCTTTCGCAGTACTTTGTCAGTTTGAATAAGGGCATCTGTTAAATGAATGGAACAAGAGTCGAGGAGAAAACTGCAATATGAAAAGATGAATTGCTGTTTTTCCACCCTATATCTCCCCAAACACCTCGGCACGTCCCGCTCCGTCAGCAACGCTACCCTGCACGCTGCCTCCAGTGGCAATCCCGTAGGAATGGTGCGGTCCGGATCAGGCCGCCGGTCGTCGTTCCAGGGGTGGATTTGGCAGCGGGTCGGGTCGGTGGCCCGGCGAGCCATGGGCGGTTGTCTGGGCCCGCCTGTGGTCGGCCCTGGGCAGCAGAGCAGCGGAGCGGGTGGAGAGGGTATTTTTGCCTCCCAAACAATCTGCTCTGTTTGTCAAACATCCTCATTCAACCCCTCTTAGATTACAGCTGAAAGACAGAGTCAACATTTTTGTGGTTTTGTCCTGCTCTCTTAACCCTTCTCCCCCCTCTCCCGCTCCCTCGCTCTCCGCACTCCGCATGGGTTTGTCGCAGTTATGCGCTAGATTTGGTTCCTCAAGCATTCTTTTGGAACAGAGGAATGTCTCACACACACACACACACACACACACACACACACACACACACACACACACACACACACACACACACACACACACACACACACACCCCAATCCCACTTCTCTTTCTGCTCTCCATACATACATACATGATGTATTTCTCCAATGACTCCTAGCCTCTTAGCCATTCCTTTCTGTGTAGACTGCTACCCAGGTGTCTTATCCACTAAAACAGAGACTGAATTCCAATGGCCTGATTCGACTTCCTGATTGATTGATTCAGGCCAATCAAGTCTCTGAGGGCTCAGTGCTTATGGCCAGTGAGGGAATTGGGATGCAGTCTAGGAGTTCTCCTTTCTCACTGTCTCCATCAACAGCCCCTCATCAGATTCTCAGACTCTTTGGCTATAGGGGTACACTTGGTCTGTTACTGAAGCGTTTACATTACGTTTGTGTTACGTTCCTGCGTATCCTACAACAAATAGCTTCTACGATAATCAGAGGAAATAGCTAAACCAGTCACAGTAGCACTGTGTACATTTTTTTTTTTTTTAAATCAAAATTAATTTTTGACTTAACATGAACTTGCTGTTTGAGTATTGCTCCCTGTGCAGGCCTGGCCTAGTAGTAGTGGTTACTGTGGTGGTGCACTGCTCCTCAATCCCAGTGGTTTGAAGTGGACTATTGTGTAAAACAGAGGTGCACCACATGCTCACCGACGGTTATACTTTCACTGAAAGCCTGGTCACAGATGGGGTTTTTTTTTAGGCCCCATTTTTCTCTTGTTGATGTTATAGGCCTACATGTAGCTCTTAGCAGAGTCATAGAGGCTCTGGCTCTTAGTATCTTATTCAACCCTGACTGTTTATATAGCAGCACATGTTTGAGGGCAAAGACATTTCACAGAGGTGACTTTTGATGGCCTTTCTCCGAGAGCTAGTTTATATGAATGAGGCGAGAGGAGGCAAGCGAATGGCTATCTGTGTATCGTCTCGTCTTCTGTGAGGTGGTCTGGCGCGGTGCCTGTGTAGCCGGATGCTGGCTTCCAGGAAAGACTAAAGGGCTGTTCAGACCTGTAAAAATAACTGTTACTATTGTAACAACTTTCCCGTCCACACTGACGAACAATAATGAAGGTCTGTCTTCATGCAAATGAATTAATGCCTGGAATCCCAGGCCTTCTGATTGGCTAATAAGCCTTTACTCATTCTAGAAATCGCTCTAAAATTTAAGTGATCCCCAACAATATCGTTACACATGACGTTGTTGTTATAGTTGTGATGTGAACGTTGTCATTCATATTAAGTAGAGCGATATTTATTTGTGGTTCTAGTTATAGTTATCATTCCAGGTGTAAACAGCTCTTAACTGTGAAGTCTCTGGTTGTGTGTCTGTGCAGGTGGAGCAGTCCAAAGTCCTTGTGAAGGAAGGGGGTGTCCAGCTCACCCTGACCATCGTCGACACACCAGGTTTCGGAGATGCAGTGGACAACAGTAACTGGTGAGTTGATAGTAGATATAGTGTAGAACAAAATATAATTCAAGAAAATCACATAAAACAACCAAGACCTCATACAACAAGCAATGAAAGAAGCCACACACAGAAAACAATAAACTAGAACATTAAGCTACAGTATATGCAGTCACACTTATAGCTGACATATCATTTTTAAATTCATTAACTCATTCAATGTAATAATTACTTTGTATTTGAAAATGAATTAAAATTTGGATAAAATAATTTCATATTGTCCAGCTATTTACTGAGACCTTCAGTGTGTGTGCTAGTTGTTGACGTCTTTCGGAGAAATGGGCTGTTGCCCACTGTAATGACTTCCTTTTAATGTTAATCCTCCTTTCTATCCCCCTCTCCTCTCATCCCTCTTTCTCATCCCTCCCTTTTGTTGCTCTGACGTGCAGTTGGCAGCCAGTTATCAACTACATTGACAACAAGTTTGAAGACTTCCTGAATGCGGAGTCCCGTGTCAACCGAAGACAGATGCCTGACAATCGGGTCCACTGCTGCCTGTACTTTATTGCCCCCTCTGGTCATGGGTGAGTACTGCAGTACTACATATTCTGAAATGGTCCCAAAAATACAACCAGGCTAAAGGGACCTGACATTTCAGTAGTGTGTGTGTGGGTGTGTGTGGGTGTGTGTATGCGTGTCTGTATGCGTGTCCACGTGGGTGCGCATGCATGGCTTTTGTAAGTCTGTATATGTGCATCAGACGGAGTGTATTTGTGTGATATGTATGTATAATATTTGTGGGTGAATTTTGGGCTGGAGAGCAATGGTACTCTAGCTAGATTCAGGCTACGCTAGCAGTATAGTGACCCAAAAAGCTTATATAACAGCCACTAGCTGCAGCATATACTCTATAGAGGATGTGCTGCTGTTGTATGCCTCTGACCGTATCAGCCTCAGCCAATCAGACGGCGGCTGGCTGCCGTATGGCTTCGCTACCCATAGTCCTCTGGGTGCTTCTCTGTTGCGCGGCTTTATTTTTAGCTGGGAAAATATGGCAGCGGCGTTTGATGCCAGTCATGCAGACACGACCTCTTATTCTGCTGCCAACTCCTTTATCTCCGCATTTCCCAGTCCAAGAGCGTTTCAGATGGACTCGCATTCATTCATCATCACAGCTCTCGGGGCATTGATTGTCAATCTGTCTCATTCATTAAGAATGAATATTGCTTCATAGGATTGTTGGCTTGAGTGTTGGAAGGATTGTCATTTTTTTTCTTTTCTTTTCTGTTCAGTTTTATTGTTTTTTTTTTTTTTTTTTTGGTCTCCTTTTGGAATGTGGTTTTCTAGAGGGCCTCTTTCTCTCTCGATGTGAAACCCCAGGCAGTCCTCTAGGCCCCCCCAACACACACACACACACACACACACACACACTGCTACAGCCAGGCCAGCTAGCAGTGAGAACAGAGGCCTTTGTGAGGCTGCTTGTTACTGGGGAGTGGACAGTGCATGGGAAAGAGGCTAAGAGACTGAGGAAGGCCAAGGGATGTGGGGTGAAGGGATGGTTTGTTGTGTAGTGTTTGTGTTAGTGTAGTGTTTGTGTTGTGATGTGTTGTTGTACTGTCTTGTGTTGTACTTTGCTGTGTTTATGCTGTGTGTGTGTGCTGTGGTTGTGTTGCGTTGGGTTTGTTTGCTGTTTCGTTGTTCGTTTTATTGTGTCGTGTTGGGTGTGTTTATTTGTGTTCCGTTTGTGTTGTGTTGGGTTTGCTTTGTGTTGTTGTTCTGTTCTCTTGTGTTGTCTTTGAGATGAGTATATCTGGCCGAGTGACCTAAGTGAAGAATGGTGGATTTCTCCTTGTCTTCTTTTGTGCTGCTGTCTTTTCATGTGTGGTGTTTCTCATGCGTGGAGATTGATAGGGACTCATGCGCTCCACTCACACACTGCGCTGCTCTGTGGCGTCAGAATGGGGTCATTCGGGAACACAAGGCCCTCGTTGTGTGTGTGTGTGTGTGTTGTGTATGTGTGTGTGTTTCTGGCCTCACTGTTTGTGGTGTGTGTGAGGGGATGAGATAGCCTTCATCTACAGTAGATGTGATGTGTACAGTGTGCATTCGGAGTGTGTAAGATGCTTTTAAGATGCTTTGCTTGCAGGGCTAGATAGTCGTAGCCTTTGCGCCCCCCAAAGATTGGGACACTACTTCACCTTGCGTGAATGCAAAAATAAAAGGTGAAAAGGCCAAGAAGAGGGCTAAGGGGTAGAAATGGGATTCAACCCAAGTTGGGCTTTTCCAGTGTCCCATGGTCAGAGAAATATTTCTTATCATTGTTGCAAATCATTAATGGGTGCTCTCATAACTGCAGCAGTTCATTAATGTAATTCAATGCATTTCAATTTAATTTTATTTGTAGAGTGCCAAACATACACAATAAAATTGCACTTTACAGACAGCACTAAGAGCAGCACCCAAGAGTAATGGGGCAAAGGAAGAACTCCCTTCTATTTGTAATCATTCTTTTTTTGGAAGAAATGTTGGGCAAATCCACGACTCGAGGGCTCAACTCAAGTGCTAGGGGCCCAGTAAAGTACAAGTGCAATCACTAGGCCACAGACAGTTGTTCTGCAGCTTGCACACACAGAGGCCATAGTGTACGTGTGTTTACATGAGTAAGAAAAATAAGAAAAGAAAACATTAAAACAAAGAGATGAGAAATGCAGGGTTGCAGTGATAAAAGGTGTGACACAGGAATTAATACTAGTGTGTGTGTGTGTGTGTGTGTGTGTGTGTGTGTGTGTGTGTGTGTGTGTGTGTGTGTGTGTGTGTGTGTGTATTAATTGCTGTACCAATTCCCTTCTGCCCAGGCTGAAGCCGCTGGACATCGAGTTCATGAAGCGCTTGCATGATAAAGTTAACGTGATCCCCCTCATTGCCAAGGCCGACACACTCACGCCAGAGGAGTGCCAGCTTTTCAAGAAACAGGTGTGTGTGTCTGTGTGTGTGTTTGTGAAAGGGAGTCCAGATATGTGTGTGTGTGTGTGTGTGTGTGTGTGCGTGTGCGTGTGCGAAAGAGAGTTCAGGTGTGTGTTTATGTGTGTGTGTGTTCGTTCACAGTGTCTCAATTTCCATGTTCCTCACTCTGCCTCTCAGATTATGAAGGAAATCCAAGAACACAAGATCAAGATCTACGAGTTTCCAGACACAGACGATGACGAGGACAGCAAGCTCATCCGCAAAATCAAGGTGAACAGAACAAACAACCTACTGACAAACAAACAAACAACCATCCAAATGAGGACGGGCACATCTGGGTGTCCCGCGGCTGTCTGTGCTTGTCGATACCAATCACCAAGGCTAGCGTTGACAGCCCATATAATTAGCCTCTCCCTCACTGACGCTGTGTGTGTGTGTGTGTGTGTGTGTGTCTGCCTTGGTCTCTTTGGCGCAGGACCGTATGCCATTGGCCGTGGTTGGCAGCAACGTGGTGGTCGAAGTCAATGGGCGGAAGGTCCGAGGTCGCCAGTACCCCTGGGGCGTGGCAGAAGGTACGTGTCCATTGTTTGTGTGTGTGTGTGTGTGTGTATGAGATTGTTAATGCTTGCATGTGTGTGTGTGTGCAGATTGGTTGGAGTGATTGTTTCATTTAATTGTGTCAGGTGAAATTGCCATAGAAGCAAGGGCCTAGGTTAGCATATGTCGCTACACATATTTTGGCATGGCAGCGTTGACCTACCAGTATTTAAGTTCATTCGTCATGGGTGAAGTCATGCCAAAGTAGTTTGGAGAAATTTGTGAAGTCCAAGAGGTCATGTAGGCATCATATTGATTGATGAAGTGGCCTAAAAATCAGTTTGTTTTTTTGCAATGAAAGGGTTGGGTGTGGGTCAGTTGGTGGTTGTCCCTACCGAAGTTGAGAGTTAACCTACGCCCTTGCTTAAAAGCTTCTCTTGGACTGGTGTGGTGTGGTATGGTGCTGTTCGGTAAATCCACTTTGAGTCCCAAAGACGCCCTCCCGCCAACCCAAACTTCCAGGGCGGAATGCTGGACAGGGATTCTGGAAAAGGGTGGCCCCAGTGCATCGTGGGCAATGGGCATTGTAGTTATTCCTGGCAGTGATGATTTTATTTGTTTTATTGTTTATTTATTTGTTTGTTTTATTTATTTCCTTATTTACTTTTGTATTTTATTTTCTACCCTCACACGTCCTCACCTCCACCAGCCTTCCCTCTTCTCTTCTTCATCGGCCACAACAACTTTTTTTATGGATGTTGTTGTTTTCTTGTGTTGATATTGTGCACTGTTGTTCTTTGTCCTATATTTGCCTTTTATGATTTTGTAAGCAGCCTCCTCTCCCTGAAAAAAACAGTGTGTTTGTGTGTGTGTGTGTGTGTTTGCGTATGTGTGTTTGGCCATTTTGAATCGTTGTGATGTGAGTGAAACCTTGTGCCAGTCTTTCACTTTTTTCATTCTTCCTTTGTTGTTTTTTTCTTTTCTTTTCTTTCTCTGTTTTATTTCTTTGTTTCTGCTCCATGACTGACAGAGGGCATTTTTGGTAAACCATCTTTCACTCTTCAATCTACTACCCTCCACCTAGGCCACCGCCTGCAACCCCTACCACCCCCCATCACCCCCATCACCCCCCAGACCTTCAGCCCAGTCCTCCCTTTGCCCTTTCACCTTTTAAGTTGCCGTGTGACCTTAGGTCAAAGGTCATTCTTGGGGCTCTTGCTGGTCATGAAGAAATTGATTAGTCATCCTGCACCATTTGCTACACATTTGCTGCACACATAGAGCCAGACCTCTCTCTCTCTCTCTCTCTCTCTCTCTCTCTCTCTCTCTCTCTCTGCCTGTCTTTGCAGTCACATACAGTATATAGGAGTCTAGTTCATGTTGTGTTATGTGTGGACTGATGCTTCTCCTCCAGAGCTGCATGCTTGGCCCCGCCCCTCAGCTTCCTGTCCTGTCCACCCTACTTCCTGTCATGTGGACACACCCAGCCCGCCCATATTGGGCTGCCCATGCGGGGAGTACGCTGGCCAGTCTCTCATGCGCAGTAATGGGAGTGGACTCAACGGTTTCACAGCTCCATATCAGGCATGATGAAATCTATACTTGGCTCTGTTCTGACTCCAGGCCAGCTGATCTGAGTCCAGTCGATTGTGCACTTAATTACTTATGCACACCGAACAGTGCATTGGACAATTTGTCCCAGTACATTGCCCCAAAAGAGCACACCAGTTTGAGCCATGCTGCCTTCAGAACCGGTGCTGTGCTGTTGGCTGAAGGGCTGAGACTTCAAGTGGACAAATGGACACTTCCTCCTCTGAAACTAACACCAGGTCTAGAGCTTCTTAAAACAAGAAACATCAATCATTACTATTTCTGCTGACACAACTGCTCCTCTTGAAGTTTTCCTTTTTTTTTTAAATTTTTTTTTTTTAGTTGGGTTTGTTTTCATTTTGCCCTCCGTCATGTAGAACTACAAATCCCATCATGCCTTTTGCTCCCACAATCCCCCCCTGTGGTCCTCCCTTCCCCCTCCAAACTCCAATCATCAGGCAGGCTGTTGACCTCCGACCTCTCGTGCTTGTCCTCATCGCTCATGTAATCCCGTCACCCTGCCATTTTAGAGTCACTGCAGACAGATAGGGTCCGCGGCAGGTCAGGGGTCACCTCTCCGCACCCCCTCCTCTTCCTCCTCCTCCTTCTCCTCCTCTTCCTCCTCCTCCTCGTGGAGCCCATCAGGTAGGTCCTAGATCTTAAGGTATACTTTGGGGCCGAAGCGGGCCGAGATTTGGAAGGTGCTGGTCCAGGTAGTCGGAGAACCGAATCTGGGGGTTCGCTCTGGACGAAGAACAGAGACCTCATCGCCGTCCTTTTCCAGAATCCCACTCTTTAACTGAATACTGATCCTGTGTGTGTATGTGTGTGTGTGTGTATGTATGTATGTGTGTGTGTGTTGTGTGTCTGTGTATCTGAAACGTTGTCTGAGCATGTCGAAAATGAGTCGACTCACCTGACATACCTGTGGTTTGACCTGTCAACCCTCTTTTAACCCTAAAGCATGTTTTTAACTGAACACCTGTTTCCCCTGTGTGTGTGAAACTGTTAACTGTCAGTAGCTAACAGTTCACCCTGCGAGAAGTGTCTTTGTTGGTGGTGCTACTTTATATGATTGTTGTTGTTGTTGTTGTTGTTGTTGTCAGTATTGTTTTGAGTTTCTAATGAGATCAGCCATTGTCCTTTGTTGTTTCATGTTGTCAGTAAACCATTGTTGAGAAACTAAGCTACCATGTCAAATTCCCATGTGTGTTAATGTGGTGAAGGAACTGTGTGTGTGTGTGTGTGTGTGTGTGTGGTTAAGTGTGTGTGTGGGTGTGTGGTACTATAAGTGTGTGTGTGGGTCTTGAGTGTGTGTGTGTGTGTGTGTGTGTGTGTGTATTTTTGTGTTTCTTTAAGCGTGTGTGTGTGTGTGTGTGTGTGTGTGTGTGTGTGTGTGTGTGTGTGTGTGTGTGTGTGTGTGTGTGTGTGTGTGTGTGTGTGTTTGTAATGTTAGTGTTAAACTGTGTGTCTGTGCCTCCTGCTGTTTCAGTGGAGAATGGCGAGCACTGTGACTTCACCGTCCTCAGGAACATGCTGATCAGGTGAGCCCCCCTGTTCAGGTGTGTGTGTGTGTGTGTGTGTGTGTGTGCGCACGTCCTCAGGAATATGCTGCTCAAGTGAGTGTGTCCAGTTGTGCTGATGGCACCATCAGACCTACTATAGTGTTACACAGAATATCTACAACAATAAAGGCGACTGCGCACTGGCTCTGACAGCATTGCGGAGCACTTTCAATTTCGACTATTTTCATTCACCTCCATACATGGCGGCAGCATCAGAGCTCGGCGCTGGTGTGTGGGGTTGTATTGAAAACGATGAAATGGAATGTTGGAAACGGAGTTCCAACGGAGCCAGTGTGCGGACGCCTTAAGCCGGATAAATGTACATATTCCTATCCACCTATCACTGTCATTTTTCAAAGGTTTTGCACCCACAGTAGAACATTTCCTGCTTCTAGAACACCAACGTCAATCCGTGTCAATAGCAACCACACGTCATATCTGAAACTCTCTGTTTCACATTTATCCACCTCAGTGATTATGTTAATATACGCAGGTATTAGTGTGCACAAAAAGGCAATATAGATAGCTAATTATGCAGATTTATGTTCACCTAGGGCAGTGGTTCTCAAAGTGTGGTCCGGGGACCACTGGTGGTCCACGGGCAAGCTCAAGAGGTCCGCGAGGGGATTTGCAAAAAAAAAAAAAAAAAAATGTCAATTTAGTCTTTCTCACTAACATTATTTGAAAGCCAAAGAGGAGGTGTTCAATGATTACTATGAGGCAGGCCTCTAATTTATGTTAAAAAATTCAGGCTATCTGGGGACGCCGTGGCTCAGTGGGCTAGAGCGTCAGACCACCACTCCGGGGACCAGGGTTCGATTCCGATCTGAGGTCATTTCCCGATCCCACCCCATCTCTCTTTTCCATGTATTTCCTGTCCATCAATATACTGTCCTATCTGATTAAAGGCAAAAAAGCCCAAAAAATATCTCTTGTGTTAGTATCATATCAAGATAAATTAGTAACACCAGGGCAAACAGTAAGCCACACAGTACAGTACAGTACAGTAGTGTTTGCACTGTGTGAACCCGCCTGCAGTCAGGATTAAACCCACACCAGGCTGAGAGCAGGACGCCACCAAGCCGAGGCCTGAACAGGCTTTACAGGATCCTGCTCTCTCACGCTTCTCTGGAAGCCCTCATCTGTTCTGACATCTACATCATTCTTAAGAGGCATTAGCCTGTATGGGGAAAGGTCTTTGTGGGGCAAGTGTTTCAGTTAGTACTCTTTGAGCACTGACACAAGTACTGAAGTCAAAATAAGACGTGTTGTTGACAGAGTTGAAGCGCAAAGATAATGAAGTTTCACAGTGACAAGTGTTAAATATAATCTTCAAAAGAAAATATTGATATTTAAAAATCAATTGAATAATATATATATATAAAATAATATGACAATAATGAATAAGACATACATACTTTACATAGAGGCATACACAGTGTCTGACAGATGCTCTGGTTCATTCTTTGACTGATTTGCTTACCGAGTAGAACTGTGAATCTGAAGTTGGAGCAGATGGAGTCGTGGAGGGAGATGAAAATTGAGTGGAAGTACATAGGAAGGCAAGACCAGGCTACACTCCTAGTGTTATGTAAAGGTGCCTACAGACCAAAGATCCGCGACGAGACGGGCTGCGACGTTCTAAAAACCTGGACGTTCTATAACTCAGAAACCGCGATTTGACATGTTAAATCTTTTGCGACGGATTGCAACTGCCTGCAACAACCTGCGACGATTGATTCACACCGCCGCAACTACTCTCTAAAACCATTTCATCTCATCATGGATCTTCAGTCTGAATTGGCCTTAAGGGATAACGGCCGATGAAGTGACCTGTTTGATGGAAATAATGGCCAGGTGGAGGCTTAGTACTCCGTCCATGTGAGCTGTTGGACTGGTAGCATTGGTGGGGAATCTCAAGAGTGATGAGTCTCCTGTGACCTTCTCTCTGCAGGACTCACATGCAGGACCTCAAAGATGTGACCAACAACGTCCACTACGAGAACTACCGCAGCAAGAAGCTGGCCGCACTCACGTGTAACGGAGTTGACACGACCAAGACCAAGGGCCAGCTGACAAAGTAAAGCTTCTTTACTAGAAAATTGAACACATTGTTGGATGGATATGTATTTTATATGTTGTTAATCAAATTAATCAAACCCAATGGTAGACAGGTGTAAGAATGGTGTCAGTCTTAGAGAGTTCTGCATATCCGACCTCCTGATTTTAGCTGAGCTAGCTGAGTAAATGCTTTGTGCCATTTTCTCTCTCTCTCTCTCTCTCTCTCTCTCTCTCTCTCTCTCTCTCTCTCTCTCTCTCTCTCTCTCTCTCTCTCTCTCTCACTCTCCTCTCTTCATTTCTTATTCTCTTTCTCTCTCTGCCCCCTCTCTCTCTCTGTCCCTCTCAATTTATTTTTCTCTCTCTCCCTCTCTCTATTCTCTCTCTCTCTCTCTCTCTCTCTCTCTCTCTCTCTCTCTCTCTCTCTCTCTCTCTCTCTCTCTCTCTCCCAGGAGTCCCCTGGCCCAGATGGAGGAGGAGAGGCGGGAACATGTGATGAAGATGAAGAAGATGGAGACAGAGATGGAGCAGGTGTTTGAGATGAAGGTCAAAGAGAAGAAACAGAAGCTCAAGGACTCTGAGGCAGAGGTGTGTGTGCGTGTGTAACTGTGTCTTTGGCTATGCCTTTGTTTTGATTACATTAAATTTTTTTATATTTAGCTGACATTTTAACCAAAGCCTCCTACAATTGTCACCTATCAGTTAGTTTGGGGCCCGTCTCCGTTAGAGCAATTTGGGTTGAGTGCCTTCCTCAAGGGTACAATGGCAAGAGAGCATCTTAAGTGCTTTGCTCAAGGGGAAAACGGTAGCAGCAATCAGGATCTTGATCTTCTTGCTTTGTGTGTGTGCGCGTGTGTGTGTGTGTGTGTGTGTGTGTGTGTGTGTGTGTGTGTGTGTGTGTGTGTGTGTGTGTGTGTTTCTCTTGCTCAGCTGGAGCGGCGCCACGAGCAGATGAAGAAGAACCTGGAGGCCCAGTACAAGGAGCTGGAGGAGAAGCGGCGTCAGTTTGAGGATGAGAAGGTCAACTGGGAGACCCAGCAGCGCATCCTGGAGCAGCAGAAGCTCGACGCCTCCAAGTGAGTCTCCTCCCTCTGTCATGGCCGTCTCAGCCCCTCTCTGAGTTTCCTCCCTCTGTCTTGGCTTCCTCGGCTAGGGCTGGGCGATTATACCATCACAATCGGTGATGTAAAAGAAGTAAATACTGTAAAAGAAGAATAAAAAAACTAAGGCATAGCATCACTGGCATAGTCTCTCTGAGAATTTATCTCTTTTTATGCCATCTTGTCATCAGACATGCCACCTAAAACTGTAGATAAATAAATTAAACTAAATCAGATGTATGCTTTGAATTGTATGCAGCTATTTTCAAGTATTTTCACTAAACTGTCTAAGGACTATGTTGTAAATAAGTGTTTTCATGTCTTTTTTTATGTGTTTTTTATGTTTAATGAAAAGCAATCAATCAAATACTATTTCATAGTTATTAAGCATCTGTTATTGTATGTGTGCTCCATCCCTGTTCAAATCTCTCTCTCACTGCTTCTTGTCTCTCTGTCTCTGCAGGACTATGGACAAAAACAAGAAGAAAGGAAAGATCTTCTAAGAAAACCAGGCCAAGCTTTTTGCTCTGATCACCATTCTTCAGACTGCGTTTTTGCTTTTTATTTTTTAATGCTCAACATGATTTATGGCCCACGCACACAGATGCACACACACTCCCTCAGATGTGCTCACACATTCACACACAGACACATGCACACACACACACACACACACTCGGCGCATTAACATTTAATGTACTGTACCTCAGCCATTCCATTTTAACATTCCATGGTCGTGTACATAATTTAATTTGCTCAGTTGTTTGGGAGATTTTTGCATTGGCCTTATGTGGTGTCAGAGATGTGTGTTAAATCACACACACACACACACACACACACACACACACACACACACACACACACACACAGAACAGATCCCCTATTCTCCCCCGGCAGGTCGTTTGTTTGGGTTTTGTACGTACGTTAGTTAGCGAGAGCATCGCCGCAAGCAAGTAAGTTAGCGAGAGCATCGTTAGCCATGACAAAGAGGCGAACCCGCTCCTCTGCTCCTCAAGCTGCTGTTCCTCGTTCCTCTGATACCTGTTACGATTGCCACTGCTTCTCTCGCCTCCCGAGCTTCCGCTCCGCCCCGCACACACACACCACGCCTTCGGTAGCACAGTCGAGCAGCACAGGTTCAACCTTCCACTGTGCACATGTTTGTGTGTTGGCATGGTAGCTTGTAGGTACTGTAGCTCTCGCAGATCTTTTCACACGTGTGTGTGCACACACACACACACACTGTGCGTGTGAATGCACAAGGACACACACAGACACACACACGATAGGTACATGCATGTGACCATGGGAAGAATATCTTCTGAGAAAGGAAAATAAAGGTGCTTGAAAGTGTTGAGGGAGCCAGATTGAATGAAGAATTGACTGAGATGTTGAGGATGGATGGCCAAAGTTCAAGCATGTCGCTGAGGGCAGGTTATAAGTGACACATTGACGCAAGTGATGGGCATTTTACTGTGGAGGTTTTATTCAGGGTTAGCTCTTTCTCCTGCTCAGCATTTGCACTGCTGGGTTGACCGTGTGCATGTGTGTACGTGTGTGTGTATGTCTGTGTTGGTGCGTGTATATTAGAGCAGGTGGGACCGGGGGCCCCTCATGGAACACAAACATTTCCAAGGAAACTTCATAATCGCTACACAAATTTCACCATACAGGCTTATATCCGTTTGTTCAGTTAGATGCTTAACACTGTTGTTGCAAAGTTGTTTTTATGTACCACCTGGCAATGAGCTGTGGACCCCCTGGGGGTTCCCGGACCCCAGTCTGAGAACCAATGTGTTAGAGGGAATTTAGCTGTATATTCCGGAAGCTTGGGAGGCGTCCTAGATATTGCCTGTTATTATAGATTTTTTTTTTTTTTTTTACCATTATGCTGTTTTTGTTTTTATTTGTGTTTGTTTTATCCCAACCTTTACAATGCCATGTTATTTGAGAAGAAGACGCTGTCCAGCATCAGTTATGCCTCTCCTGAACACGTTTGCTTGATGTGTAACTTCAGTGTCTCCCTCTTAGATGGTGTTATGCTAACTAGCACGAGTGGCAGAGTACATGTAACAACAGAGATTTTTTTAACAGGCTCCATTGCTCTAGAATTAACCATGAGTTTGAGGATGTCGCCCATCTACACTACATGCCAAGTCGGGTGGGGCCCCCATACTCAAGTTATTATTTTTGTTTTTTTTGTTGTTGTTGTTTTTTTGTTTTGTTTATGTAACGGTTATGATAATTGAAGTAATGGATCTCGTTTTTGAAACCCATCCTGTAGATCCTTTTTTGTTTTTTATCGCCCTTGACTGAAAAGACTGATGAGTGACAAGGAGCTCAATATGCAGGTCTCGGTCCCCTGCAGTGAACCCACCCTACCCCACCCCACCCCCAAAACTCCTAAACTCCACACCCATATCCACCCTCTCACCTCACTGAGCAACAACCTCTTTTAAATCAACCCTGCAATGATTTATATGGATGGCTTTAGCATCTGTATGTTGTTCTATGTAGGCTATCTAAACTAAATGATGGGCTTTATGCCTGCATAGAGTAAACTCACTCCACGGACTCGGTAAATCCTGTATGTCAGCATTGCTATCTGTCTGATGGCACAGTGCATGTTTGAGTAAATTAACCTGCATTACAACCACATGTGCGTAGAGTCAGCACGGCATATGGAGGAGTGCTTTCTAGTAGGTGAGCGCGTTGCATTGATGGTTTAACGGCTCAGGCGTCCATTTCCCAAAAGCATAGTTGCTAACTAAGTTAGCAACTAAGTTAGCAACTGAGTTAGTAACCATGTCGGTTGCAATGCAATTTCCCATAGCTAACTGACTAAGTTGCTAACTGGTTAGCAACTATGCTTTTGGGAAACAGACGGCTGGTGGTGAGATGTCGAGAGGGGTGTGGCAGACATAGTTGACAGGGCGGAGCCTTTCACGTAGTCATCATCTATTCTAACCACTCCCAGTGCAGTATCCTGGACCCTGTTTTAATGCTAGACCTGAATATGACTTTAGCTATTGTTTATTTTTGGTTTGTTTGTTTCATTTTGTTTTATTGTTGTTATTATTATTTTTTATATATGTATACGGTTTTCAACTTTTAATCTTTTTGTCTTCATTTTATGATAATGTTCTCTATACCTAACTGTATATTATTAATATTAAAGATGGGAAGGTGATGCCGCAACCTTGTCTGTGGTCTATCTGATTCTGTTTCTTTTCTCTCTCTCTCTCTCTCTCTCTCTCTCTCTCTCTGTCTCTCTCTCTCTCTCTCTCTCTCTCTCTGTGTGTGTGTGTGTGTGTGTGTGTGTGTGTGTGTGTGTGTATGATTGACTGAGAGGGCTTGTTCACACTTATAGATTAAAAAAAAAATTTATTAAAAAAATATTTTTTGTCCTTTTCTTTTCTAGTTGCATTTACACATATCCACAAAATGGTATTGACTAAACGAAAAGCCCAACCTGATAATGTCTAAACGTGTGTATCGACTGGTCATCAAACCTTGGTTTAACATATGTGCTGCTCAAACAGCTAAAATCAATTCAGAATCTTTTTGTGCAGAATCTTCTTGTGCAGTAAAATATTTTCATTCAATTTAAATACCATGGGAATAATATTCCTGTGCTGCCTGAAGAACTATGTCTAACAATAATAAATATAA
>JAODXP020000017.1:12781052-12807177 GCA_027497455.2 Sardinella longiceps
GGTACACATTAACTTTGCCCCTTCAGAGACACCGTAGTTTTAGCCTGGATCTGACACGCCCCCATGTAGCATTCCAGTGGCTATTCATTCATTGTTATCGAGTGCATCTCCTATAAAACAGTGCCCACCGGCAGGCCGTGTTAAGAGCTCTGGCGTCCATAATCCCTGGTTGGTCTCTACCATATTCACCAAGAAGGTATGTGTTGCTGCTATCGCTTACGTTTAGTGTGAGGATGACCACCGGTTAACGTTAACTTATTTGCAAACAGGTGTTCAGCAGCCTAACGTAGCCTAACGCTTCCGGGTAGTGTGCAGGATAAACTACCGAAGGTATTTGTACTGCTTGTTTTCAATTATAGTGTGTAATAAAATGTTATCTGTGCAGCAGACTAATGCGTATGTGAAACCTTTGCTTTTAACCGAGGTTTGGGTTCGGAGGATTCCGAAGGCATCCTCGCTGCTAGTGTGTTGCTGCCTGTGGACTTTGGCAACGTTCCGGTAGTATACGGTAACCAAGTGTCATGATTTTAAATAATGTAGCCTACGTGGCTTATGTATAACTACACTTCTGTGGTAATGCCTTGCATTTGTTATGCTGGTACTTTTGTAATGGTATTACTGACAGTGTTTTTGTCTGTTTATATCAGCTGTTACGGAGACAGTCTTGCGTGACTACGGCGCTAGATGCCATTATTTAGGTCACTGGGCCTATGGTACATGGAGGTAACAAGAACAATGTTTGTGTTGATTTGTATATGTGTATTTTCATTTGTTAATGTGTTTTATTCGCCAGGCACCTGACTAACTGATTGCTGTGTTTTATCAGGTTGACTTGCCACTGCTGTTTTGCCTTTATTAATTAGTATTGCCTTAACCTTTTGTTTTCTGCATTTTTGGTTTGTTTGGTTGATTTGCTGTGCCTGCCACTTAAGCTCTGCCCAGGCGTATGTTTTTGTCTTGTTTGTCCATTTTATGTTCTTGTTCTCCTCGTGGTTACACTGCGACGCTGGCCTGTGGGGAAGTACGGACTGCCTTTTGTAGTTTGCTGTTGTGGTAACTATGTAGACATATTGTTAAGTTAAGCTTATATATTCTTACATCTAGGTTTAACCAATTTTCCTTGTCTTCTCTGACAGTTCAGCTGTTCAACGGGGCAGGTCGCCGGATCTGAGTCCTCCTCTTCGCGCACTTCACAAAGTACTTGTAGTGGTAAACGAGCACCTCACCATTTGCTGTAATCACTTATTTTTGCAGTATTATACTTGTGTGTGCGTGCGTGTGTGTTTGTGTGGATAGGCACCAGTACCAAGAGCACGTGTGGTGTGTCGGCCTCACTCTTCCAGGACAGGTAACCTACCCCCCCCCCATTCCATAACTGCTTTATTTAATATAGCATTAATTGGTATCCAGTGTTATGGTGGCAGCCCTTACTTCCCCTATGTGCCGTATGAGTGTTTCTCACCCTTGCGAACAAAGTGCCTCCGTATAAAATAAATCAAATAAACAGAAAAGTGTGATTAAACAATTTTTATTTTTACATCTCTTTATTAATAAACATTCTTTATTTTGACTGAAACTTCACGTCTCTGTATTTACTAGCGTATCTGTGTTGCCTTGTCATTGGGTTTTCAGAGATAACTAAAACTGAAATCAATACATCTTGAGGTGAAAGGCCCCAGGTGGCGTAGTCTTTAGCCAAGACCCTTAAATTCACCCTCTGGGTCACAAAGTGGCGTAGTCGGCAGGATTTGTAAAGAGACGTGTGTTTCAGTTTAGTTTTTGTTTGTTTGTTTGTTTTTTTGTTTATTTTTGTGTGAAAGGCAAACTTTGTAGTCAGTGTAAAAGGCAAAGCAGCAGTTGGCGCGGCGTGGGACCTGGCAGTTCATCGTGAAGGCCATCTCTCTCAGCTGCATCATCTCCCAACGTAACTTGACTTTTCTATCTTGTAGCAATGTCTGAAGAATTGCAGGAGCTAAGGGAGTTGGTGCGTCAGCTCCAAGCAGACAAGGAGCGTCTGACACAAGAACGGGCGTCCACCCCAGTTGCAGAGACATCGGCAGGCTCTTCCAGCCAACAGACTGTACGCTCTGGTAACTCCTCTTCTACTGAGAGACTGTTGTACCTCCCAAGGGAGCGGAAATGTCCTATGTTCCGGGGCCGGGCTGGCATTGGTGTGGATGAGTGGGTTGAGGAAGTGGAGGCATGTGTTCGGGTAAGACATCTGGGGTCACTTGACAAAGCATATTTTATGTTTGATCACTTAGAGGGCGAGGCCAAAGATGAAATTAAATATAGGCCCCGAACTGAGAGAGAAGATCCAGCTAAAATAGTTTCCATCCTTAAAGAATTGTATGGGTGTTCTAAATCTTATGTTGCTCTTCAAGAGAATTTCTTTTCTAGAAAGCAATTGGATGGTGAGTCGTTACAAGAGTATTCACATGCTCTCCTTTCGCTCATGGATAAAATTAAGCAATGTTCCCCTGAGTCAGTACCCCAGTCTGATAAACTGTTACGTGATCAATTTGTAGAATATGTTCTCGATTCAGATTTGCGTAGGGAACTGAAGCGATTGACCCGCCAGACTCCAGAGCTATCCATGCTAGAGGTGCGAGCAGCAGCCATACGTTGGGAGCGGGAGGGCAGGCCTACTGATGTCACACGAGGTAGGAGTTACTCTGTCCCTTCTCTCTGTGCTATGCAGTGTGCTAGGGCCCAACAGGGCGTCCCCACCCCTTCAACCAACTCAGCAAGTTCAGAGATGGCAGAGTTAAAGGCTATGTTGCTTAAACAGCAGGAACAGATAAGTCAGCTAACCAATAGCCTTAGCATGTTACAGGGCCCTACACGTACACCCAGATCTACTCAGTCTTTCCCTGTTATCTGCAGACGATGCCAAAAGCCCGGTCACTATGCCAGGGAATGTGACAATGAGCGAGTGGTCCCAGCACGTAGTCCAGCCCCTCGTAGTCAGGTACAGGGTGACTCTACCTCTGCATCCCAGTCGGGAAACTAGCTCCCACCAATGTGCTGAGTCACACATTGGGAGGGGACATTACTGGCTCATGTGGTCCAGCCCCTGCACGTGAATCTGTCAACTCACTGTTAGCTCAGTGTCCTAAGGTAGCTGTACGGGCGGGGGGCATTGTGGTTAATTGTCTTTTGGATACAGGGTCCATGGTGTCCACCATGGTAGAAAGTTTTTTCTGCAGCACTTTAAAGATAAGCTCCAGCATTGTCATTGGCTACAGCTTCGTGCTGCTAATGGGTTAGACATACCATATACAGGTTATGTAGAGTTAACAGTCGAAGTGCTTGGTAAGGTCATTCCCCAGCGAGGCTGGCTAGTTGTAAAAGATCCCCCTGGTCAGCACCCCCCTCCTGCAGTCCCTGGAGTACTCGGAATGAATGTCATTCGAGAATGTTATGAAGAATTGTTTGGACAGCATGGCCCAGCCCTCTTTGACCTTCCACCTGTCGTCCATGCCTCACCCCCCTGGCAGCGAGCCTTGCAATATTGTCATAAAGCCCAGTTACATCCGCCCAAGGCTAGGGTAGGAGTTGCTAAGGTAAGGGGCCGGCGGCCTGTTCACATACCAGAGGGCTCTGTTAAGCTGGTAGCGGCTACTTGCGCTGTGCAGTTCGGGGCAGCCTCGGCCACTGTTCTACTGGAACCGGCGAACCACTCCCTTCCTGAAGGTCTCCTTGTCTCCCCTGCCCTAGTACAGGTGCACCGAGGTACAGTTTTTATCCCTGTAGTCAATGTAGGGAAGACGCGAGCAACCCTTCACCCCCGGCATTTGGTAGGCTTATTGGCCCACGTCACTGTTGAGAGTCTCCCCACAGACATAACTGAAGTTGCAGCCAGGCCCACTCTCTTGACAGCGACCCTCCAGTCTCATACAGGACAGGTTAGCTCTGTGAGGGAAAAGATCCAGACTATGGATCTGTCAGTACTTGCCGACCCTGAACAAGAACAGGTTAGGTCACTGCTCCTCAAGCACGAGCCCGTCTTTTCTGCTTTTGAGGGAGACCTCGGCTGTACTAATCTGCTGTCCCATGACATTCCGCTGCTTGATGATAAGCCTGTCAGGCAAAGGTATAGGCGTCTCCCCCCTTCTGATTATGATGCAGTGAAGGCCCATCTCCGCCAGTTGTTGGATAGCCAGGTCATCCGGGAGAGTAGTAGCCCCTATGCCTCTCCCATTGTTCTCGTTCGCAAGAAGGATGGTAGCCTTCGACTATGCGTGGATTACCGACAGCTTAACAGCAAGACGCGAAAGGATGCTTTCCCACTTCCACGCATCGAAGAATCCTTGGATGCCCTGTCTGGAGCCCAGTGGTTCTCCACGCTAGATCTGGCTAGCGGCTACAACCAGGTTCCGGTGACCGCTCAAGACCGCCCCAAGACTGCATTTTGCACGCCCTTTGGGCTATTCGAATTTAATCGAATGCCCTTTGGGCTGTGCAACGCTCCAAGCACATTTCAGCGGTTGATGGAGAGGCTTTTGGAGATCAGAACTGTCAATCACTGCTCCTGTATTTGGACGACATCATTGTCTTTTCGTCCAGCGTGGAAGACCACCTAAGTCGCCTGGACCTGGTGCTGAACCGCCTCCACAAAGAAGGCCTCAAAGCCAAGCTAGAGAAGTGTTGCTTCTTCAGGAAGGAGGTCCAGTACTTGGGGCACGTTATTTCACGTGATGGTGTATCTACAGATCCCAGTAAGGTCTCTGCCGTGAGTAACTGGCCCCTCCCCACCAACGTTTCGGACGTAAGATCATTCCTGGGTTTTGCAAGTTACTACAGGCGCTTCGTGGAGGGTTTTTCAAAGCTAGCTGCCCCGCTACATCGCCTGGTAGCTGAACTGTCGGGGACCAAGTCCCGGAAGGGCCAGGGGACACGTCTGGATGGCTCCTGGACCGATGCCTGCATGGAGAGCTTCCAAAAGTTGAAAGACAGGTTAGTGAATGCACCAACATTAGCCTTTGCTAACTTCACTCTCCCTTTCATTCTTGAGGTAGATGCCAGCCACATTGGTCTTGGAGCAGTGTTATCTCAGGAGCAGCAAGGGAAGGTCCGCCCCATCGCCTACGCCAGCAGGAGCCTGAGCCCTCCAGAGAGAAACTACAGTTCTATGAAGCTGGAGTTCCTGGCCATGAAGTGGGCGGTGACGGAGAAATTCCGAGAGTACCTGTGGGGCCAGCAGTGCACTGTTTGGACTGATAACAATCCCCTGAGCCACCTGGACACTGCAAAATTGGGTGCTACAGAACAGCGGTGGGTAGCTGAGCTGTCTGCATACGACTACACCATCCGATACAGAGCCGGTCGCTTGAACAAGAATGCAGACTCGCTGTCCCGCCAGCCCCCAGCAGAGGTTCCTGAAGCTCATGGGCCCACGACCACCAGTACGGGCATACCAGTGCCCATACAACAGGCCGCTCGCCGAGAGGACAGGTTCCAGGTGACTCAATCAAGCATCTCCGTCCTCCCCTTCCGGACCACTGAGGACATGCAGGCCTTGCAGGCGGCAGACCCAACCATCAGTGCCTTCCTCCCGTTCTGGCGCACTCAGAAGCCACCCAACTCAACGGCCCATGGAGGGCTACCAGGAGCATCCAAAATGCTGTTGAAGCAGTGGGACAAGCTGGTCGAGCTCCGCGGGCTGCTGTATCGCTGCATTCACAGGCCTGATGGGGGTGAGGAAGTCTACCAGGTCCTTCTTCCTGAGTGTCTGAAGGAAGAAGTGTTGCAACAACTGCATAATGAGCACGGCCATCAGGGAATTGAACGGACCACCGAACTGATACGCCAGCGCTGCTATTGGCCGGGCATGGGAGAAGATATCAAGCAGTGGTGCCAAAACTGCGTACGTTGCACCCTTGCCAAGACCACGCTCCCCAAGCTCCGTGCACCGATGGGACACGTATTGGCCTCTCGTCCTAACCAGATACTTGCAGTGGATTTCACTGCGTTAGAGCCAGCTCGAGATGGTAGGGAACAAGTGTTAGTCATGACTGATGTGTTCTCTAAATTTACACAGGCTGTCCCCACCCGAGACCAGAAGGCGTCCACCGTGGCTGGCGTGCTCGTCCGGGAATGGTTTGTTCGGTATGGAGTTCCCGCCCGTATCCATTCTGACCAAGGCCGCAGCTTTGAGAGTACCATCATCTACCAGCTGTGCAACTTGTATGGCATCCACAAGACCCGAACCACGCCCTACCGCCCACAGGGCAATGGCCAGTGTGAGCGGTTTAACCGCACGATGCATGATTTGCTTCGGACGCTCTCTCTCGAACAGAAGAGTCATTGGCCGGAATATCTACCGCAACTAGTGTTTAGCTATAACACTGCCATCCATCAGTCAACGGGTGAGTCACCACATTTTTTAATGTTTGGCCAAGAACCTCAACTTCCTGTTGATTTTCTTTTAGGTAGGGTGCAAGAACCAGAGGGTGGCAAGGTGAGTGACTGGGTGCAGGAGCACCAACGGCGCCTTGAAGTGGCCTTCCAGGGTGCCCGGGAGCGGATGGAGGTAGCGGCTGCACGAAGGAAGGAGCGACATGATCAGAAGACCCTGAGTGAACCCCTGGGGGTTGGGCAGCTAGTCTATGTTCGGGACCATACGGTGAGGGGACGGACCAAGATTCAAGATGCCTGGAGTCCAATCCTACATCAAGTCCTCCAAGCCCCAGCTCCAGGAGGGGTTGTGTACTCCATAGCTCCAGAGCATGACCTGACCAGGAGCCGTCAGGTGCATCGGACCATGTTGAAGCCTGGACCTCCTCGTGGTATCATAGAGCTACCCAGCATGCCAGTTGAACCTCATAGTACGGAGGAAGGGGGTCTGGAAGAAGATGTGGGGCGGTGGGTTCGGGTTCCAACAGGAGAGCCTCTCATTCAACCCGCCCAAGTCTATCCAGTTGCCCCCCAGGCTGGAACCTCTGGAACTCTGCCACCCCCTGCACCGGTCGAGCCAGTGCAAAGCACCTCTGTTCAAGCTCCACCACCAGCTGACCTGCCCGAAACTGCGTTGGAGGATGGAATTTCAACAGTCCGGAAGACCTCTCGTGCCAATGCTGGGAGACATGGAAACCCTCATCACCTCCCCATGTCAATGGTGAGTAGAGCAGATGGGGCTACACACTCCCTGGTATCTGGGTCTAGTAGTGAGGTCACTGTAGTTTTCCGACCTTGGTGCTAGAGTACAAGCGCTGCTGTTAAGGGTCTTCTTTTGTTTGTTTTCCCCTCAATTCTTTTCTATTTTATTGCTGAGTTGATGTTTAAATAGCATATCGGCGGGACGCCGATACAAAAGAGGCGGGGTAGAATGTAACCGGCGGCTCTTGGTACACATTAACTTTGCCCCTTCAGAGACACCGTAGTTTTAGCCTGGATCTGACACGCCCCCATGTAGCATTCCAGTGGCTATTCATTCATTGTTATCGAGTGCATCTCCTATAAAACAGTGCCCACCGGCAGGCCGTGTTAAGAGCTCTGGCGTCCATAATCCCTGGTTGGTCTCTACCATATTCACCAAGAAGGTATGTGTTGCTGCTATCGCTTACGTTTAGTGTGAGGATGACCACCGGTTAACGTTAACTTATTTGCAAACAGGTGTTCAGCAGCCTAACGTAGCCTAACGCTTCCGGGTAGTGTGCAGGATAAACTACCGAAGGTATTTGTACTGCTTGTTTTCAATTATAGTGTGTAATAAAATGTTATCTGTGCAGCAGACTAATGCGTATGTGAAACCTTTGCTTTTAACCGAGGTTTGGGTTCGGAGGATTCCGAAGGCATCCTCGCTGCTAGTGTGTTGCTGCCTGTGGACTTTGGCAACGTTCCGGTAGTATACGGTAACCAAGTGTCATGATTTTAAATAATGTAGCCTACGTGGCTTATGTATAACTACACTTCTGTGGTAATGCCTTGCATTTGTTATGCTGGTACTTTTGTAATGGTATTACTGACAGTGTTTTTGTCTGTTTATATCAGCTGTTACGGAGACAGTCTTGCGTGACTACGGCGCTAGATGCCATTATTTAGGTCACTGGGCCTATGGTACATGGAGGTAACAAGAACAATGTTTGTGTTGATTTGTATATGTGTATTTTCATTTGTTAATGTGTTTTATTCGCCAGGCACCTGACTAACTGATTGCTGTGTTTTATCAGGTTGACTTGCCACTGCTGTTTTGCCTTTATTAATTAGTATTGCCTTAACCTTTTGTTTTCTGCATTTTTGGTTTGTTTGGTTGATTTGCTGTGCCTGCCACTTAAGCTCTGCCCAGGCGTATGTTTTTGTCTTGTTTGTCCATTTTATGTTCTTGTTCTCCTCGTGGTTACACTGCGACGCTGGCCTGTGGGGAAGTACGGACTGCCTTTTGTAGTTTGCTGTTGTGGTAACTATGTAGACATATTGTTAAGTTAAGCTTATATATTCTTACATCTAGGTTTAACCAATTTTCCTTGTCTTCTCTGACAGTTCAGCTGTTCAACGGGGCAGGTCGCCGGATCTGAGTCCTCCTCTTCGCGCACTTCACAAAGTACTTGTAGTGGTAAACGAGCACCTCACCATTTGCTGTAATCACTTATTTTTGCAGTATTATACTTGTGTGTGCGTGCGTGTGTGTTTGTGTGGATAGGCACCAGTACCAAGAGCACGTGTGGTGTGTCGGCCTCACTCTTCCAGGACAGGTAACCTACCCCCCCCCATTCCATAACTGCTTTATTTAATATAGCATTAATTGGTATCCAGTGTTATGGTGGCAGCCCTTACTTCCCCTATGTGCCGTATGAGTGTTTCTCACCCTTGCGAACAAAGTGCCTCCGTATAAAATAAATCAAATAAACAGAAAGGTGTGATTAAACAATTTTTATTTTTACATCTCTTTATTAATAAACATTCTTTATTTTGACTGAAACTTCACGTCTCTGTATTTACTAGCGTATCTGTGTTGCCTTGTCATTGGGTTTTCAGAGATAACTAAAACTGAAATCAATACATCTTGAGGTGAAAGGCCCCAGGTGGCGTAGTCTTTAGCCAAGACCCTTAAATTCACCCTCTGGGTCACACAAACACCTGTCCATTTCACTGCTTATGTTACTTTCCGGTCCTTGCCCATTGTTTCATAACTGGGTGAATCCATTGCTGTAATACAGTATGTTTTCAGTAGCAGTGAACCACACAAACCACAGTTTTCAAGTCATATAATACTGGTGCTTCATTAAAAGCTTTTTCACAAGCTCATACAGTGTTATTTCATAATTTACAGCAAGTGTTTTAGCATTTGTGAAAAAAATCTGAAAACTGAAAGACAAACAAAGACACAGGGATTAAGGATACAACATCTCTCTCAGCAAGGGAACAAAGATACCTTTTACAAGAACTGTCAACTGAAAACTGAAATTCAACAAGTGAAACCTGCTTAGTTCTGCAGGCAAGGGATAAGGGATGTTGTGGTAGAGAGAGTTGATGATGTTAGTTGTTGGTGTTTTTTTTTGTTTCTTTCTTTTTCAAATGTTTACACCTAGCAATTCTCCTTTTGCTAGACTTTTTCCCCAGATATTTCTATATAGGCTACAGGACAATTTAGATGCCAAATATATTGATGAACTGCAACACACATTTTTCCTCAGAAACTGTATACACCTATCCTTAATAATGCTGTAGAAGGGCTACAGTTTATGAGAGAGAGAGAGAGAGAGAGTTGTTCAACATGGTTCTGAGTGTAGGTTACTACCCTGACATCTGGAATCAAGGACTCATAACTCCAATTTTCAAATCTGGTGACAAATTCGACCCTAACAACTTTAGAGGCATTTGTGTGAACAGTAACCTGGGGAAGCTATTCTGTAGTATTATAAACTCAAGAGTCCGAAACTTCCTTATGAAGCACAATGCCCTTAGCAAATGCCAAATTGGATTCTTACCAAATCATCGCACCTCTGATCATATTTACACCCTACACACCCTAATTGAAACATATGTTATCCAAAACAAAAACAAAATTTATGCATGACTTTAAAAAAGCTTTTGATTCTATTTGGCACACTGGACTATTCTACAAAGTTATAGAAAGTGGTGTAGGGGGTAAAACTTATGACCTGATAAAGTCAATGTACTCAGGAAGCAAGTGCGCAATAAAGATTGGCAACCAAAGAACTAAATTCATCTCCCAGTGTCGAGGGGTAAGACAAGGCTGCTGCTTAAGCCCAACCCCTTTTTAATATTTATATTAATGAATTGGCAAAAATGATTGAAAACTCCACCACACCTGGTCTTACCCTACACGACATGAAAATCAAACTCCTGCTCTTCGCAGATGACCTAGTGGTGGTCGCCCCCACTATACAAGCCCTGCAGCAGCACCTGGACCTGCTTGAGCAGTACTGCCAGACCTGGGCCCTGGCAGTGAACATAGACAAAACTAAAATAATGACATTTGAAAATGTTATTTAACCAATTGCCCTTTATGGCAGTGAGGTGTGGGGTCCACTTACAAATCAAGAATTCACCAAATGGGAAAAACATCCAATTGAGACCCTGCATGCAGAGTTCTGCAAAAATATCCTTAGAGTGCACAGATGTGCCACAAACAATGCATGCAGGGCAGAATTAGGCCAATATCCATTAATTATAAAAATACAGAAAAGGGCAATCAAATTTTGGAAACATTTGAAAAATAGTGACCCCCACTCATACCATTTTAAAGCTCTGCAATACCAAGAGTTGAGCAAAGGACACAGTCCCCTCACTCAGCTGGTCCTGAGTCTGAGTTCAGCTAATCCCACACATACTAATGCCATACTAACACCTCAGGACCAGAACCAAAAAACTACTGAAATTAGGATAAACCAAATTACAAAAACTTCAAAACAAAATTACACAAGTCATTGGCAAAATCAAACGAAACTGCAAAGTAAAATGCAATTCTATTTGGCCCTAAACAGAGATTACACAATAGCACCCTATCTGACCCATATCCAAGACAAAAATCTGAGAACCACCCTGACAAAGTACAGACTCAGTGAGCATAATCTAGCAATAGAAGTGGGAAGGCACAGGCAAACATGGCTGCCAAAAGAAAGCAGACTGTGCCCCCACTGCGAACAACAGAAGGTAGAAACTGAGATTCACTTTCTGACAGAGTGCACAAAATATGACGCCATTAGAATTAAATACTTCGAAAAGATATCTAATGTACTCCCTGAATTCCTGCATGCAAGTGAGGAGGAGAGGCTTCCATACCTGACTGGAGAAAAAGAGGAATGCCTACTTCTCGCTGCTCAGTTTGTCTACTCATGCCATAAACACAGAACAGAGCTTAATATGGTATAGGCCTAGTGACATACTGTGTAATGAATACTGTATATACAAGCACTGACACAGACACAAACACAGACACACACACACATACATACACACACACACACACACACACACAAACACCGACAAACACCAACACACAAACACACACGCACACACACACACACACACACACACATACACACACACACACACACACAACATGTTATTGTCGTTACTGTTGTTACGTGTTATATTGTTACATTACAATGCTGTTGTAATATTGTTTATTTCAATGCTTTGGCAATACCGTATAACATTATGGTCATGCTAATAAAGCTTCTTAAATTGAAATTGAAATTGAGAGAGAGAGAGAGAGAGAGAGAGAGAAAGAAAGAACTGAGCATTGCAATCATTCAGAGAAGGTCTATATTTGTAGACTTATACAGTATGTATGACTATTTACTGTGTTTCCAATTTTGCACTGGACATTACTTTGCAACCCTGGCCTGAACAACAGGGCTATGGGTCCACTGGACACAGACAAGAAAAACAAACACACACACACACACACACACACCAGACAGCCTCTAACATTCCCTGAACCATCAAAACAAAAACAATCGTTGTCTAAATATTTATCACTAGTTTCATAGCTTTGAAATGCCTGGGTGGCTGAATACCGTATCTGGCTGAAAACCAGTTGTCCAATCTTATCTATATCATTATTTCCTGAATGAAAGTGAAAACAAATTTCCATCCAAAGAGATAGTGATAGAGAGACAGTTGATATTAAATTCCCTAAATAAATGGAAGAGTTCAATGTGACTGAAGTCCTGAAGTCTGAAGTCCTTAGGCCTATTTACTTTTACTTAAAGGTTGTTCAATGTCAAAATCTGCTTTACCTGTTGACAATCTTGTCCTTTCTCATAAATATTAACCACCACTTTTAATTCTGTGTGTCACATTTGCATGCACATTACAGTTTTTTTATTTTTTTTTTATTGCTTTGACACAGTAGTCGACTCAAAACCAACATTTTTCAAAACAGTTAACGCAGAGGCCTAAACAGTGGCACCAATGGTCAAAATGACACATTTTGCTTGCAAAAGGCTCTAACTCTGCCAAAACCTTTAAAATACGGACCAATACGGCGAATTTTGCCCTCAAACAAAACAACTTACACACAAGTGTTTGAGCACTTCAAATCAGTCATTACACAAGGGGCAACAAAATGCAATACACAGCCGTCATTGCGAATCAGTGGACAATTGCTTGTAACATGTATTAAAACTTTATGTTTTGTGTGCCATTTTTTGCTTTCTTCAGTTTTATTCAAAATTGGATCAAATCCAAAATCACACACACACACACACACACACACACACACACACACACACACGCACACACACACACACTTTACTCTCCCCACAGAATCATGTGATTTCTGGGAAACCCCATAGAGAAGTTGCCCATGATGCTTTTCCATAGTGCCCAATACAGACACACTGTGAGCTCTGAGGGCACACACACACACACACACACACACACACACACACACACACACACACACACACACACACACACACACACACACACACACACACACACACACACACACACACACACACACAGGCAAAAACACCCTGTGCTTTGAAAAAAGGGAATTAGAGAACTTGCCCATACTCTTTCAGAACACACAAGCATGATTCACAGTTACCACACATAGGCACACACACATACATTCCAAATACTTTGGAAGAGTTATTGACAGATTTACACACATACCAGTCCTCTAACATTCAAGAACTAAGGATAAATAGAACTAGCCTGGAACTCTAGACGTACTCTAGTGGTAGAAAATTTAATTTACTCAGCAATTATGTCTAGCCATCAGCCATAGGTTGTTCTCAGACATTGATGGTGTCTGAGCTGTTTAAATCCAAACGCAACGCTCTAGGTTGTATTCAGACATCGTGGTGTTTAGCCTATCACAACACGCGTTTGAATCGGCACAGTGCATCCGGATAGCTACAACGCTATCACGAGTCTAGTGCTGGAACATTAGAGTAGAGTGGCATGGCATTGCGCAAACTAAATAATCACACGTGATATTTAGTCTGGAGACCTGAAAAATGTCATCAGAGTCTCCATTCTTACACAAGTTTTCATGCTTCACAAGTGTCTGGCATGCAACATGTTCCTCTACTATCTCAGTTAATTCAAGTGCATTGAACCGGTTGGATAATATCTCCAACCCACATGGGCAATGCATCGGCAACTGACTGGAATTGCATTCTTACATTTTTTCATTCTCTTTTTTTGCAGTCATTTTTCAATCCTGCTGCCATTTTTAATTTATAAATTCTACTCCGCCTCACTACCTCCCTTTGAATTATTATAGCCATTGCTGTCATAAAAGTCTACTTATGTCCTGGCATGTGTTGTTTGTCAGTTTGATAATAGGCTACCTTTAGTGGTCAATGCAATGTATGTCTACCTTATAGGCTACATACAATATGTAGCCTTATATAACTTGTCTTGCCTAGAGCTGGAAATATTTGCCCGAACCCGACGGGGCCCAACAGGACCTGCCGGGTTCGGGCCGGTTCGGGGTCTAATTTCAATATTCCAAGCGGGCCCGGCTCGGGCTCGGGCTGAAAGCCGATGCGCGGCAAATATGCGATCACATGATACGCCTAACGTTCGATCTACAGGCATGTGTTAGTAGATGCAAAATGGATGTAGAAGAAGTTAAACGGAGATTAGCCCTTGGCGAATTCATGTTGGTCGAGCCAGTAAATGCGAGGTCGGAGGTGTGGAAACATTTTGAGCACGTTCACAATGAGAAAAACGAGGCAGTGGGGTATGTCAAATGCAAGAAGTGCGACGTGATGTTAAAGTGACAGCAAGACAACTGGTAATTATTGCTGTTCTTATTTTTCTTTTAACTTTGGGCAGATCATTTATTTTAGCCTTGAAGTTCTTGAACTTCAGACATCTGTAGGCTAACTAATCTGAATAAAAAACGTAGAAATGTTCAGCAAAAATGACTCATTGTTGACTGCTTTCATATGCGCACAATTGAAAAATGTCGGGTTGCAAACGGGTTCGGGCTCTATGAAGCTGTCAATCATACGGGCCGGGGCGGGCTCGGGTGGAGTTCTCTCGGGCTGGGGCCGGTTCGGGTCTTAGTTTTAAGGCCCGTTTCAAGCTCTAGTCTTGCCTGCCTTTTATTTTTTCTAGTTTCAATGTACAGTACACCACTCTATCCACAGGGAAACTGCATTTTCTCTCACATTGAGAGTATGTTGATATGACAAATAAAACTTAATTGATGCCATGTCTCCATCCAAAAAGCCAACCATCTTCATCAAGAATATGCTGCCTATATATAAAACCCCACTTATCAAAGTCAACTAATTGACTTACCATAATTTGAAGATCTCTCTCCACTAAACACGGCAAAGGTAACGACTAGGATATGAATTCTTGGATGGAAGAGCTTTTTAGGATAGATGAGTGCAGTATAGGACTTTTAGAAATCAAGCTCAAGTTCTGTTTTTCTTTCTTTTCCTTTTCCCACTGTCATCCAATGCTATTTTGTGCATGATGTATTTGGAAATTAAATGAAATTAAACCTGTGAACAATTAACAGAAAAGTAACAGGTCTGATTTGAAAATCAGTTGTACAAAAAACAAATACATCTTTTAAAAAATTCTGTATAAGGAAGTAAAACTAAAATTAAATTAACACTCAAATAAAGAACAGATAGCTGAGATTAGATCAAAGATAATTTACAACCCTCTGATACGATCATCCAATCATTCATCAAATCTGTTTGTTTGTTTTTTTCCTCTTGTTCCTCCTGGGTGAAAGTGGACATTTGTATGCCACTACAGTCAATGTAGTGCAGCAACAATAGAATAATGGAAATATAATAGGTAATATAATTTGACTGCACCGTGTTTCTGTTACAGAAAGCAGAAGCGGGGCATTTTACCCTTTGGAAATTATTTCCCCAACTTTTGCTGCAGTATTTCTGCATTGTTACAAGTACTTCCCATGTCTGATTGAATGTAAACTCCTTGGCTTCCCAGAAAACATGTGACTGTCTGTGCAGTAGGCAAAAAGAGTCTCTTCGTGTATTCACACGCTCTGACAGGACCACACACAGACGCACCGTGCATCCAGGTGGGACAACAAGGGCAATGTCCATTATTAGGGTGCCACTGAAATAAAAATGAGACCAGCTGACTTTTGTTCATCCCAAGGTGAGTATATCAGTATGCTTTTCACATTATTTATGGATGCACATTTGTTTCCCCTTTATTGAAATGTGTTGATTAATTTGAAACATCTGGAATTAGTGCAGAGGAAATAACTGTATCATAAATCTTTATTTGATGTTAAAAATATATTCCAGTGTTTTCCAGTTTAGCCCTTATTCAGGAGTGTCTAAGGTGAAATAGAATGGTTGACATGAAAAATTTAATAATTGCGCCAGTCTTAGATTTGGGCATGTGCAATCCTGTCTTTAAAAACAATCTTAAGTGGTTAGTGATGTTTGTTGTTGTTCTAAAACAAGTATAGTTGCGTTTCGTTGTTGTGTTTTATTGCCATTATTTCCTAGAATTTGCTAAACATGACTGAAGCTGTATTTCACTATGACACCTGTTCTGTTTTTGTTCGGTCATCAAAATTTGGTGCCAACCATTCCATTTCACCTTAGAAAAGAAGCTAAACATGCTAACTAACAGGTCGGGTAAATTTTTTTTGAAAATTCCAAGGGATGAGCCACTGTAACAGCAAATTCACTCACTTTCTAAAGTTAAACAATCAAAATTTACCTATTCTTAGTTCATCCAGCGGTTGTCTCAGTCTGATAATAGTGTTTTTAGCATCATTGAAGCATTTGTTTCCATTCGCATCTCACACACTAGCATCTTGAAAGTGTCCATGAATTCTGGTAGGCCTATTTTTCCTTTTTACAACTCGACTCTACTGTAGTTACAAGGTGTATTATTGTTAAGATGGGCGGAAAATGCTTATGTCACAAATTGAATCACTTGAGTTAAAGTGTAAAGTGTTTTGCCAGCACTAATGTATTCATATACATTTATTATTTATTTTTCTTAAATATCTCACAGGAACATTATCCTAGCTGTCATTGTGGTGTTTCAGAGTGACTTTCTTGGTGACATATTGCAAAATAAGGTAACTATCGGTCCAGTTGCATAGCAGAGAGTTTTTGTGAAGATGATTTGGTCTGTGCTTTATCTTTGTCAATCTTTGTCCTTCAACAAGCCACAGGCATCATGGGTAATCGCCAGTGCTACGTTGAAATTAGGAATAAGAGCCAGTACACTCTGTCTGACCCAAGGTTAGTCTTTTTTCAGGTTGCATGGATATTCTCACATTTTACCTCTTGTTGGATGCAGCAGCATCTAGGCTACAGTAAAATAGTCTGAATTCTGCATGCACAATTTATGTTTAGTTCAAGCAGAATGCAAGGGTGGTTTTTCTTTTACAATGTTTTTTTAATCAACACCGATGACCTGGCATATTAATGTATTGCCTAAAGGAGACTGCAGAGTGGGTAAGACTGTTTTTATTACCAGGCTAGCACTGTCCACTCACTTGCGTTAGCCTAGCACCAGCGAACTCAGCTGATAGAAGGACTGGATGAAATGAGTTGAAAACGGTCTCCAATGACAGATATCACTCAGGCTTACTTGGAAATGAGGTTTAACATCGAAAATTCTGAACCACCCCTTTAATATGTCAGAGAGCAAATCACAACATGTTCATGTTTCCCTGTACCCAAGCTCATGGAGATGTTTCCTTTGTCCTTTGTCAGTGTGTACCTCAAGTGTGGACAATGCAAAGCACATCTACCATCACCGATCCGTCCTGATGAAGATGGCTGTGCTCAGTTTTCAAAAATTGCCGGCACAGCGTGTGGATCTGTCGGAGTCTTCACCTATAACATGTCTAAAGATGGAGAGACTAAGAAAATGGCCATCATGTGGTCTGTTCCCTTTGACTATCATGTGTTTTCTAACTGGTATGGAATGGGAATTTGTAATGACATTAACAAAACCTGTGATTCTAAGCTTTATGAAGAGATGTATTACAATGAAACTTCAGAGTCATTTATGAGATATCAAGCTGATAACACAAGTGGGATTTTTGAGAGAGATCAAGTTAAAATTAAAGGTAAAATGACAAACTGTTGTGAGCCAACACTGATGATAGATATAACCAGTGAAGAGCCTGTTGTGGATCCCTAAATATTAATTGAGGGACTTCAACCACCATGGCAAATCCAGTAATAACTGGTTATTTACTGTAGAAATTAGTTGGGTATTCCACTTAGCCTGTACAAAAAACAAAGCATGTTCCAATTGCGAAATAAATATCTTGCAATGTTATTTTAATGAGTACAGCTGATTGCTTGTAGTTCACGCCACTTTTGAGAATTTTTCCCTTTTCTTTCCATGTGCCTGATCTATGCTTTGCTTCGCTCGATGGTCTCCATGGATTCCAGCTTGCTGGAGTGTTTAAATTTTAAAAAGATTGGATCAGCCCTTGACTGATTCTCAAGCTGCATAGTTCGCCGATTGGCCGGGAAGGGATGAATCCTGAGTGATCAAGGCCAATAGCCAAAATTCCTTGCTGAGTGTGTTTTATTAGAAGAGATTGGATTAGCCCTTGAGCCCTATCATATTCTCACACTGCATTCTCAAAGTTCACTGATTGGCCAGGAAGGAATGCATTGTCAGTGAAGGAGAGCAATGGCCGGAATCCCAGACTCTGTACTGAAGGGAGATAAGAATCAAGCGGAATTGCGCAGGAAGGCAATAGCCAGGCGTCATGTCCATGTTCTGCTTCATTTTCTGATCCACATGAAATCAACAAGTCTAACCGGTCCCTATTAAATCCACAGCACCTCTGCCATGCAGTGAGTGAGGGTATTTTCACAGCAACATCATATAGTTACAACAGAAAATGTGGAATCATCTCCATTGAACTTGGTAAAAAGAAAAATAAAGGATAACCACCGAAGTAAATGTCATTACAATGGTGAATGAAGATAGCTAGTTAGCAAGCTAACAAAGATGACAGTTGTTAAAGGTGTTATGTGTAAGAATTGAAGTTTAAAATATAAATATATATAAATTTATAAGAACAGCATCTCCTCAGTTTAGACGTTTTGCTAGTTTTTCGTATTGCTGCCTGTGGAGCTGTGAGTAGCCTGAACCAAACTGTCATATTGTCAGTGCAGTGGCGGTCAACTAGCTTGCTGACTTGGCACAAATATCAATATGATCTAAAATATTGACCAACTCTGGTAACATTAATTTGCACCCCTAAATGATAGTGGACATTCAATTGATCTAATCAAGGTGTAGGTAAGGAATATCTCGATCACAAATTCGTTAGTCAAGGAAAACACATGTGCATCGCTCATTGTTCTGAGAATGGTGTGTGAAGTGGGCAGGGTGCTTAAGCTGACCTATGTCCCGAGTCAAACAGTAGCCTAACAGTGGAGATCCACTGGTCCCGTCAAGTATAACCTGCGTCGCGATTTCAGTTCATTTTCAATGGAGCACGTCAAATCATCCCGCAAAGCATTTTGGGAAGGTAGCGTGTTCATCCATCACGTCAAAAGTTGGGCTCGGCTGAACAATATGCAAATGAAGGCGGCAAACGCAGCCTTATTAGCCAATGCCAGTACAGCATCGTGTTTGAGCAGTTGGACTCAACCAAACAGGAGCAGGAAAGAGTAGCCAACTGAAATTTGAATTGACACGCCTCTTGTAAACAACGCAGGGGACTGGCGTTTTGCTAGAAACGTTGACGCGGTTAGTGGACAGGTACTGTAACCGTGGAGATCCACTGGTCACGTCAAGTATAACCGGCGTCGCGATTTCAGTTCATTTTCAATGGAGCACGTCAAATCGTCCCGCAAAGCATTGTGGGAAGGCAGCGCGTTCATCCGTCACGTCAAAAGTTGGGCTCGGCTGAACATTATGCAAATCAAGGCGTCAAACGCAGCCTTATTAGCCAATGCCAGTACAGCGTCGTGTTTGAGCCGTTGGAATCAACCAAACAGGAGCAGGAAAGAGCAGCCAACTGAAATTTGAAATGACACGCCTCCTGTAAACAACGCAGGGGACTCGCGTTTTGCTAGAAACGTTGACGTGGTTAGTGGATCAGCACCGTAACACCGTGTCCTAACTAAACGCGATGCGACTGCATTTGTGCGTCAAAAAGAGTTCCATCACTTTGTTTTCTATTGGAATGTCCTAACTGAATGCTATGCGATGCAACGCGCCTAGTCGCATTGCTACGCGACTTTTTAGTTGTTCTGTCCATTTCTATTTCAGTCGCGCAAGTCGCCTTGCTCAGCCAGATTGAATAGAGAATCTTTTCGAATAGAACGTCATATTTAACGCATCCTATGTAGACAGTGAAAGTCAATGCTACACGACAAGCCGACAGTCGCTTTCAGTTAGGACACGGTGTAACTCTTATCACGCAACGTTAGGCTCTTCTAAGAAAGCGTTTCTGTGTTGCCGATGTGTTGTGCCCTGGTCAAAATGTTGAACTTCGTCTGTGTTACAGCTGCGCTTTTCGCTATAGGCGATTATTTTCATGGGCTCTTGCAGAAATCAAGCTTCTTGCTATAGTTGCATGTTACCCATTTTTGTAAATTATGGTGGAAGCTTTTTAATTTTTGGATAGGGTAGATAAAAAATATTTTGTGAAGAGCCTCAAACTCTAACGGCTACGGCTCTGGTTTATGCTGAACACCACCCCCTTGAGTGTGGAGTATATGGTATATGATTTTTTGACGGGAATTACACCAGGCACCTTAAACATAATGATTAAATATCAATAGCAGGGTCCCAGTGACGTGATAACGGGTGTGCGAACAATTCGAACTGATGGGCAGGATGTGGAGGCAAGCATAACAACACCAATGGACGGCACAGAGAAAAGTGCATATTGTAGTGGTTTGGAGCCGGTATGTAGGGGAGAATACAAGTAATTAGTGGGGAAATACATCGGACATGACCCGTACTTGATGAAAATGTCAGAATTTTCTCAAGAGCGGAAAGATTAGCCGACAATCGCGGCTGTGGGCATTACGAACTACAGCATGGTTCTCTGAGTTTTTCCCCCATTTCTCATCTTTACGGGCGATTTCCTTAGGTACTCAATATTAACCCTTTCCCTTCTCTCGGTTAGACAGTTTATAACATCCAAAAACGGCACAAAACAGAGGCTTTTGGTAGAAAAAAGTTGCAGCCAAAATGCAGTGCTTTCAATGGCTCCAGAAGCCCACCAGTTGAGGTTCGCGCGCGTACAGAAGAACACTGAAAAATACGTTAGTGACGTCGGGTGAAACCCAGCTATTGACCGCAATATCACGTTTGGAGATGTACTCAATTGGCAATGTACATTGGACATGTTACACAATATAAATAGCTGAAAGAATTGCCCTCAAAACTGTCAAGTCTCATCTAAAGATGCTCAAGATTCAAGAAAGTCTTTATTACATGTTACTAGTCATAGACTATATGAAAGTAAAACTCTTGTGTTTTTGTTCCTCGAGAAAATAAATAAGTTAAATGATGAGTGTTAAGAAAGAGAATTAAATGAATGTACTTGTGTGTATGTGTTTGAATAATTGGTGTGTGTTCGAAGTCCGAAAGTGCAAAGACTGACAGGCACAGATTTAGGCTGGCAATTCTGACTGTCTTCTTGAGTCTAATTGCTTCATGGATATACATTTTTTCCTTCAAAAGGATTTTATTGTTACCATACACAGATTTAATAAAAAGTGAGGAAAATGTCTTTGCAAAGAAGTTTTTTTACTCCAAGTGCTGCAAATTTTCGGTCAGATGACGTTCTTCAGGCAGAGTAAAACACATTAGCCTTGTTTGAGATTGCTGTCTGGATAGCTCTGTCTAGCTGCATACGTCTACGAGATCTACTGAAGTACAGTACGTGGGAGTGGAAAAGCATGACGGACAACTGAGCTGGACAACAAAGCTGCAACCACACAACACGTGAACATGTGATGTAACATGTGATGTCAGGAGATATCATGGAAATTTGTTTGCTTTGAAAACGGGAGCGTGTCTATGTTCCCACAACTCTATGTTCCCACAGCCCTATATTCTCGCATTTCTAAGAGTTTTTCTTTTTCTCTCTTCAAAGTCAGGTGCTATAGTCCCACATTTCTACCCCTGTCTGGTAGACCCCCCTCTGTAAGTTCAAGCAAGATTCGATCTTTGGTGTAATTTGCCCTCAATGGTGCCTTCCAGGTAGTGGGGTCTAGTTTTGCATCCACATTCCACAGCGATTTTATATTCATTCACCTCAGCGATAATTTTTGAAATTGACCTCAGCAATCATTTTTGGAATCAGTTTCAGAATCCTCCATTCTAATGTGAACGGAAGGGCTAAATGGATAAATGTTACCTCTGTTGGTGTAAACGGGGACGGACCATTGGTCCGACATCTCATTAGTCCGACATCCCATCAGTCCGAAAATGAACCATTGAATAGACATCCATTAGTCAGACATACCATTAGTTCGAAAAAAGAGGCCCATTGGTCCGAAGTCCCATTAGTCCGACCATACACAGTAGAGATGGATGGATGACTTGTAATGAAAGACGCAAAATTCGTGGAACAGAGGAGACGTCTTTTTTGCAGCATCGTGTGTCTAAAAACAAGTGGAAATGTGCTGGCCTGTTGTAACAATCAAGGGGTTCTTTTGAATGACTAAATATGAATGCAATAAACAGATAATTCTGAGAATAAAGTACAAGGTAGGCTACAAATCTGAGTGCATCTCTTAATTATAGGCTATGAAACGATGTCCCTTTCTTCGGTTTAACAGTAAAGGAAAACACACATGAAATAATAAGCCAGGTCGCGCACAGCAGCGCTTTATATTCCCACACAATTAAATGTCCCAAACAATCCCAGGCGTTGCAATTCCCCCTTTCATTCAGTCCTGAAAAGACACCTAACAGTCCAAACTAAACGAAAGATGTCCTGTATTTTGCCAGGACCACGCACAAGAGTCAATAGCCTAATCCAATCCAGGAAAGCGAGAGGGCCGCTGCCGACAAAACTTTGTTTGCATATAGCAAACCAAAAATATAATCCACAGAAAAAAGGAAAAATGCGACTGCTGTCTCTCTGCTAGGTCAAGCAATATGAAAACACAGAAAAACAATACATCTCACCAAATCTGGTGAATGAGTCCACCCAGCAGTCCGCGAAGGAAAATACGTTTTCTCGTGAAAATATGTTTTCTCAGTCTACATTGTTTTTATTTTCAAACTCAGTAAACATATTCAAACACTCGTTGCCGCAGCACTGAGTACGGGGTCATCCCTATGTTACCCAGGTCCTATATATATAGGCCTACATATATGTTCCCAGTTGCTTCCATGAAGCCGCACGGCAAGGCGCAGGTTGTTGCTGCTCCGTGCCCACACTTCGTTTGTGTTGAGGGAAGGAGAGGGGGTGCCGCGAACTGAAGTTCTTTGCACAGAGGCGTAGTGCGGAGCCCAGTGCGATAGTCACATTTAATTAATTTAAATGATTAATTGAGATACTTAGGTCTTGTATGTAACAGTAGCTGCTTGAGAAGACAGTGGCACTCAGCCTAATGGATGGCGTGGATCTGCCCAAGGTTTCTTCCAACAAAACAAATTATTTACAAAGCGAAGGGAGTTTTTCCTTGCCCCTGATTCTCATGGATGCTTCCCGTACTGTCTGTAAAGCGCCGCGAGACAATGTACTGTATATGAGCGCTCTACAAATAAAATTGAATTGAAAATTGAATTAATGACAATTGTATATTTGCAGTCAACTTGACTGAAGAGTCTGACACACAGCAAAATCACACACACAGGGATTAAGTAAAGCATTGACAGTCCTTAATGTCTTCACTGCTGGAAAAAAAAGGCTGCTGCAGAAGTGCGCTGGTTTAAGCAGTGAATACCAGCGGTGTTTCCGGCACTAATTCCCAAGTTTCACCACATTATAAATCAAACAAGGTTAATATCTTAACGAACAAATCTACTGGAAACAACAAGTAGCCTAAACTTGGAGAAGTTGTAAGGATAAGGAAACGTCAGGTGACCGCTGCAGAAAGCGGCTGCTTTTAAGAGTAGCCTAAATCAGAACAAAAACAAACAACCATGTCCCAAAAGTTGAATGTATTAATTTCTTCAAAATCAAAGTATATGGATATCATGTCTGATCGCGGTAGCCTAGGCTATAGATTGGCTACCAAACGAAAAGGACAAGTCAAGTATGAGAGATTTTGAGCAAAAGACGTCTCCAGATTGGCCTTGGAGTTGCGCATAATTGGACATAAACTTTACCTCTATAGCTTACGCTTATAGCGGACCACTATAGTATGGTTGGTTAGAACATTACAGAACAAATAAATAAGATATAATAGCCTATTCATTCAACTGTCCAATCTCAAGCAGTCTATCCAAATCTGCTTTCTGCATAATGCAGGCAACAGAGAGATGGTGCGAAACTCCGCAGGTTGGATAGGTTACCTACGAAATGTGCACTCGCAAGCATATCCCATGCAATTTTGTGGTCATATACAAGGCAGGGAACATGGGACCCTTTTCTTCCAGGACAAACTCTGTGTGATCGATTTTGTTTAATTACCAATTATGAGTTTTAAAACATAAAGGAATTAACACAGAGTGTCACGTCAGTCTAACAAAAACAATGACAGACGGAGTTTTTAGGAAATAGATCACAGTCTGGATTTATTCAATGGTTAAATAAAAGCATCAGCAGAGACGTGGGGTAGGGGGTGCGTGCGTGGCAGTTGCATGGGCAACCAAGGTTCGCATTCCCTAAATTGCGACAATTATCTATCAGCCGTGAATGTGTTATTTTTTTGTGCAAATGAACTCTAAAGTCTAAAAACGTTCCTAGTACAAAACCCATCACAAATTAGCATTCAAAATGAGGAGGAGACACACACAATATGCCCACACGCATTCACTCACACACAGAGGAGCGACAATAGCGTCAATATTTTGGTCATTAATTACTAGCCTCCTTACAAGCCATCCATGCATCTCTACATGTGTATCGTCGGACTAATGGTATGTCGGAACAATGGGTCTCTTTTTTTCGGACTAATGGTATGTCTGACTGATGGGATCTCTCCTCAATGGCTCATTTTCAGACTAATGGGATGTTGGACTAATGGGATGTCGGACTTTTGATACGGAACCGTTGTAACATGGTCAGTAATGTTTGAAGACAAAAAGTTTTCATCTCTGCCATTGAGGGAGTAAAGTGGAATTGACTTGGATTAGCGGAAGCAAGGATGTAAACAAACTAGGTATGTTGCAAACACACAGCTTTAACCACTTTTTTAGTCATTTGAGGTCATAAACTACAGTTCTGTATTGTAAGGTGTCCGCTGATGTTGCAGAGCTTTTGGGAGCATGTAACAATGTTCAAAAAAAAAAAAAACATAGTTTAAAAGTCTGCTCCAATGGGTTCGCAGTCGGTGCTAATTCTCCGGTTGCAGAAATGCTGTGAGATGGACCAAAATTTATTGCGTCTTCGGTACCGACATGTCTCGAGTAGCTTGAGAAATAGAGCTTTTGTTGAAATTGTCCGAAGTTATCCTTTAATTGCACCACGTGGCATGATATTTTAGTGCAACTCGTTAAGGGCATTTATGACAGCTGAGATTAGGGGTTGGGGAAGTGACGCGGCAGTAGGTAGGCTTAAATAGTTTTTTTTTTTTTCATGAAATAGGGTGTGTTTTTGTGAAATTTTATAGGCTACATGTATATTAGGGAACGGAAAAAAAAGTATGTATTCCGGAACAGTTGAAGACCATTTTGTTTACATTTCAGTTACAGTTCCTCATAAAATTCTGTTTGTTTTGGTTCCTTGAACCGGTTCGGAGCCCTGCTTTGTACTAACTGTATTGACAGCAGTCTGCTGATAATAGCCTATAATGTATTATTGATAAGCTGTTGTCCGTGTCAGATTATGGATATGTTGCTGCCACTTCTCGAAATTCTGGACCCCAGTTTCCCTCTTGAGAGACAGCAGTGCATTCTCACACCATTGACTTAGGCCAAAGATTTGCAGTCAAAGCGCCAGTCTGCAACCACAGGACTGCTTTGGCTGAAGGTAACATGAAGAGATTGCATTTATTTATACAGCAACTTTGACAACCTAATGTGGTGCTATAACTCCATTCATTCATTCATTCACTCACAAAATTCATTAAAAAAAAATGATTGTCTTCAGCAAAGAGGCGCTACAGTTCAGGAGGTCTACAGAAGTGCAATACTTGGGCTAGCAGGTCTCTACACTGGTCAGACATATCAATGGCTGGTGGAGAATGCTGTGGGCTATGTGAAAAAGTGAGTATGTCTCAGAAAATCAAAGAAGTGTGTAATATTATTTTATGGAAAATAAGGGCAATATTTTGTTAAATAATAAATGAATAAAATAAAGTAAGTATTTTAGCGTCATTGATGACCACCTTGAGCAGAGCTGCAAGCCAGAGAGCTATGTGACATCTGTTAATGACGAGCGGGTGAAGGAGAGCCTGTTGCAGTACGCGCAGCTATTTCCGCCTGTGTCGTGCCACCGGGGGGTAAATGCTTTACTGGGACATTTATGGCCAGGTTCGCTTTAAGTCCCATACATTCCAGGAGAAGTAGAATCTACACAGCCAGCACATACTCCACCAGGTAGACCCAACAGCTGGGAGTG
>JAODXP020000017.1:12810578-12820578 GCA_027497455.2 Sardinella longiceps
GTTCTGAAAAGTTCTGTGTTTGGATATCATCTCTGGCAGTATAGGCCTAGGAATTTGTTAACACTTAAAGAAGGTGGTATTACATTGGAAGACCATGACCATCCCAAGAACCGTCATAATTGCTCGCAAAGATGTTGTCTTCTATATTTTTAAGATTTAAACAGGAAAACATCATTAGCCTACATTAACTTTTGTAGGTAGCCTACTTGAATCATTGTGGCATAGCCCTTGAACAGATCCTAAAGCAGACAATAGCCTAGCCTATTAATTCCCTTAAAAAAAACACCCACACAATAATAGAAAAATGTGTAAAAGGTCAAACACCCAGCAGAGCACCTGTAAAATATGAACAAACTAGAAAAGCGCTCAGAGAGCGCAGACCTCCGCCCATGCAATATGGTCACAAACACAATATAAATTCCAGATCATGTTCTGGATCACCAATTGCCACCAAAATTTAATCAGCTCTTGCTTGTCCCAATATACACATTGTCCAAAAATTTCATCCAAATCCATGCAGTACTTTTCGAGTTATCCTGCTGACAAACAGACAACAAACAAACAGACAGACAGACAAACCAACGAGACCGAAAACATAACCTCCTTGCCGGAGGTAACAACAAGTAACGTTAGTGTATAACAAAGAAAAAGGGAAGAAGGAAAGAAAGAAAGAAAAGCAAGATGCTAAAGTACAGAGATGACTCAATTCTTTATGGGGCCTTAAGCAGAATTTAATTTGCCTGGTCTTGGGCCGCTCTGTTTAAGGGCCAGTTCTGGCACCTCAGATAAATTAGGAAATACACATGTCTTATACATGTCATATATCGTGCATGCTTTCAGTGGTGAGATATCTGCAAAAATTAAAAAAAAAAAAAAAAAAAAAAATATATATATATATATATGGGCAATTCCACGAAAAAAGTAAACCTCACCTTAAAACTTTAAGTCTCACCTACATGGACATACAAATTCTTTCAGAAAACTTCCAATACAAAAAAGTATTGTCTCGATGTAAATATTCAACTGAGCAAGTTTCGAAAGGATATCTGTTTGTTAAAATTTCTACCCTATTCAGCTATAATGTAAGTCTATGGAGGGGCTTATAATGGGCATAAGTGGGTGATAACACACACAAAGCTGCAATGCTATCAGTTATTTTTCATTGTTATATTACTATTTCTCTTGTTACAGGTTAAAATCCACCGTTCACAATTGTTTTGTATCGTTTTGGAGGGTTTTTCCAGACGTCACGTCCATAACGTCACATCCATAACGCCATGTCTCCCAATGAAAACCAACTTTTTTTACATTTACATTTGAAATTAAGTCTTTCTCTGTCTTTACTGAGGTGTCCTGTTTGGTATGAATGTAGTAATATTTACATTTCTCTAGAAATTTCACACACTTCACAGCAAAAACTACGCTCTCTCAAAAGTTTGTCCGTTTTTCGTCACGTCCATAACGCAAATTGAAAGGCTCATATTCTTATGATGCAAATCATGATATTAATTTTTTCTGTTTGCCTGTATTCAGCCATGGAGTTTGCAGAAGCATATGAAAAAAAATTGTGAAATACTGCTAGGTTTGCGGAGGTTATCTGGCCTTTTGTTCATCAATAATGCACGAAAATGTCACGTCCATAACGCTGGAATTGCCCATATATATATATATATATATATATATGGGCAATTCCACGAAAAAGTAAACCTCACCTTAAAACTTTAAGTCTCACCTACATGGTCATACAAATTCTTTCAGAAAACTTCCAATACAAAAAAGTATTGTCTCAATGTAAATATTCAACTGAGCAAGTTTCGAAAGGATATCTGTTTGTTAAAATTTTTACCCTATTCAGCTATAATGTAAGTCTATGGAGGGGCTTATAATGGGCATAAGTGGGTGATAACACACACAAAGCTGCAATACTATCAGTTATTTTTCATTGTTATATTACTATTTATCTTGTTACAGGTTAAAATCCACCGTTCACAATTGTTTTGTATCGTTTTGGAGGGTTTTTCCAGACGTCACGTCCATAACGTCACATCCATAACGCCATGTCTCCCAATGAAAACCAACTTTTTTTACATTTACATTTGAAATTAAGTCTTTCTCTGTCTTTACTGAGGTGTCCTGTTTGGTATGAATGTAGTAATATTTACATTTCTCTAGAAATTTCACACACTTCACAGCAAAAACTACGCTCTCTCAAAAGTTTGTCCGTTTTTCGTCACGTCCATAACGCAAATTGAAAGGCTCATATTCTTATGATGCAAATCATTATATTATTTTTTTCTGTTTGCCTGTATTCAGCCATGGAGTTTGCAGAAGAATAAGAAAAAAAATTGTGAAATACTGCTAGGTTTGCAGAGGTTATCTGGCCTTTTGTTCATCAATAATGCACGAAAATGTCACGTCCATAACGCTGGAATTGCCCATATATATATATATATATAATATATATGATTAAAAGTGTACTAGGTCTAATGGAATGACAGTGACACTGCCATAGCCGAACAGGACAAGTTATTTTTCTTTGTTGTGCCGACACAAAATTGAACAGTTTCCCCTCCTGCCACATCCCACATCCCACTTGGATTTATCTGGAGTGAATCAATATGTTTTATAGTGCCAAGCGCTATTGATAGCCATCGCAATCACTGGATTTCATGCAGACTGAGATAGCAAAATGGTAGCGAAACAGTGACAAAATGAAGCATTTCAAAATGAAAGCAAATCGATCAGGACATTCGTTTTTGACATGCCACATTCAGTTAGTGTTAGCTGCCGTTTCGCAAACTCGGTCTACGATGCACGAAATTTGATTATTGAGGTGGCTTTCAATAGCGCTTAGCAGTATAAAACAGCAGGGCTACGTCACGTGTTGATTCACTCCGGATTATTCTTTTAACCACTGCTGATAAGCCACCTCTGTCTCTGTCTCTGTCTCTGTCTCTGTCTCTGTCGCTGTGCGGTTTAGATGGACATGTAGGTGTAGGTGGGTTGTCTGGCTTCTGGTGAGTCAAACTCTGAAATGAAAGGTGAAATCTGCAGTGAGTCAGAGTCAGTGAATATCCCTGCTGTGTGAAAGTGCAGATGACTGCTGAGAGGAAGGACCAGATGCAGCCTTTTAAGGCCAGATTTGACTTTTGCTTCTCTTCTATACAAGCCCATCTTTTCTAGGCTATCAATGCAAGTGAAGGACAGAAGAGAGAATACACAGACATGCATGTCATGCCCGATGCCCTCCTGAAATCTGGTGCCCCAAACAATAGGCCTAGGTGGCCTATGCCATTAACCAGCCCTGCTGGGAACAATAGGCCTAGGTGGCCTATGCCATTAACCAGCCCTGCTGGGAACAATAGGCCTAGGTGGCCTATGCCATTAACCAGCCCTGCTGGAAATCTGGTGCCCCAAACAATAGGCCTAGGTGGCCTATGCCATTAACCAGTCCTGCTGGGAATTTGCTGCTGACAAAATTAATTTAATTTATTCACAACAGACACATTTGTATCTGACCTACTGGATGGATACAGATGAGCAACTTATGCGCACCCTGAAATAGCCAGCCTTCCGGACGTTTCCGATGGACTGAGTGACTGTTTTATGCGCACCCTGAAATAGCCAGCCTTCCGGACGTTTCCGATGGACTTATGCGCACCCTGAAATAGCCAGCCTCAGGGCCGGTTCTAGGCATAGACAAACGAGGCGGGCGCCTAGGGCTCCAAACATCAGGGGGCATCACAATACATTTTTTACCTTTTTTCTTCGGTTTTCTCTTGTTTTTTTTAGAAAAGGGAGGCAAAACTCAAATCTGGCCTAGGGCACCAAAAAGGCTAGAACCGGCCCTGGCCAGCCTTCCAGACATTTCTGATGGACTGAGTGACTGTTTTGTGTTTTGTCTTGTCTGTCTGTGTTATTATGACTGTTACTCCTATCAGGGCATTGCTGTAAAAGAGCATAGAGCTCAGTCAAGTTCCCCTGAATAAAGAATGGATGATGATGATGATGATGATGATGATAAGTGAGGTTCTTGAGTGAGGAAGCTTTGTGGAGACTGGATCCTTAAAAAAAAAGAAAGAAAGAAAAAAAAAAGCAAGGATGAGAATGAGATTTGATTTATTTAATTTGGTTATTAAACTCTCACTGCCTACTTTCCCAAACCTATTGTGCTGTTGGATGTGCAGTTTGCCACCAGGTGGAGCCCTCAACAGGGGCTTTTTATAGACAGTCTATGGGAGTAGAGGGACAACATTCACCCTTCTGTGTGTTTTTTCCCCTTGATGACTACATAGTGTTACTATGATTGGGACAAGCGTGCACACACACACTCACACACGCACACACACACACACACACACACACACAGAGAGACACCAGTAAACGAGGACGGGGTCCCCATACAAAGTAGGGAACATAGGCCCTAGGGAACATAGACACTCCTGTCCTCACATTGTGTTGTTGATCCCAAGTAATTTGTGTATGCTCTAACTAACCTAATAGCTCCTTTTAAAGGAGAAATCCAGTGTGAATCATTCTGTGCCCCTGTTGTTCCAGGTCACAGATCGCTATCGTAAGGAAAGGTATAAAGGAGCGTAGAGCGGATTAACAAAGCCACAAACTAACTTCACCTGAATGGAACTTGTACACCTTCACCTGAATACAGTAACTTGCTTTCAGTTTCATTTTCTCTCTGCCCTATTTGGCTAGCGTGTTTAGCATGTTTGTGTTTCAGTGTATTCAGTTAGCTGTTAGTTTGATATTATTATTAATGCATAGCGTTAGCTGCCGATTTGTTATTTGGCATCAAAATCTTCACTCATTTTCCTAGCAACAGTGATGGGTGTCCTGGAACAACATAAGCTAAGCTAAGCTAAGCTAAGATAAGATAGACTTTAACATAAGATGAGATAAGATACAGTAGTAAGCTACTTAATTCATCCTGTAGGAAATTGAAAACAGGGATTGATATGGTTGGATATGGATTGAATTGATTCCCAGTGGAGAAGTGAAGAAGAGGATGAGAACACTGAGAATGTGTAGATTGATTCCAAGTGAAGAAGAGTTTGAGAACACTGAGCATGTGTGGAGTGGACTCATGTGACGCACATACAGCCTGTGCAGATTCTCCACGCCTCAGCACACATGTTAAGAGCACGGATATGATCGTCAGTGATTGCATATTACTGTATGTAAGATGTATGAGAGGTAGTGGAGCATGATGTATTCATCAACACAGGCCAGAGCAACCCTTTCACTGCATAATGTATCCATCCACTCAGACTAGGGCAACCCCTTCACTGTGCGATGTATCCATCCACACAGGCCAGAGCTGAGCCCAGTGAGTGAAGAGGCAGGTTAGTTATGTTATGTAAGGCTGTAAGGCTGTAAGGCTGTAAGGCGTAGCTGGCGTAGCCTCCAAGAGAGTAATTACTCACACTCTGCATAAATTACACTTCTGGATCCTCCACCGCCGCTGCTGCTGCTGCTGTTGTTGTTGTTGTTGTTGTTTTAGAGGGAAGAAAACAACAAACAGGAAGAGGTAATTTGAGTCGAGTCTCCCCTTCAGCCCCTCCACTGGCACAGTCACACACCGCCTCTGACGTCTCTCACATCTCAAGAGCAAGCGCAAACACACACACACACACACACACACACATATATGCACACAGACAGACAGACAGAGACACACACACACACACACACACACACACACACACACACACACACACACACACATATATGCACACACACACACACACACATGCACACCCCTCCCACACACACACACATGCACCCCCCCCCCCCCCACACACACACACACACACACACACTGTTATCACAAGGATGCTTGTTTCCAATCTGAAGAGTCAATGCAAAGACACTGATACACGAGCAGACATACAGACACACACACACACACACACACACACACACACACACACACACACACAGACTCACACACACTCACTCACACACACACACACACACACACACAAACAGAGCCTCTTTTATCAACGCTTGTCTCCAATCTGAGGAAGCAATGCAAAGACACTTATACACGCACACACACACACAGACATACACACACACACACACACACACTCACTCACACATTCACAGCCCCTCTTATCAGAGCAGTTTTAATTATTTTTCCTGCAGTTACAAACACGAGGCGTCTTCTTCTTCAAAGGGTGTCTGTGAATCACACACACGCATCAGCAAACTTCCGTAGTAATTACAGGGTCACCGCCTGGGTCCGCATCAAGGGAACGCATGTGTGTGTGTGTGTGTGTGTGTGTGTGTGTGTGTGTGTGTGTGTGTGTGTGTGTGAAGCCTTTTGCTTGTTGTTGTTTTTTGGCGCCCGCCTTATAAAACAACAGTTCATTAGCGATGAGCATTAGTCGATCAAGAAGAGCAGCAATCAATAGTGTGTGTGTGTGTGTGTGTGTGTGTGTGTGTGTATGTGTGTGTATGTGTCTGTGTCCATGTTGTTTTGCAAAGGCGGACAGTTCAGAAATGAATGAATTAGATTTTGGCGTGAGGCAGCTAAAAAGAGAGCTAGGCTGCTAATTAAGAGCTAAGCTATTGTTGTGCTAATAGTTATAGCATTAGAGCCAATGGAGCGCTACGCTAATAGTTATAGCATTAGAGCCAATGGAGCGCTACGCTAATAGTTGCATTAGAGCCAATGGAGCGCTACGCTAATAGTTACATTAGAGGGCCAGTGACTAATGGTATTGAAACACAATGGCCTGAGCTTGAATGACTGTGTATGTTTATGATGTCTGTTTTTATTAATAGCACTCAAATAGAAAGCACACGCTTCATTGGTTGTTTGTTATGGTGCATTACAAATGCTGAAGAAAAAATTTGTTTTATTGTCTATGGAAATATAGAGCTGCTTTGTTGTCTATTGAAGTAATTAAACAATTAGTAAACAATGAGTGGTTGGAGACAAAATATCCTTGACGAATGTGTCCCTTTTGTTTTCCTATTGTGGCTGAACGTAAAAGCTCACACACACACAGCCTATTAAAAGCATCCAAAGTGGGGTATTTGCCTCCGCTATGGAGCCTTTTGAAATAAGAGTTGTTCTGTGGGATCCCTGCACCCTAAAGACTGGCACTGCGGGCGATGATGAGGCGGGGGAGCGCGCTACGCTACGGGAGGCGTAGCTGGAAGTGCGTTACGGGCGCAGAAGATGAAGCGGGGCGCTGTAGCGTAGTGCGGAGTGAGCTGTCAGTGGGAGACGCTGTGACGCGTCTAATAACCCCACTTCAGAGGCGTAACACACACACAGACACACACACACACACACACACACACACACACACAGTAGAGGAACAGAATGATAACCCCACTTCAGAGGCGTTCTCTTCCCAATCACAGGCGGCAGCCAACCAGTGCTCTCACAGGAGACGAGACGAGACGCCGCGGCTTTGAAGAGCGAATAAACACACACACACACACACTACACACACTACACACACACACACACACACACACACACACACATCAGAGCGGAGCAGGGAGACCTCAGCAGCAACAGGAGTGGTGACAATATGTCTCAACAGGAGAGAACTATAGTTGCTCCACTTTGGGGTGGACCACACTCACACACACACACACACACACACACACACACACACACACACACACACACACACACACACACACTCACACACACACACACACACACACACACAGTAGAGGAACAGAGAGGAGCAGGGAGACCTCAGTGGCAGGAGTAGTGACAATATGTCTCAACAGGAGAGAACTATAGTTGCTTCACTTTGGGGTGGACCACACACACACACACACACACACACACACACACACAGAGGAGCAGGGAGACCTCAGCGGCAGCAGGAGTGGTGACAATATGTCTCAACAGGAGAGAACTACAGCAGACCCGGTCCCTGCTTCACTTTGGGGTGGACCACACAGAGAGAGAGAGAGAGAGAGAGAGAGAGAGAGAGAGAGAGAGAGAGAGAGAGAGAAGAGAGAGAGAGAGAGAGGAGGGAAAATTCACACATTCACACACACACATACACTCACAGTAGAATTTAAGCAGTGCAAACACACAAACTAATTCTACTCTTTGTCTAGGTATATCCCAGCTCTAAGCCTTAGAGATACACCTAACATGGCTACTGTATGTGTGTCTACCACTTCCTGTAAATCTCTCACCAGTATAATACACCTAGCATGGCTACTGTATGTGTGTCTACCACTTCCTGTAAATCTCTCACCAGTATAATACACCTAGCATGGCTACTGTATGTGTGTTTACCACTTCCTGTAAATCTCTCACCAGTATAATACACCTAACATGGCTACTGTATGTGTGTCTACCACTTCCTGTAAATCTCTCACCAGTATAATACACCTAACATCTACTATATTTGTGTCTACCACTTCCTGTAAATCTCTCACCAGTATAATACACCTAACATCTACTATATTTGTGTCTACCACTTCCTGTAAATCTCTCACCAGTATAATACACCTAACATGGCTACTGTATGTGTGTCTACCACTTCCTGTAAATCTCTCACCAACAATACTGGCGTCTCAGTCATGTCTACAACCAAGCAAACTCCCCACCTGATAAAAAAAGATACATGTAGTACTTTACCCATCCCCAAGTTACGCATTCCAGGGAGCAGCACAAAGGTGGAACAGCAAACTAAGTCTTAGTCTAGGCCAGTGGTTCTCAAACTTTTTCTGTCATTCCCCACTTTGGAGGGCAAAGAATTTTCACGCCCCACCTGTCTCAATTTGCGCACAATATCTCTGTGAGGAATACTTTGAAAGTACAGGATTTTTGTCAATGTTAGAATTTTCATGTTACTAATTCGAAGCCAAATTTCTCTCGAACCCCTCATCACAGCATTTAGCAAATAACATCATTGGAAAGCTCAATTTACTGTCATATGCACATATCTGACGAATAACTGTGAATTCGGGGAGCACAATGTGGCTCTCAGACAATCCCAAAGAGATGTCTCGCGCCCCACCTGTCATGTGTCTGCGCCCCACTAGTGGGGCCCGCCCCACAGTTTGAGAAACACTGGTCTAGGCAGTCTGAACTCACTTACAGCTCCTAGTCTACAGTCTAGTCAGTCTGATCTCACTTACGGCTCCTAGTCTACAGTCTAGGCAGTCTGATCTCACTTACGGCTCCTAGTCTACAGGCAGTCTGAACTCACTTACGGCTCCTAGTCTACAGGCAGTCTGAACTCACTTACGGCTCCTAGTCTAGGCAGTCTGAACTAACTTACTGCTCCTAGTCTACAGTCTCGGCAGTCTGAACTCACTTACTGCTCCTAGTCTGCAGTCTCGGCAGTCTGAACTCACTTACTGCTCTTACTCTTCTCAGCAGTCTGAAATGTACTGTTATCAAAGGAAATGTTGCTGCCTGACTCAAGCAATTCAAAGTTTGTGTCATTAATATTAGTTAATCAAAGTTTGTGTCATTAATATAAGTGTCCGTGATGTTTTAATTGATGTTTGTTCAATGGGTCAAAAAGGTCACTTTGACTGTGTGTGTGCAACTGAGCTGCAGCAACCATTAGAGGAAGATTTCCCAGCTGTCGTATCAGTATTCTCCCATAGGCATTGAACCACAACACCCTTAGGCCCACTGCAACCAAATTAAAATCATAAAAGTAGAACTCTCTCCACCAATTATTTAAGATGCTCTACAAAGACATACTGTTAAATAAAAATAGCACAAGTTATTAGACTTTACTGATGGCAAGGACAAGCATTAACTTTGCTCTCAAATTACGGATGGCAATTACCGTCACCAAAATTCTACAGACTCTAGGGATGTCAAGGACACGGTCATTACATGATTTGGTATGTACTTTTTATTGCAAAACAAGTAGGAAGTTATAAAGAAAAAGAAATAAAAATATGTGTGTTTGTTTGTGTGTGTGTGTGTGTGTGTGTGTGTGTGTGTGGTGGTGGTAGTGGGGATAGCAGTAAGGGA